>JARQOD010000004.1:542808291-542895410 GCA_033576555.1 Oophaga sylvatica | reverse complement strand
GGAGGTCTATCGGGTGTGCATTACAGTATATAGCGCCTATTGAGAGTGCATTATACTGTATGGAGGCTATGGGGAGTGCATTATACTGCATGGAGACCTATGTGGAGTGCATTATGCTGTATGGAGGCCTATAGGGAGTGCATTATACTGTATGGAGGCCTATGGAGAGTGCATTATACTGTATGGAGACCTATGCGAAAGGCATTATACCATATGGAGGCCTATGGAGAGTGCATTTTACAGTATGGAGGCCCATAAAGAGTATTATTCTATATAGAGGCCTGTGGGGAGTGCATTGTACTATATGGAGGCCTATAGAGTGCATTATTCTATATAGAGGCCTAAGGAGAGTGCATTATACTGTATGGAGGCCTATGGAGAGTGCATTATACTATATAGAGGCCTATGGGGAGTGCATTATACTGTATGGAGGCCTATGGAGAGTGCATTATACTATATAGAGGCCTATGGGGAGTGCATTATACTGTATGGAGGCCTACGGGGAATGCATCATACATAGGAAAGCCTATAGGGAGTGCATTAGCTAGATTGAGGCCTTAACGTGGAGTGCACCATAATACATGGAGGACTACGGGAGGTGCATTATATTATATAGAGGCCTATGGGAAGTGCATTGTACTCTATAGAGGCCTGAGGTGAGTGCAGTATACTATATGGAGGATTATGTGTAGTATATTATACAGTATGGAGTCCTATGGAGAGTGCATTATTCTAGAGGTCTATGGGGAGTGAATTATATATGGAGGTCTCTGGGGAGTGCATTATACTATATACAGGCCTATGCGGAGTGCATTATACTGTATGGAGGCCTACGGTAGTTCATTATTAGGGTTGAGCATTCCGATACTGCAAATATCGGGTATCGGCCGATATTGGCTGTATCGGAATTCCGATTCCGAGTACCGATATTTTCGTCATATCGGATACCGGAATCGGAATTGTCACTGTCCGTCGGTCGGGTCTGTCAGGAGTCAGCGGCACTTACCCGGCAGAAGATCTCCGGCGGTCACATCCCGGACTGCTTAATGGCCGCCATCCTCTTCTCCCCGGCGGTCACATGCAGTTTCTCGCGATAACTGCAGTGACTGCTGGGTAATCGCGGCCGTAAAGCAGTCCGATGACGTCACCGCCGGGGAAGCTGGTAATCAACTGTGCTGCGTCGCGATGACAGGCTCTGCCTGTCATTCTGATGTAGCAGAGCTGGATCGTCGTGGGACTGTCGTTACTATGGACTGCGTCGGACAGGTGGTATACTGTTGGTTTGTTTTTTTTATTTTTTTACAGGAGATCGATGGCGTCGCAGGAATGAGAGAGTAATAAAAAAAATGAAAACTGTGTTGTCTCTTATTTCATTAAAAGACTTTTTTCTTGCTGTGTCTTTTTTTTTACACATTTAAAAACTTTGGGATTAATAATGGATCGGTGTCTTATTGACGCCTCTCCATTATTAACCGGGCTTATTGTCACCGTGCAATCAACGGTGACATTAACCCCTTATTACCCCGCTTGCCACCGCTACAGGGCAAGTGGGAAGAGCCGGGTAAAGTGCCACAATTGGCACATCTTTTGATGCGCCAAATGTGGGCTGCTGTAGCCTGGTATTATCAGGCTGTTGAGGGCCAAAATCCATGGGCCTTGACAGTCTTTTAATACCAGGCCGCAGCAGTCTGCATTTTACTTGGCTGGTTAACAAAAATAGGGGGACCCCTACGCCGTTTTTTTTTTCGAGGGGATCCCCTATTTTTGTTAACCAGCCAAGCTAAGCAGACTGCTGTGGCCTGGTATTATCAGGCTTGCAAGGTCCATGGATATTGGATCCTTACCAGCCTGAAAAACCAGGCCTCAGCGGTCTGCTTCATCTGGCTGGTTAACAAAAATAGGGGGGACCCCACGCCAATTTTTTTCGAGGGGATCCCCTATTTTTGTTAATCAGCCAAGATATGCAGACTGCTGTGGCCTGGTATTATCAGGCTGGCAAGGTCCATGGATCTTGGCTCCTTAACAGCCTGAAAATCCAGGCCTCAGCGGTCTGCTTCATCTGGCTGGTTAACAAAAATAGGGGGGACCCCACGCCAATTTTTTTTCGAAGGGAACCCCTATTTTTGTTAATCAGTTCCCTCTGACGTCACTGATGGTGTCCCTGGCTGACCTGAAGTGAAAGTGGAAAGCAATCAATTAAGCTTTCCACTTCCTCTCCTGTCAGCCAGGAGAGGAGCTCATTCATTTGGGGGTTTACTGTGAGGCTGCAGCATTAGCTGCGGTCCCTGCAGTAAACATTAACCCTTTCTGAAGGATTACACCGTGGGACCTGACTGTGCATCGGATTGGTAAGAATAATTTTGCTTTATTATTTTATTTTTATTACAGGAAATGGTTTTAGCAGGTAAATAAAATATGGTCAAAAACTGTGTGATTATTTCATTAAACTTCTTTTTTATTAAAGTGTGTGTGTTTGATTTTTCTTTCATGCAATAGGATTAATAATTGATAGTTGTCTAATTGACAGCTCTCAATTATTAACCTGGCTTAAAGTGACCTTTCAATTGCAAGGTCATTTTAACCCCTTATTAACCCATTCGCCACCGCTACAGGGCAATGGGAATAGACGGGCAAAGTGCCAGAAAGGGCAAATCTAATTAGAGATTTGCCCTTTCTGGGGTGTCTGGGGGCAGATGTTAAGTAGCCGGGGGGGGGCCAAAAAAAATGGTCCCTCTCTGGGCTATTATTATCTGCCCCCACTCACTGGCTTTGTCTGTCTGGTTGCGAAAATAGGGCGGGAGCCCACGCATTTTTTTTCAGCAATTTTACACCTCATATATATATATATATATATATATATATATATATATATATACACACATGTCATTGAATTTGTGACACATATATATATATATATTTATAGTTCATACACTTCTACATAGTATAATAGCCGCTAATTCAATTGCCGGCTTTTGTGAAAATGCAGAACCCGACATGAAATGACACTTGGTTTACATAGAGTTAACCATGTCTTTTCATGTAGTTTGATATCTGATTTGCACAAACAATTACATGAGTGTAAGTGTGCAAAATTTCACACCTGTAGGGGTTAATTAAAGGTGTAAATTCGTAGCAAAAAAGTCCGTTTTTTTACAACGAATTTACACCTTTAATTAACCCCTACAGGTGTGAAATTTTGCACACATAGACTGATGTAAGGCTGTGGTTCCACGGTCCGGAACCACAGCGCTTTGGACGGAGCGGAAATTCCGCTCCGTCTAAGCCCCGCCCCCTTTATGACGCGCGATCTTTCCGGAGGTGTTCAGGACACCTCCGGAACACCTCCGGAAAGAGCGCAGGGCTACATAGCCCTGTGTTAATTCTGTTGCGGTGACGCACCGTCGCCGCAACACGCGAGGACATGCTGCGGTCTGAAAAGACGCGCCGCATGTCCGTTTACGCAGGTTTGCCACCTGCGTATTGTTACGCATAGTGGAGACGGGATTTCTTGAAATCCCCTCCACTATGCTGTAACATCTGGACGCTGCGTTTGGCGCTGCGCCAGCGCACAGCGCCAAACACGCAGCGTTTCCTGACCGTGGAAACTCACCCTAATTGTTTGTGCAAATCAGATTGCAAACGACATGAAAAGACATGGTTAACCCTATGTACACCAAGTGTCATTTCATGTCGGGTGCTTCTGTCTTTTCACAGAAGCCGGCTTTACCCGGCAATTGAATCAGAGGCTATTTTACTATGTAGAAGTGTATAAACTATATATATATGTATATATATATATGTCACAATGACATGTATATATATATATATGTATTCTATGTGTGTATATTTAGTGTTTACAAGGAAATAAAGAGGTTTTTTTAGTTGCGATATTTTGTTCCCATAGACTTACATGGGACTTCCGGTATCGGTAATCGCCGATATTTTAATGGTATCGGCGATACCATTCCGATACTTTTGGATATCGGAAAGTATCGCTCAACTCTATTCATTATACTATATGAAAGCCTATGGGGAGTGCATTAACTAGATTGAGGCCTCAATGTGGAGTGCATTATACAGTACTTCATGGAGGACTACGGGAAGTGCATTATACTATATAGAGGCCTGAGGTGAGTGCAGTATACTATATAGAGGACTATGGGTAGTGCATTATATTAAATTGAGGCCTATGGGGAGTATATTATAGTATGCAGACCTATGGGGCATGCATTATACTATATGGAGGCCTATGGGGAGTGCATTATACTATATGGCAGCCTATGGAGAGTACATTATACTATACGGAATCCTATGAGGAGTGCATTATACTATAGTGAATTATACTATATAGAGGCCTATGGGGAGTGCATTATACGATATGGAGTCTTATGGGTAGTGCATTATACTATATGGAGGACTATGGTGAATGGATTCTATTTAGAGGCCTATGAGGAGTGCATTATACTATATAGAGGCCTATGGAGAGTGCATTATACTGTATGGAGGCCTACGGGGAATGCATCATACTATAGGAAAGCCTATAGGGAGTGCATTAGCTAGACTGAGGCCTCAACGTGAAGTGCACCATAATACATGGAGGACTACGGGAGGTGCATTATACTATAGAGGCCTATGGGAAGTGCATTATACTCTATAGAGGCCTGAGGTGAGTGCAGTATACTATATGGAGGATTATGTGTAGTATATTATACAGTATGGAGACCTATGGAGAGTGCATTATTCTAGAGGTCTATGGGCAGTGCATTATACTATATACAGGCCTATGCGGAGTGCATTATACTGTATGGAGGCCTACGGGAGTTCATTATACTCTATGGAGGCCTATGGGGAATGCATCATACTATATGAAAGCCTATGGGGAGTGCATTAACTAGATTGATGCCTCAATGTGGAGTGCATATACAGTACTTCATGGAGGACTACGGGAAGTGCATTATACTATATAGAGGCCTATGAGGGGAGTGCAGTATACTACATGGAGGACTATGGGTAGTGCATTATATTAAATTGAGGCCTGTGGGGAGTATATTATAGTGTGCAGACCTATGGGGCATGCATTATACTATATGGAGGCCTATGGGGAGTGCATTATACTATATGGAGGCCTATGGGGAGTATATTATACTATGCAGACCTATGGGGCATGCATTACATTATATGGAGGCCTATGGGGAGTGCATTATACTATATGGAGGCCTATGGGGAGTGCATTATATTAAATGGAGGCCTATGGGGAGGGCATTATACTGTATGGAGGTCTATGGAGAGTGCATTATACTATATGGAGGCCGTGCATTATACTATATGGCAGCCTATGGAGAGTACATTATACTATATGGAAGCCTATGAGTGCATTATACTATAGTGAATTATACTATATAGAGGCCTATGGGGAGTGCATTATACTATAGGAAAGCCTATAGGGAGTGCATTAGCTAGATTGAGGCCTCAACGTGGAGTGCACCATAATACATGGAAGACTACGGGAGGTGCATTATATTATATAGAGGCCTATGGGAAGTGCATTGTACTCTATAGAGGCCTGAGGTGAGTGCAGTATACTATATGGAGGATTATGTGTAGTATATTATACAGTATGGAGAGTGCATTATTCTAGAGGTCTATGGGGAGTGAATTATATGATATGGAGGTCTATGGGGAGTGCATTATACTATATACAGGCCTTTGCGGAGTGCATTATACTGTATGGAGGCCTACGGGAGTTCATTATACTCTATGGAGGCCTATGGGGAATGCATCATACTATATGAAATCCTATGGGGAGTGCATTAACTAGATTGAGGCCTCAATGTGGAGTGCATTATATAGTACTTCATGGAGGACTACGGGAAGTGCATTATACTATATAGAGGCCTGAGGTGAGTGCAGTATACTATATGGAGGACTGTGGGTAGTGCATTATATTAAATTGAGGCCTATGGGGAGTATATTATAGTATGCAGACCTATGGGGCATGCATTATACTATATGGAGGCCTATGGGGAGTGCATTATACTATATGGCAGCCTATGGAGAGTACATTATACTATACGGAAGCCTATGAGGAGTGCATTATACTATAGTGAATTATACGATATAGAGGCCTATGGGGAGTGCATTATACTGTATGGAGGCCTACGGGGAATGCATCATACTATAGGAAAGCCTATAGGGAGTGCATTAGCTAGATTGAGGCCTCAACGTGGAGTGCACCATAATACATGGAGGACTACGGGAGGTGCATTATACTATAGAGGCCTATGGAAGTGCATTATACTCTATAGAGGCCTGAGGTGAGTGCAGTATACTATATGGAGGATTATGTGTAGTATATTATACAGTATGGAGACCTATGGAGAGTGCATTATTCTACGGAGGCCTATGGGGAGTGCATTATATGATATGGAGGTCTATGGGGAGTGCATTTTACTATATACAGGCCTATGCGGAGTGCATTATACTGTATGGAGGCCTAAGGGAGTTCATTATACTCTATGGAGGCCTACGGGGAATGCATCATACTATATGAAAGCCTATGGGAGTGCATTAACTAGATTGAGGCCTCAATGTGGAGTGCATTATACAGTACTTCATGGAGGACTACAGGAAGTGCATCATACATATAGTATACATATAGAGGCCTATGAGGTGAGTGCAGTATACTATATGGAGGACTATGGGTAGTGCATTATATTAAATTGAGGCCTGTGGGGAGTATATTATAGTGTGCAGACCTATGGGGCATGCATTATACTAAATTATATATCTAAAAAAATGTAAATAAAATACACACTTCAAAAAAAAAATCCCTCCCAACTTTATTGAACACTACAGGCAGAATAAGACCAGCAGAGCTGTGTTAGCAATGGTTTCCTATGTGTCTTCAGACATTACCTCTGAGAAGCCATCCCAATACGACAGTCTGCCATCCCACAGAGGACATAGACAAATGACAGGTTACACATAACGGGGGTAGGGGTGTATAAGGCGACAGACAAAAAAAAAGAAAAACCCTAAAATAGATGAGGAAAAGTAACCTGAGGATACGAACCAGATCACGGACGTGTCGGCCTCACCACAAATACTACAAGGAAGCATTGTAGAAAAAGCCGAGCACTTCCAGCAAAGATTATTAAAAAAAAAAAAAAAAAAAAAAAAAAAAAGGTCGCAGACATGATGCAGGGACGGACGCATTCAGGACGTGCTTCATCCACTGTGGAGGAAACAGAGGTAGGAGGGATGGGAGACTGCGGAGAGTCCGACGGAACGGAAACTGCCGTGCAGCCCAGTCAGAGATTCACATTTTGCACCCACCCCTGGATCGATGGCTGCCGCCTCTCCAGAAAGCCGCTCTTTAACCCCTAACGCAAGGTTGTAACAGTTCTTCATCCCCGAACCTGATCCGGTCCAGAACGCAGACAATAAACGGACTACAATGGGAACCGGCGTCGTCAGAAATACTGACGTTGGGGGGAGGTCAAGCGGCAAAAAAAAAAAAAAAAAAAAAAATTCTTCCAACTAGAGAAAGTTCAGACTGCATCTGCCACCCACTGATAGAGGGGGCAAAACAAAAAAACAAAAACAAAGGCTTTTATACATGATCTCCGTACCCCCCACCCGCCCCCTTTCCTTTCACAAACTACACCATTAACAGTACACCCTCCGGACTATATACGCATGCCGATACAAAGCTCTATGCCGGTAGTCACATCCGTCCAGGGTCCAGTCCCCAATAACCCAAAATGAGGGAGGGTCAGCACCCTACTATGTCGTCCAGTCACAGGCGGACCACCAGTGGGCTGACCAATTCGATAGTGGGGGGAGTTCACAGATGTGAAGTATAAGACGGGGGGGCTTCCATCTCTTCTTAGTTGCCATGCACAAGTGTAGTGACGTAACTTCAGGGTGGGCTTACACTCCACCCTGACGACGAGATTACTGCAAATCTAGAGGGACGGGTGTAGAATAGAAAAAAAAAAAAAATTTGGAAAAATAGCGGCTGCCGGTAAAAGCAACACTCCCCACCCAGCGAGAAATAGCCAAAAGTGGCATTTAATGGTCTCTCACCCCCTTCAGAGCAAATCGGCACAGGAGGGTCCAAAAGCGTCGAGTCCGTTATGACACCTAAGTACGGTGCATGATTCCCCCCACCGAGTCTTCACTTGCCCACCTTCTTATGACACCACGTGAGATTTATTTAATTGAAAGTACTTAAAAAAAAAAAAAAAAAAAAAAAAAATGTACATGTTCATTGTCAGCATCCTGCTCCGAGTTATGAGCAAAAAAAAAAAAAAAAAAACAACCCCCAATAACCTGCAGATGACAGGGGAGGATGAGGAGCGGCAGAGACGTCTCTGCACCATTTGGTATCCTGTTGCTGTTGGTTTAGAGAAAAGGGGCGGTGGGAGGCGAGAGGTAGGACGGGCAACCGGGAGTTTGGGGGACAGGGCAAGCAATTTTTAACTCCCATAATGCATTGTGTTGGTGTTGATAGACATAGGGGACGCCATAGAGATGGCCGGGCCACCCATGGTGAATTGGCTGTTGACTGGGTAGTAGTTGGAGGAGGTGGATCCAGCTTGTCCGGTGGCTGATCCTAAGAATAGATAAAAAGAAAAAAAAAAAAAAAAAAAAGAAAAACAGAAGCAGTTTTTACATGGACAGGGAGATGTAGAGACAATATAAAAGGTGGGGGGTATGTCAGCGGTAGGACCTCACCTTGAACAATCCCTGTGCTCATGATAGATCCCATTCTGGAGTGGGTGTTGATTAACGATTCCTGTGTTAGCTGCAAGGAAACGGGGGAGGAGGTGGGGATGGAGATGGGAAGGTTATAGGACACACATTTCCCCACAATACCATGACAGTGTAAAGGGCTGCAATAATGCAGCGTGGTCCTAAAATCAGACCACAGACTGGCACAGTGCTGCAGGAGCAGCTATTGTCCAGCGCCATTCACACCCACAGCAGCACAGATGACATCCCGGCACATGTGCGTACAGACGCCACGTCATCAGAGCTACTCACCTCTGATGAGTGCACGCAGGACAACCCTGCAACGTCATTAGTGATGAGCAAACGTGCTCAGATAAGGTGTTATCTGAGCATGCTCAGGTGCTAACCGAGTGATGACGGCGTGCTCGAATACTATGTTCGAGTCCCCGCGGCTGCATGTCTCGTGGCTGTTCAAAAGGTGCAACATATACAGAGAGTGCCTAACAAACAGTTAATCATAGCATGAGTAACGGCTGTCGAATAACCGCAAGACATGCAGCCGTGGGGACTCGAGCACCCGAGTATGCTCGGATAACACCTTATCGGTGCACATTCACTCATCACTAGTCCTTATGTGTTAAGCCCAGTCTACCGGGAAGTCTAGCACCACCAACCTGCCATGTTCAAGGGTGCGTACCTGTCATATATCAGAGGGAAGACGTGTCCCCAAATCACTATCACCCCATAATATTCCTAACTACAAACAGGTGAAAAAATATTCACAAAACAAGTGCAGAACAATTAGATATCCCCCCACCTCGATACCCAGGAAGAGGTTCTCAAGGTGAAATATTCCCATTCTGTCAGTATGTCAGCCACTCCTCACCGAGGTTATTACAAGGAATCTGACAGCAGGTGTTGGCCATGTAATCTGAGAGCATCGTTTAGGGGCCGAGTGCCTGATTCCAGCCATGTGTTACTTACTAGGCTGTTCTGGTGATTCAATACAATTGGTGTTTTATCAGCAGGAGATTATCACTGCAGGACTAGCTGTCTTGTGCTTCCTAGTCCTGCTGCTGTGTAACTCCGCCCCCACAGCTTATTGGCAGTTATCACTGCACAGTGTATACAGTAAGCTTCCAATCAGTGATGTGGGCGGGGTTCTGAACTCTGCTAGATCTGCAGCAGAGAAAACTGATTCGATCAAAATGACAGCAGGTGACATCACAGGGATCGAGGCATCTGCCCCTAATTCATGATGTTCTCAAATTACTTGGCAAAAACCTGCTGACAGTTACCCTTTAAATGAGATCCAACACCCAATTCATGGTACCCACACAGCGGGCAGCACGATTGCAGGTATATATATTATTCTCTGAAACATTACGGTGTTTCAGAGGGAGTATAACTCGGCTCCCGCGCGGACTGGTCCCGGCTCCCGCTGCGAGCGCCGGACTGGTCCCGGCTCCCGCTGCGAGCGCCGGACTGGTCCCGGCTCCCGCTGCGAGCGCCGGACTGGTCCCGGCTCCCGCTGCGAGCGCCGGACTGGTCCCGGCTCCCGCTGCGAGCGCCGGACTGGTCCCGGCTCCCGCTGCGAGCGCCGGACTGGTCCCGGCTCCCGCTGCGAGCGCCGGACTGGTCTACGGATGGATCCTTACAGTACATTTTCTCTAAAACCAAATTTGGGCAGCAAAAGTTAGACAACAGGTTCCCTTTAAAGGGAGATTCCACTGAGAAAACTCAGGACAGAGTCACTTAGGGAGACAACACCGGAGAACCTCTATACAAAACCACAGGAACAATTGATCCCGTGCAGCAGACTATACAGGCTATCAGCAACCACCAGGCTTATATATGATTTCCATTGTTAGTCTGGACACGAATGAAGGGTCAGTGATGTGGTTAGCGAGTCAGTCTATAGGGGTGAGATGCCCTGCGGTCACCAGAGAGGCCTGGAGACAGCAGGACCTGGGTGATGACAGTAATGCAGGTGATGGATGGATCAGCTGATGAAAGAACATGCAACTTTAAAAGAATCAGAACAGGAAAATCATGGCTACAGGGTGTGTATGATTTTGCAGCTCAGACTCATCAACTTCCATGGCGCAGCAATACCAGACACCACCCACAGACAAGTGTGGCGCTCTCTGTAAGAAAGCAGCCATGCATCATCTTAGGGAAGATCTTTTAGACCGTCATTGTGTTCCATGAAGCCTCTAATGCTCCTCATCAGACAACTGCTGACCTGATCTAAGGGAAGCGGGCACTGACCACAAGTACAGAAGAGGGTAGAAAAGTGACAACTCCGAGAAACGGGAATATGGAGGAACTCTGGAGGCTCCAGGAGCCAAATGACTCAGGCAAGATGCCATCAGGTATGGTAGATTATATCTAATGCTGGATATTAGAGGCTTCAATGAGAAGTGAATGCTCACCTTTGAACAGCAATGTGACTTACATTACTGATCCTGAGTTACATCCTGTATTATACTCCAGAGCTGCACTCACTATTCTGCTGGTGCAGTCACTGTGTACATACATTACATTACTGATCCTGAGTTACATCCTGTATTAAACTCCAGAGCTGCACTCACTATTCTGCTGGTGCAGTCACTGTGTACATACATTACATTACTGATCCTGAGTTACATCCTGTATTAAACTCCAGAGCTGCACTCACTATTCTGCTGGTGCAGTCACTGTGTACATACATCACATTACTGATCCTGAGTTACATCCTGTATTATACCCCAGAGCTGCACTCACTATTCTGCTGGTGCAGTCACTGTGTACATACCGTATATACTCGAGTATAAGCCGACCCAAGTATAAGCCGACCCCCCTAATTTTGCCACAAAAAACTGGGAAAACTTACTGACTCGAGTATAAGCCTAGGGTGGAAAATGAGATTATGCCCTATATGCTGCCCATGTATTATGCCCCCATAGATGCTCCATAGATTGTGCCCCCATAGATGCTCCATAGATTGTGCCCCCATAGATGCTCCATAGATTGTGCCCCCATATATGATCCATAGATTATGCCCCCATAGATGGTGCCCCATATATGATCCATAGATTATGCCCCCATAGATTGTGCCCCCATATATGATCCATAGATTATGCCCCCATAGATGCTCCATAGATTGTGCCCCCATATATGATCCATAGATTATGCCCCCATAGATGCTCCATAGATTGTGCCCCCATATATGATCCATAGATTATGCCCCCATAGATGCTCCATAGATAGTGCCCCCATAGATTATTCCCCATAGATGCTCCATAGATTATTCCCCCATAGATGCTCCATAGATAATTCCCCCATAGATGCTCCATAGATTATTCCCCATAGATGCTCCATAGATAATTCCCCCATAGATGCTCCATAGATAATTCCCCCATAGATGCTCCATAGATTATGCCCCCATAGATTATTCCCCCATAGATGCTCCATAGGTAATTCCCCCATAGATGCTCCATAGATTATGCCCCCATAGATTATTCCCCCATAGATGCTCCATAGTATAGGCCTCAATTGCTGCTGCAACCGAAAAAAAAAAAAAAAAAAAGACATACTCACCTCTCGTCGCTGGGGGCCAGGTGCCGGTGTCCTGAGCAGGCGGGGACACCGGCGCGCTATGGGGGGACAGGTGCCGGTGTCGCCGCTCGCTCAGGGCCCCGGCACCTGAGACATTTACCTGTCACCGCTGCTCGACGCCGTCTTCCGGGTCCTCCAGCAGTGAATGATCAGGCAGAGGGCGCTGCGCACAGTAACTACGTCATCGCGCCCTCTGCCTGAACATCGCAGCAAGAGGACCCGAGGACACAGCGGAACGGGACAGGTAAATATCGCATATACTTACCCTTCCGCTGGCGCGTCTCTGCCCTGCTCTTCTCCCACAGTCCCGGCGCCTGTGTTCAGCGGTCACGTGTTACCGCTCATTAAAGTCATGAATATGTGCATATTCATGACTTTAATGAGCGGTACCACTGATGGCTGAATACTGGCGCCGGGACCGGGAGAAGAGCAGGGGCTGCAGAGACCGCGCCGGCGGAGGGGTGAGTATACAGGACAGCTGAGCTCCCCCTCCTCCGCCGACCCCCTGGTATATGACTCGAATATAAGCCGAGAGGGGGACTTTCAGCCCTAAAAAATGGGCTGAAAATCTCGGCTTATATTCGAGTATATACGGTACATTACATTACTGATCCTGAGTTACATCCTGTATTAAACTCCAGAGCTGCACTCACTATTCTGCTGGTGCAGTCACTGTGTACATACATTACATTACTGATCCTGAGTTACATCCTGTATTAAACTCCAGAGCTGCACTCACTATTCTGCTGGTGCAGTCACTGTGTACATACATTACTGATCCTGTACTGATCCGGAGTTACATCATGTATTATATCCCAGAGCTGCACTCACTATTCTGCTGGTGCAGTCACTGTGTACATACATTACATTACTGATCCTGAGTTACATCCTGTATTATACCCCAGAGCTGCACTATTCTGCTGGTGCAGTCACTGTGTACACACATTACTGATCCTGAGTTACATCCTGTATTATACCACAGAGCTGCACTCACTATTCTGCTGGTGCAGTTACATTACAGTACTGATCCTGAGTTACATCCTGTATTATACTCCAGAGCTGCACTCACTATTCTGCTGGTGCAGTCACTGTGTACATACATTACATTACTGATCCTGAGTTACATCCTGTATTATACCCCAAACCTGCACTCACTATTCTGCTGGTGCAGTCACTGTGTACATACATTACTTATTCCTGTACTGATCCTGAGTTACATCCTGTATTATTCCCCAGAGCTGCACTCACTATTCTGCTGGTGCAGTCACTGTATACATACATTACATTACTGATCCTGAGTTACATCCTGTATTATACTCCAGAGCTGCACTCACTATTCTGCTGGTGCAGTCACTGTGTACATACATTACATTACTGATCCTGTACTGATCCGGAGTTACATCCTGTATTATTCTCCAGAGCTGCACTCACTATTTTGCTGGTGCAGTCACTGTGTACATACATTACATTACTGATCCTGAGTTACATCCTGTATTATACTCCAGAGCTGCACTCACTATTCTGCTGGTGCAGTCACTGTATACATACATTACATTACTGATCCTGTACTGATCCGGAGTTACATCCTGTATTATTCTCCAGAGCTGCACTCACTATTCTGCTGGTGCAGTCACTGTGTACATACATTACATTACTGATCCTTAGTTACATCCTGTATTATACTCCAGAGCTGCACTCACTATTCTGCTGATAGTCTCTGAATACATACATTGCTGGTTTTAAGGTATAACCCGCTTTATACTCCAGAGCTGCATTTAAAATTCTGCACATTTCATAGCTGAAATCTCCCAAGTATTCCCCCTTCTTGCTCACTGTCTCCCCTCTCCTTTTTTGTGTAATCTCCATAGTAATTTCAAACAGAACGCCCAACTGTTCCCTGTGCAAAGTTATTTGCATTACCGCAGGATTGTTAATGGTTTCCTATAAGCAAAACTATTACGTAGATTGTGTTCAAAGATGGCCATCCACTTTTCAAAGCTTTTTTTAAACCCAAATATCTGATTAATAAGACGAAGACCTTAGTAATCAATCTTGTACATGACGCCCAAAAAGCACGCTAATGCCAGCAGTTTCTGGGCAGAGCACTTACAGTAACCTGTCAGACCTGTTTGTCTTGGCACAGTAATGCCACCTAGCTGACTAATGGCATCAGTGCCATCATTTGGCGTTTCACCCCGAGTTATTAATCAGTTATTTCCATAATGTACGTTTAGTGAAGGAAAGCAGATCACAAATACAATGTTATTACAAGGACTAGTGTGGACCCCATCGCTGTACCCCATTAGTCCCTATGCCCCCACTGCAGTTTTTTGGCAGCGTCACCTGCTGAGGTTCCTCTTCCAGTAAGGACATTACATTAGGGCACAGGTTAATAATGAGGTGCAGTGTTGGATTATTGCCTCCATTTCCATGGCAGATGGACCAGATGATGTTAATGGGTTAAATGCTCCCGAGAGGTGGTGGCCGATTTAATCGCTGATGAAATGGTCTGTTTGGGGAGGTTTAGTCATATTAAGGACTGTTAAAAAAAATTTAGCGTTTGGCATAAATTATCCCGTGACTGACATGCAGCAAAATGACATTTCTGTAACTCTTAAGGAAAAAAAAAACATTAAAACATTATAAAAAAAGCTGCTGCAAATGAGGGGAGGGGGTAATTATGAGAGAATGGAGGTTGTAGTATTACTGGAGTTTCCGTGTGTCAGGTCTTGGGGCTCCGGGCGCAGAGATGCAGGAGTACACGTGACTGCTGGCTGCTCACCTAAGGGATGAGGTTACTGTGACTGATGCCTGAGCTTCCAGCTATAACACTGCTGAGATCGTACGCCGTGGGCATTCCTGACGGGAGGAGGAAACAGAAGAAAGTCAGTGAACACACAAGGCACAACCAATGGTATGGCAACACTTGTGACTTGTCAAATGGGATGCACGTTACTAAGGAAATTGCCCCACTTAAGTGATGCTATATTACTAAGATATCACTTAAAGGGTTAATACCGAACCTCCATAAAGTGGCACAGTTGGATAGTGCTTATAATTACGTGCACTTTCGCAATTTACTGCTTATTAAAATTCTCAGCCGTTCTTGAGATATTAACACTTTTTTGTTGTTTACAGTCAGTTGCCTTGGAGACCGACCACCGCTGCTAAACAACAAACCATGAGCAGTGCTTGCAAGATCTTTACTATTAAGCTGTTTTTAAGAGCTGTTTTGAAGCTGGCCAGGATCGCTGGATCGCAGTTACTTTTAATCCTTGCCAGCTTCAGAGTAGGGCTTAAAGCTGGAAAGCGGCGGTGGTCGGAATCCTAGGCAACAAGCTGTAAATAACAAGTGTTAATATCTGAAGAACGGTTGAGAATTTTAATAATCAGTAAATTACAAAAGTACTTGTTTTTACCAGCTTTATCCAACTATTAAGGCAGGAATAAACTTCTACTGGTTAATGGTAACACTGCACTGGATACGTGGTAAGTGATCCCGATCTATCATGAGACCGGGGCTTCAGAGCTCCGTTTCTGTGATTGCTAGGGGTCCCAGAACTTGGGATAAGGTTTCATGTACCTTGTGAGGGAGTGATCACCTACAACGTTGGGTGCAACCTTTTAATGATTACTGGGGGTCTGACCCATCGATCCTGAGAATAAAGGGACTACTGCACTGAATCCACTCCATTTTTTTCCCCTCCACTTCACAACATCGCCCCAAACTCTGCTGATGTGAATGGCACTGCAGTGGGGGGGGGAGGGCCCATGTAGTGGGGCCCCTTCATCCTCAGGAATCGGTGGAGGTCCCAGCTATCATGGTGCCATTGACTACCACATTAGGAGGTGCAGATAAAGTCCCGTCAGGTGCCTGCCAGTCGTGCACCCGTCGACGCAGAAGAGAGTGGGTCATATGCAACCTTCTAGGGAGAACGAAGAGCCCCCATAATCACTTACCTCCCATGCCCATCCCCGTGTTCATGGAATAGGCCCCACCCGTATTCCACATGTTCTCGGAAGGCGACGAGTAGTGTGAGCCGGGCGGAGGGGACGGCGTGCTACCGGTGTACCTGCAAAATAGAGGCGCTACTACTCCACTGCAAAAGTAGACTGAGCTGAATATGGGGGGACGGACGCCGGCACCAACCTAAAGAAGGGATTCTTCAGATCCAGCAGATTACTTGATTTGGATCCAGTCTGATCCACCTGAGCAACAATACTGATATCATAGCTCTGCCTGCAAGGAAGAAGAGGAGTTAAAGGCGGCCATGAACTAAACACCGCGTGTGACGAAGGCGGGGGGGGGGGGGAAAGGAAAAAGTCTCCTACCTCTTATTAGCAATGAGCATAACGGTTCCCGACAGAGTATCTCCAGCTTTGGTGAAGAGCGGGGACTGCAGGAGGCAGCGCACCTGGTACCAATGGGTGAGGGGTTCGGTGGGAGCCGTGGACAGCCAGACGGTCATTCTAGGGGGAGAGGAAAAGAGAAAGCAATTTCAACCTAAATTTTTCAGACACGTCCTGTTCACAAATAAATACCGCCAGAGGTTCTGCCGTACAGCTCTGAATCACCACAAAGCCCCAACGATTAGCTGCAGCGGTGACATCGAAGGATGGCTGCAGGCAAGTAAGGAGAAGCTTCTTTCTTAATGCGTTTACTTACATGGATCCAATGAAAGCCACGTCGAACCAGAAGGCCAGGCCGTGCACCAGGCCGGAGTGCATCATGTGGAAGGAGAAGGGGATCTCTATCCTGAGAGGGAGACAATACAATAAATACCGCCAACAGCTATCACCAGTCACAACCAGTGCCGGCGCCTCTCACCTGTGCAGATCCGTCTCTTTGGCATCCAAGAAATTCACTGTATATTTCACAGATTTGGCCATCAGGATTCTAATATCGAAGGTGTCCTGCAGAGGAGTGCGGAGAGGACATGGTCAACGGGAAAAGAAGACCAGCCTCGACCATGAGCGGCGCCAGTCTCATCACTTACCACAACCGGCTGCTTAAAGTACTCGTCCACCGCAGCTCCACGCAGAGCCGAGAGGTCCACACCGTGGAAAGATGGCTGATACCTGCACACAAGGGGAAAGAAGAAGCAGCTTTGGGATAGGTCATATGGCTACAGCAGAAAATTACTGCAAAAGCGCAGAAAACTCACCAGAAATTGGCTTTTGTAAACTGTTCCATGTAGAGCTGCTCATCTGTAAATGGCGCCAGGTGAACGTCTCCGATCGTAGGGAACATATTACCTGGAGGAGAGTCAGAAAATCGCAAAACTCAGGGACCAAGGTATTATAGTTATATTCTTATACATAGGGGCAGTATTATAGTAGTTATATTCTTGTACATAGGGGCAGTATTATAGTAGTTATATTCTTATACATAGGGCAGTATTATAGTAGTTATATTCTTATACATAGGGGCAGTATTATAGTAGTTATATTCTTGTACATAGGGGCAGTATTATAGTAGTTATATTCTTATACATAGGAGCAGTATTATAGTAGTTATATTCTTGTACATAGGAACAGTATTATAGTAGTTATATTCTTGTATATAGGGGCAGTATTATAGTAGTTACATTCTTGTACATAGGGGGCAGTATTATAGTAGTTACATTCTTGTACATAGGGGGCAGTATTATAGTAGTTATATTCTTGTATATAGGGGCAGTATTATAGTAGTTATATTCTTGTATTAGGGGCAGTATTATAGTAGTTATATTCTTGTACATAGGGGCAGTATTATAGTAGTTATATTCTTGTACATAGGAGCAGTATTATAGTAGTTATATTCTTGTACATAGGGGCAGTATTATAGTAGTTACATTCTTGTACATAGGGGCAGTATTATAGTAGTTACATTCTTGTACATAGGGGGCAGTATTATAGTAGTTATATTCTTGTACATAGGGCAGTATTATAGTAGTTATATTCTTGTACATGGCAGTATTATAGTAGTTATATTCTTGTACATAGGAGCAGTATTATAGTAGTTATATTCTTGCACATAGGGGCAGTAATTATAGTAGTTACATTCTTGAACATAGGGGCAGTATTATAGTAGTTACATTCTTGAACATAGGGGCAGTATTATAGTAGTTACATTCTTGAACATAGGGAGCAGTATTATAGTAGTTATATTCTTGTACATAGGGAGCAGTATTATAGTAGTTATATTCTTGTACATAGGAGGCAGTATTATAGTAGTTATATTCTTGTACATAGGGGCAGTATTATAGTAGATATATTCTTGTACATAGGGGGCAGTATTATAGTATGATATTCTTGTACATAGGGGCAGTATTATAGTAGTTATATTCTTGTATTAGGGGGCAGTATTATAGTAGTTATATTCTTGTACATAGGAGCAGTATTATAGTAGTTATATTCTTGTACATAGGGAGCAGTATTATAGTAGTATATTCTTGTACATAGGGGCAGTATTATAGTAGTTATATTCTTGTACATAGGGAGCAGTATTATAGTAGTTATATTCTTGTACATAGGGAGCAGTATTATAGTAGTTATATTCTTGTACATAGGGGCAGTATTATAATAGTTATATTCTTGTATATAGGGGCAGTATTATAGTAGTTATATTCTTGCACATAGGGGCAGTATTATAGTAGTTATATTCTTGTACATAGGGGCAGTATTATAGTAGTTATATTCTTGTACATAGGGGCAGTATTATAGTAGTTATATTCTTGTATATAGGGGCAGTATTATAGCAGTTATATTCTTGCACATAGGGGCAGTATTATAGTAGTTATATTCTTGTACATAGGGAGCAGTATTTTAGTAGTTATATTCTTGTACATAGGGGTAGTATTATAGTAGTTATATTCTTGTACATAGGAGCAGTATTATAGTAATTATATTCTTGTATATAGGGGCAGTATTATAGTAGTTATATTCTTGTACATAGGGGCAGTATTATAGTAGTTATATTCTTGTACATAGGGGCAGTATTATAGTAGTTATATTCTTGTACATAGGGGCAGTATTATAGTAGTTATATTCTTGTACATAGGAGCAGTATTATAGTAGTTATATTCTTGTACATAGGAGCAGTATTATAGTAGCTATATTCTTGTACATAGGGGCAGTATTATAGTAGTTATATTCTTGTACATAGGGGCAGTATTATAGTAGTTACATTCTTGTACACAGGAGGTGGTAGTAGCTGATATCCCTGAGATGATCTTTGCATTTTTTTTAGCATCTTACCATTGGGTTTAAGGAATTTCTTTGCATGTAGGTAGCTCTCCAGCATCCGCTCATTGAAAAGCATGTATCCCATGGGCTCAGATATGATAATATCCACCTGCTCTGGGAGAGACACTTCCTCCACCTTCCCTGGGATGACGATTATACGATCAGTCAGGTTGTTACTCTTTACCAGCAGCTGTGATGGACATAAGATTAATAATGAGGCCGGGCACCATCACTCCTGCACGCTCCCTGTGTACCCGCCCGAGCTCCGCTCACCTCGGCGTGCTGTGCCATGGTGCTCGCTTCCACAGCATACACCTTACGAGCGCCGGCCTGAACTGCAAAGAAGGACAGGATCCCTGAACCGCAGCCAACATCCAAGACGACCTAACGTTGGGGAGAGCGTCAGTGTATTCAGGGAGCGAGTGTCAGCTCTTGTGGCCGGCGGCCCGCTGCTCACCTTGTCCCTGAAGTCTGTGTGGTTCTGCAGGATGGCTCTTTGATAAGTGCCGGTTCTGACGTAATCTTGCATCATGTTCTGCTGCTGTGACAGGTAGCCATAGAACTGCGGGAGAAGACGCGAGGCATTACTGACAACTGACAAGGATGATGAGGGTACAGACCCCAGTATATCCCCGCCATATGGCACCAATGACTATTCGGAGGTGACTCTAAGGGTATTCTGCTCACAGGTGATGACAATCTGGGACCTCCACCGGTCACTAAACCCAAGCACTTGTGCCCTCCATTCCAGTAGCTTCATTATGCTGCAGGAGTACAGTTACATGGTGGCTCAGATAACGAGTACTTTATGATCTTGGGGCAGATGGGTGCGGCATTATCTTGGCCATATGGACAACTAAAGATCTGCGGCGGGAACCAACTGGACCTAAAACACTGATCAATGCGCATCTTATCTACGGACAATACCTGGAAGTACTGCACCGCCGAGGACTCCTCCGTGCGCTCGCTGAAGACACTTTTGTCGCCAGATGATCTCCGGCAGGTCTTGATGATATTGTAAAATGAACAGAAGTCTATAGGGAGATAAGGAGAGTGATGAGAGCACAAGTAGTAGGGCGGTATGTAACACATGGACTCTACGCATGGTTGTGTCAGTGAAGGGCCATGGTTCTGTAGGATGGGGTGCTGCAGGGGGGGGGGCTCACCGGTGCGTGGTGCTGCAGAGGGGGGGGGGGTGCGTGGTGCTGCGGGGAGGGGGTTGCTCACCGGTGCGTGGTGCTGCGGGAAGGGGGTTGCTCACCGGTGCGTGGTGCTCAATGGTGCGTGGTGCTGTACGAGGGGGTGTTCACAGGTGCATGGTGCTGTAAAGGGTGGTGCTCATGGGTGCGTGGTGGCGCGGGGCTCACAGGTGTATGGTGCTGTAAGGGGTGGTGCTAACTGGTGTGTGGCGCTCAATATGGGATCAGGAGCTATCCTAATTACAAAGATCCCCCCCCTGCAACCTATGGTGCACAAATGCACATATAGTGTCTGATCCCCTCACTTTTGTTAGCATCCTACTAATTTGTCACTAGGTGGCGCCCCTTGGTTCTGCAGGAAGTCTGGAGGAAATATTCAGAAATGAGTAATTTATGAGCCAGAAAATATAAATCCAAGCAAAAAGGAGCCGGGCGGAGAGGACGCACCTGCCGGGGTGGCGAACTGAACCAGGACGCTGTTACAGCCCAGGGTGACGATGAAGGATTGCTTCCCCACACGGCTGCACTCTGTCTCTGGACTGACCGTACACTTGAACACGCAGACATTTTCTGGAAGAGACGACAAAAAATAAAGGAAAGGAGGGTTATACAGTCTCTGTACCCCAATCACTTTCAATAGGACAGTAGACCGCACCCGATCAGACGCCACCGAGGGGATCTTCCAACCTTTTATAGCTAAAGCATCACTTTCCCCTGTTCCGGACCCCCAGCACCGAGTCCTGATCTACAGTAATCGGGTATATAGGGGCTGCCGGCCATCGTGGCCCCCCATCATCTCGCCCTGGTGTTCCCCACGCGTGCTGGCGGTATACAGGGCCGCGTGGCATCTGTGCAGGTAAAGGGCGGCTCGGGGGCAGACATCCCTCCGCTGAGCCACATCTGTGACATGGAGATAAAAACCTCGGCTCATTATCACCACAATGGCGGCTTCATTCTGACTGCAGGGTTTATAGGTTTGGCCAAGGAGTCATTAGTCCCTGGGGGACACGGCGAAAGAAAACCTTTTGTGAGACCACCACAAAATCCCAGCAAGGGGTCTCTCTGCCCCCAGGCTGCTGACAATGGGATGAGGCTCCATTCCTCATCCCACAAATCCTCCCCGATGTCGGAGCTTTGCAGAGCGGAGACAATGGCTCGGCAGAGGGGTCTCGAAGGGTTTGGCCCTGGGGGAGACAGAGAGGGGTCGCTTTGGGTTTTCTGCAACAAATGTAAGCATGAGGGCATCATCTGTAATCAATGGCCTCCACGATGGGAGTATTCCTGCTCCGTCACTACATACAACAGAGGCACACACTACTGTGACCGTACAGTCTATGCAGCCCCCCATACAGACCTTGGGGTCCCTACTGTACGTTACTATTGGTACAGGAGTTAGGAAATGGCCTATGGCAGCAGGTGAACTGTGTGCAGAGACCCCAGAGGCAGGGGCCACAGCCGCTGACTATAGGGGCCCCTGTATAGATTATGGATGCAGGGGAGCTGCAGAGCCATCTCAGGGCTCATTCACACCTCCGTATAGTCGCCCACTTCACGGCCGCAGTTCTCGGTGCATCGTACATCGTGTACACACAATGCAGAGACCGACGGCCAGAAAAACGCCGGTACAGAGCGGTGTGAGCGAGTCAGGACTCCGGTAACTTACCGGCAAAACTACGACTTAGGAGGGGGAAAATAAAGAACTTCGAGGCGACCGCAGGATCCCAGCCCACCTCAGGACGGCCTCGTTGGACCATCAGCTCTCCGGATATCTACGTTTTAGTGCCTGTTTTCTAACAGCTCTCACTTGTGCTGACCCTCCGTTATTCCTCCTGGAAATGTACGAGCAAGGCTAAAGGCTGCGCTGCCTGTCCGTATGGTTGCGTCGGAGCGCAGACCCGCACTGTGACCGGACAAAAACATCAAATCTCACAGATGTTATGGCTGCCCACGACGCTGCCATCATAGACCACAAGGTCGGCGGCAGGACGGTCACTTGCTTGCAACCAGTTTTGGCCATAACACAACACCACAATAGTCTCAGATTTTTTTTTTGAGGGAAGAGTTGGGGCACGTGACTTGTCCATGGTTTGGTCCTGAAGCCAACCACACACAAGGGAGCCGGCAGCCGAAAGATCATACTGACAGCCACCATCTCCCGAATCTCTCTGCATCACCCCACCACGCCCAGACCTCTCTGCGCGTCCCCCCCAAAACACCCAGACCTCTCTGCGCTTCCCCCCACACACCCAGACCTCTCTGCGCTTCCCCCCACACACCCAGACCTCTCTGCGCTTCCCCCCACACACCCAGACCTCTCTGCGCTTCCCCCCACACACCCAGACCTCTCTGCGCTTCCCCCCACACACCCAGACCTCTCTGCGCTTCCCCCCACACACCCAGACCTCTCTGCGCTTCCCCCCACACACCCAGACCTCTCTGCGCGTCCCCCCCACACCCAGACCTCTCTGCGCGTCCCCCCCACACACCCAGACCTCTCTGCGCGTCCCCCCACACACCCAGACCTCTCTGCGCTTCCCCCCACAACCCAGACCTCTCTGCGCGTCCCCCCCACACACCCAGACCTCTCTGCGCATCCCCCCACACGCCCAGACCTCTGCGCGTCCCCCACACACGCCCAGACCTCTCTGCGCGTCCCCCACACACGCCCAGACCTCTCTGCGCGTCCCCCACACACGCCCAGACCTCTCTGCGCGTCCCCACACACACACGCCCAGACCTCTCTGCGCGTCCCCCACACACACGCCCAGACCTCTCTGCGCGTCCCCCCACACACGCCCAGACCTCTCTTACGCGTCCCCCCCACACCCAGACCTCTCTGCGAGTCCCCTGCACACACGCCCAGAGCTCTCTGCGCGTCCCCCACACACACGCCCAGACCTCTCTGCGCATCCCCCCACACACGCCCAGAGCTCTCTGCGCGTTCCCCCACACACCCAGACCTCTCTGCGCGTCCCCCCACACACGCCCAGACCTCTCTGCGCGTCCCCCCCCCACACGCCCAGACTTCTGCGCGTCCCCCCACACACGCCCAGAGCTCTCTGCGCTTCCCCCCACACACCCAGACCTCTCTGCGCTTCCCCCCACACCCAGACCTCTCTGCGCGTCCTCCCCACACACCCAGACCTCTCTGCGCTTCCCCCCACACACCCAGACCTCTCTGCGCGTCCCCCCCACACACCCAGACCTCTCTGCGCATCCCACCACACACCCAGACCTCTCTGCGCATCCCCCCACACCCAGACCTCTCTGCACGTCCCCCCCACACGCCCAGACCTCTCTGCGCGTCCCCCCACACACCCAGACCTCTCTGCGCGTCCCCCCCACACACGCCCAGACCTCTCTGCGCGTCCCCCCCACACACGCCCAGACCTCTCTGCGCGTCCCCCACACACGCCCAGACCTCTCTGCGCGTCCCCCACACACGCCCAGACCTCTCTGCGCGTCCCCCCACACACCCAGACCTCTCTGCGCGTCCCCCCCACACACGCCCAGACCTCTCTGCGCGTCCCCCCCACACGCCCAGACCTCTCTGCGCGTCCCCCACACACGCCCAGACCTCTCTGCGCGTCCCCCACACACGCCCAGACCTCTCTGCGCGTCCCCCACACACGCCCAGACCTCTCTGCGCGTCCCCCACACACGCCCAGACCTCTCTGCGCGTCCCCCACACACGCTCAGACCTCTCTGCGCGTCCCCCACACACGCCCAGACCTCTCTGCGCGTCCCCCCACACACGCCCAGACCTCTCTACACGTCCCCCCACACACCCAGACCTCTCTGCGAGTCCCCTGCACACACGCCCAGACCTCTCTGCGCGTCCCCCCACACACGCCCAGACCTCTCTGCGCGTCCCCCCACACACGCCCAGACCTCTCTGCGCATCCCCCCACACACGCCCAGAGCTCTCTGCGCGTCCCCCCACACACCCAGACCTCTCTGCGCGTCCCCCCACACACGCCCAGACCTCTCTGCGCGTCCCCCCACACACGCCCAGACTTCTGCGCGTCCCCCCACACACGCCCAGACTTCTGCGCGTCCCCCCACACCCAGACCTCTCTGCGCGTCCCCCCCACACACCCAGACCTCTCTGCGCGTCCCCCCCACACACCCAGACCTCCGTGCGTCCCCCCTACACACCCAGACCTCTCTGCGCGTCCCCCCACACACCCAGACCTCTCTGCGCGTCCCCCCACACACGCCCAGACCTCTCTGCGCGTCCCCCCACACACGCCCAGACTTCTGCGCGTCCCCCCACACCCAGACCTCTCTGCGCGTCCCCCCACACCCAGACCTCTGCGCGTCCCCCCACACCCAGACCTCTCTGCGCGTCCCCCCACACCCAGACCTCTGCGCGTCCCCCCACACACCCAGACCTCTCTGCGCGTCCCCACACACCCAGACCTCTCTGCGCGTCCCCACACACCCAGACCTCTGCGCGTCCCCCCACACACCCAGACCTCTCTGCGCGTCCCTACACACCCAGACCTCTCTGCGCATCCCCCCACACACCAGACCTCTCTGCGCATCCCCCCACACACCCAGACCTCTCTGCGCTTCCCCCACACACACCCAGACCTCTCTGCGCTCCCCCCCACACACCCAGACCTCTCTGCGCGTCCCTACACACCCAGACCTCTCTGCGCATCCCCCCACACACTCAGACCTCTCTGCGCATCCCCCCACACACTCAGACCTCTCTGCGCTTCCCCCACACACACCCAGACCTCTCTGCGCTTCCCCCACACACACCCAGACCTCTCTGCGCTCCCCCCCCACACACCCAGACCTCTCTGCAATCAGTGGGTCATCTCCCACCAAACTAAAGGGCCGGTGGCCTGGTAGTCAGAGACTGAACAAGCCAGATCCTTCTCTCACCAGACGGCAATCGGTGGTGAAAGGCTGAGAGACCCTCGCACATATTAGATGGTCGGCAGATCTTGCCAAAATTGCCGGGGTCAACTGAATATTATCCAATCTGTATGTGGGCCTTAAAGGGTTATTTCAAAAAAATCTAATTATTCTCCATACACAGGGTAGGCAATAACTCGCTGATCGCTGGGAGTCCGGACATCGGGGCCTTGGAACCTGCAGGACGAGACCTGAATGCTCGGGAGATGGCGCCTGCTCGGCCTCCATGGGGTTTCCCACAAGAGTCACTAATTTCAGCAGTCCCATGAGCGGAGCAGAGACTGAGCCCCAATCTCAGGACCCCCGATGGTCTCAGCAGCCACCGCCCACCCTGAGCCCGAGCTGCCGGCAGACATTGCCAATCTCACTCAGACGTATCTGTGCTCGTAAACGCCAAGCGACAGGCGGGCAAACAGCCGGGGGGCTATGGGGGGCTCACAGTCCACCTCCACGACAGTGACGTTTCCTTACGGAGAACCTGCCCAGGAAGAAAACCATCAGCCTGCAGTTAGAGGGTTAATAGCATTTTTTTTTTTTACATGATAGGTTCCCTTTAAAGACGCTCTCAATTCTGCCGACTATCACCCCCGGAAACAGGAGGAAGTCCCCGGCTACTGCTGCTCGTCCGAGTGACTGCGCGGAAGCGTATAACTGCACCACGACCATTGCTGGCACGTCTACTCACAGATTACCAGGAGGAACAACAGAGGGAACATAAGAGTCCTGAGAAGCGAGGGTGTGAGTACATGGGGGTCCTCCCTCTGTGCTGGTGATAAGGAGCATCTCTCTGGAGGACCCCTGGAAGGTGGGAATATATGGGGGTCTTCTCTCTCTGCGGGACCCTGCAATAAGGAGTCTCTCTCTCTGGAGGACCCTGGAGGGAATACATGGAGGTCCTCCCCCTCTGCATGACCCCCCCGAGGGAGGGAATACTTGGGGGTCCTCCCCCTCTGCAGGACCCCCCGAGGGAGGGAATCATGGGGGTCCTCTCTCTCTGCAGGACCCCCCGAGGGAGGGAATACATGGGGGTCCTCTCCCTCTGCAGGACCCCCCCGAGGGAGGGAATACATGGGGGTCCTCTTTGCAGGACTCCTCGAGGGAGGGAATACATGGGGGTCCTCTCTGCATGACCCCCACGAGGTAGGGAATACATGGGGTCCTCTCTCTCTGCAGGACCCCACGAGGGAGGGAATACATGGGGGTCCTCTCTGCAGGACTCCTCGAGGGAGCGAATACATGGGGGTCCTCTCTGCAGGACTCCTCGAGGGAGGGAATACATGGGGGTCCTCTCTGCAGGACTCCTCGAGGGAGGGAATACATGGGGGTCCTCTGTCTCTGCAGGGCCCCCCGAGGGAGGGAATACATGGGAGTCCTGTCTCTCTGCAGGACCCCCACGAGGTAGGGAATACATGGGGGTCCTCTCTCTCTCTGCAGGACTCCTCGAGGGAGGGAATACATGGGGGTCCTCTGTCTCTGCAGGGCCCCCCGAGGGAGGGAATACATGGGAGTCCTGTCTCTCTGCAGGACCCCACGAGGGAGGGAATACATGGGGGTCCTCTCTCTCTGCAGGACCCCACGAAGGAGGGAATACATGGGGGTCCTCTCTCTCTGCAGGACTCCTCGAGGAAATACATGGGGGTCCTCTCTGCAGGACTCCTCGAGGGAATACATGGGGTCCTCTCTCTGCAAGACTCCTCGAGGGAATACACGGGGGTCCTCTCTCTGCAGGACTCCTCGAGGGAATACACGGGGGTCCTCTCTCTGCAGGACTCCTCGAGGGAGGGAATACATGGGGGTCCTCTCTCTGCAGGACTCCTCGAGGGAGGGAATACATGGGGGTCCTCTCTCTGCAGGACTCCTCAAGGGAGGGAATACATGGGGTCCTCTCTCTGCAGGACTCAAGGGAGGGAATACATGGGGGTCCTCTCTCTCTGCAGGACTCCTCGAGGGAGGGAATACATGGGGGTCCTCTCTCTCTCTCTGCAGGACTCCTCGAGGGAGGGAATATATGGGGTCCTCCCTCTCTTGAAGCCCTCAGGAGGATGGGGATATATGGGGGTCCTCGGGATATATGGGGTCCTCCCTCTCTTAAAGCCCCCGGGAGGGAGGGAATACATGGGGGTCCTCTCTCTCTCTCTGCAGGACCCCCCCCGAGGGAGGGAATACATAGGAGTCCTCTCTCTCTCTCAGCAGGACTCCTCGAGGGAGGGAATATATGGGGTCCTCCCTCTCTTGAAGCCCTCAGGAGGATGGGGATATATGGGGGTCCTCGGGATATATGGGGTCCTCCCTCTCTTGAAGCCCCCGGGAGGGAGGGAATACATAGGAGTCCTCTCTCTCTCTCTGCAGGACCCCCCCGAGGGAGGGAATACATAGGAGTCCTCTCTCTCTCTGCAGGACCCCCCCCCCCGAGGGAGGGAATACATAGGAGTCCTCTCTCTCTCTGCAGGACCCCCCCCCCGAGGGAGGGAATACATAGGAGTCCTCTCTCTCTCTCTGCAGGACCCCCCCGAGGGAGGGAATACATAGGAGTCCTCTCTCTCTCTGCAGGACCCCCCCCCCCCCGAGGGAGGGAATACATAGGAGTCCTCTCTCTCTCTGCAGGACCCCCCCCCCCCCGAGGGAGGGAATACATAGGAGTCCTCTCTCTCTCTCAGCAGGACTCCTCGAGGGAGGGAATATATGGGGTCCTCCCTCTCTTGAAGCCCTCAGGAGGATGGGGATATATGGGGGTCCTTGGGATATATGGGGTCCTCCCTCTCTTGAAGCCCCCGGGAGGGAGGGAATACATAGGAGTCCTCTCTCTCTCTCTGCAGGACCCCCCCGAGGGAGGGAATACATAGGAGTCCTCTCTCTTTCTCTGCAGGACTCCTCGAGGGAGGAAATATATGGGGTCCTCCCTCTCTTGAAGCCCTCAGGAGGGTGGGGATATATGGGGGTCCTCGGGATATATGGGGTCCTCCCTCTCTTGAAGCCCCGGGAGGGAGGGAATACATGGGGGTCCTCTCTCCACAGGACACCTGTAGGGTGGGGATATATGGGGTCCTCAGGATATATGGGGTCCTCCCTCTGTCCCCATCCCGTCTTACGCAGCAGCCCATGGATGTGATCAGGGTCTAACACCTCGTGACCCCCCAGGGTACCACTTATGACCAGGATGTGACTCTGGGGGTCCGGCATCGTGGACCCCGCGCTCGCTCCGTCCTATAGGGGATGAGGGGCGCCTTCTATTTACCACTGAAGGTAAATGAGCAGATACTGGCTGAATGTGGTGACAGCCAGCGGCCATTGCCGGTATGAGGCGCCATACACCGCCTCCATTGTGCAGCATCACACATATACAATGAGCCAGGACCACACAGAGTCAGACCCACCATTATACAGCGCGATCTCCCCTTCCCGGGCCTCCAGCCGCAGCTCCCGCTGCTCCGCGTGTCTCTGGATCTCCCCGTTCGCGTCCCCGATACTCAGGAGCCGCACGCCGGGAAACACCGACACCGCCGCCATCTTTACAGAGGCGGGCTGAGAGGACGGCGCTAGGAATTATGGATGGAGGGAGGAGAGCGGCGAGATTGTTAAGCGGAACAGCGGCACACAGCGGCCAGGAGGGGAAGTGTTAAGAAGAACGTGCAGACGGGCGACATCTAGAGGTAGAATTGAGTAACGCATGCTTTATGGAAATCTTTGTGTTAGAGAGTAGAGCGCTGAGGACACCTACAGGTAGAAATGTGGAATTGCACATTGAAAAGCTAACACCGTTTTTCCAATTTGGGAGATTTTATTTGTTGTTCTGCAAAACTAAAAAGAAAAAAGAAACACATTTATCTATATTTTCTCTTACAGTAACAGCATTTTATTGATATAACACACTGCCTGCCACATGCTACGCCATACAGAGCGCCAACTAATAGCCCGACTTAAGTGTTACATCTGCTCCAGGGGGCGAAGACTGACAGCTTGGGGCCCCTGTGCATGAAATGTGTCTGAGCCTCCCTCCTTTTATGGTGACACAGCTAAATATATATATATATATATATATATATATATATATATTATATATATAAAGCCACACTCACACATACACGCTCACTATATACTAAGGGACTGTGCTATACAGTCATGGCCAAAAGTTTTGAGAATGACACAAATATTAATTTTTACAAAGTCTACTGCTTCACTTTTTCTAATGGCAATTTGCATATACTCCAGAATGTTATAAAGAGTGATCAGCTTAACAGCAATTACTTGCAAAGTCAATATTTGGCTAGAAAATGAACTTTATCCCCCAAAACACATTTCAACATTATTGCAGCCCTGCATTAAAAGGACCAGCTAACCTCTTTTCAGTGATTACTCCATTAACACAGGTGTGGGTGTTGATGAGGACATGGCTGGAGATCAATCTGTCATGATTAAGTAAGAATGACACCACTGGACACTTTAAAAGGAGGCTGGTGCTTGGCATCATTGTTTCTCTTCTGTTAACCATGGTTATCTCTAAAGAAACAGTGCAGTCATCATTGCAATGCACAAAAATGGCCTAACAGGGAAGAGTATCGCAGCTAGAAAGATTGCACCTCAGTCAACAATCTATCGCATCATCAAGAACTTCAAGGACAGAGTGTAATGAATGGAAGCGGAGGCAGAGATGGTGAAGTTCACATTCGTATTTATTTTTTAATGTGGAACCTCGAGTCCGCGGTCCGGGGGGCTCCGAAGGGGGCGTAACTAGTGAGCCCCGGGTACCCGTAGTAAGGCCCCTCGAACAGGACCAGAATGGAATACCCGAGGACACAGGTGCTACCTCCAGTTAGACCCCGGACACATGGCAGCTGTCCCAGAGGGACCAAAAGGGTAACAGGTATTTACAGAGTCCGTGGAAAGTTCTTGACGGAGAAGGGTAAGGTCCTGGTCCAGAACGGATGGTAGAAGGCTGGCTTCAGTGACCTTGTCACGGTCCACGGGTACGGATGGCTGATGGCGGAACGGGATGACACTTGCGCCAGTAATAGCCGAGATTGTCCAGATTAGCCAGATACGGGTTAGCAATGATCTGAGGAGACAAATAGTATAAGCGAAGCACAGAGACTGCAGACGCAGCGCAGACAGATCAGGAACAGAACCGGATGTAGCAATGATAGAACACGTTGCTCCGGCACTCCCCTAATGGTGGAGTGACCAGATATAGTACTGAGTGCGCAGCCATTGGTTAATTAGCATTTCAAAAGATGCACGCTGCCCCTTTAAGAGAGCGGTGGGCGCGGCCTCGCGTCCTAAGCGACTGTCTGGAGGCCTGCCAGCAGCGTGCCAGGAAGTGGGGAGGAACAGGACGCCGGGAAAGATGGGACAGGAGACCCCAGCCCACGCACAGACGCCGCAGAGGGACAGCCGGAGGAACAGGTGAGTGAGCAGAACGGAGTGCAGAGGCAGCGCTGGGACCGGGTGTAACAGTATCCCCCTCTTTACTCCCCCTCTTTTTCAAGCCAGCGTGAAATCTTTTAAGAAGAAGAGGAGCCTGGATGTTCTCTTTAGGCTCCCAAGATCTCTCCTCAGGACCAAAACCCTTCCAGTCCACCAGGTAATAGATCCTACCTCTTACTCGCTTAGAGGCCAAGATATGTTTCACCTCAAAAACATCATCCTCAGAGACCGGATCAGGAGTGGTACCCGGGTCCTTAAAAAAGGAGCTCAACACTACTGGTTTGAGGAGGGAAACATGAAAGGAGTTAGGTACTCTTAGAGAATTAGGCAATTTCAGTTTATAAGAGACCGGTTTGATCTGTCTCAAAACTTCAAAGGGGCCAATGAAACGAGGACCCAATTTGTACGAAGGTAACTTCAGACGGATGTACTTGGAGGAGAGCCATACCTTGTCTCCTGGACGAAAGATAGGAGCCTCCAAACGTCTTTTGTCCGCATGCGTTTTCATACGTTGAGAAGCTTTCTCCAAAGCCGACCTGGTCTCTTTCCAAATGTCCGAGAAATTCTTTGACAAGATATCGACTGCCGGAACATCCGACAATCCCGAGACAGGAAGAGGAATTCCGGGTTGCAGTCCAAACACAATCTGAAAGGGAGACTTTCAGAAGATTCACTTACTTGATTGTTGTAGGAGAATTCCGCCCAGGGCAGTAATTCTACCCAGTCATTATGATGAGCGTTGACGAAGTGACGCAGGTATCCAGCCAGGATTTGATTGATCCTCTACACTTGCCCATTAGACTGGGGATGGTATGCAGAAGAAAAATCTAGTTCAATTTTTACCATTTTACAGAGTGCTCTCCAGAACTTAGAGGTGAACTGGACGCCCCTGTCGGACACGATGTGGAGAGGAAATCCATGTAGACGGAAGATGTGCTGAATGAAGTGAGCGGCCAGTTCTGGAGCAGACGGGAGACCAGATAGCGGAACGAAGTGGGCCATTTTAGAGAAGCGGTCCACCACAACCCATACCACTGAGCAGCCAGAAGAAATGGGAAGATCCGTGATGAAATCCATCGCGATGTGCTGCCAGGGAGCGGACGGAATTGGAAGAGGCAGAAGCCTGCCGGCTGGTAGATGTTTAACAGTTTTGTTACGGGCACATGAAGGACAAGCTGCGACGAACTCCTGGATATCCTTGCCCATGGTAGGCCACCAGTAGTAACGGGAGATGAGTTGCTGCGTCTTTTTCTGACCAGCATGGCCAGCCAACTTAGAAGAATGACCCCACCGCAGAACACGACTACAATCAGAAGCGGACACGAGAGTCTTCTCTGGAGGAAGCCGGGCAAGATCAGTGGAGGCAACAGAGATTAACTTAGAAGGTTCAATAATGTGCTGAGGTTCTTCCTCCAGTTCAGGAGGCAAAAAGGCTCTGGAGAGTGCGTCTGCCTTGATGTTCTTGTCAGCTGGACGGAAATGAAGTACAAAATTGAAAAGGGCAAAAAACAATGCCCAACGGGCCTGACGGGGATTCAGCCTTAAAGCAGATTGGAGATAGGCAAGGTTTTTATGGTCGGTCAATATGACTACCTGGTGATGAGCTCCCTCAAGAAGATGTCTCCATTCTTGCAGAGCCAATTTGATGGCCAACAGTTCGCGATCACCGACAGGGTAGTTCCTTTCTGCAGGAGAAAAAACCTTGAAAAAAACCCACACGAGATCATCCGCCCGGTAGACGACTTCTGGGTGAGAACTGCTCCTGCACCTATGGAAGAAGCATCAACCTCAAGAAAAAATTGCTCATTCGAATTAGGACGATGGAGAACGGGTGCGGAAGCGAAGGCTTTTTTGAGAGAAACAAAGGCCTCTTCTGCCTCGGAGGACCATTCCTTAGAGTTTACACCTTTCCGGTTTAAGGCTGTTGTAACGAATGGAAGCGGAGGCAGAGGTGGTGAAGTTCACATTCGTATTTATTTTTTAATGTGGAACCTCGAGTCCGCGGTCCGGGGGGCTCCGAAGGGGGCGTAACTAGTGAGCCCCGGGTACCCGTAGTAAGGCCCCTCGAACAGGACCAGAATGGAATACCCGGAGGACACAGGTGCTACCTCCAGTTAGACCCCGGACACGTGGCAGCTGTACCAGAGGGACCAAAAGGGTAACAGGTATTTACAGAGTCCGTGGAAAGTTCTTGACGGAGAAGGGTAAGGTCCTGGTCCAGAACGGATGGTAGAAGGCTGGCTTCAGTGACCTTGTCACGGTCCACGGGTACGGATGGCTGATGGCGGAACGGGATGACACTTGCGCCAGTAATAGCCGAGATTGTCCAGATTAGCCAGATACGGGTTAGCAATGATCTGAGGAGACAAACAGTATCAGCGAAGCACAGAGACTGCAGACGCAGCGCAGACAGAACAGGAACAGAACCGGATGTAGCAATGATAGAACACGTTGCTCCGGCACTCCCCTAATTGTGGAGTGACCAGATATAGTACTGAGTGCGCAGCCATTGGATAATTAGCTATTTCAAAAGATGCACGCTGCCCCTTTAAGAGAGGCGGTGGGCGCGGCCTCGCGTCCTAAGCCGACTGTCTGGAGGCCTGCCATCAGCGTGCCAGGAAGTGGAGAAGGACGCCGGAGAGCAGATGGGACAGGAGACCCCAGCCCACGCACAGACCGCCGCAGAGGGACAGCCCGAGGAACAGGTGAGTGAGCAGAACGGAGTGCAGAGGCAGCGCTGGGACCGGGTGTAACAGTATCCCCCTCTTTACTCCCCCTCTTTTTCAAGTCAGCGTGAAATCTTTTAAGAAGAAGAGGGGCCTGGATGTTCTCTTTAGGCTCCCAAGATCTCTCCTCAGGACCAAAACCCTTCCAGTCCACCAGGTAATAGATCCTACCTCTTACCTCGCTTAGAGGCCAAGATATGTTTCACCTCAAAAACATCATCCTCAGAGACCGGATCAGGAGTGGTACCCGGGTCCTTAAAAAAGGAGCTCAACACTACTGGTTTGAGGAGGGAAACATGAAAGGAGTTAGGTACTCTTAGAGAATTAGGCAATTTCAGTTTATAAGAGACCGGGTTGATCTGTCTCAAAACTTCAAAGGGGCCAATGAAACGAGGACCCAATTTGTACGAAGGTAACTTCAGACGGATGTACTTGGAGGAGAGCCATACCTTGTCTCCTGGACGAAAGATGGGAGCCTCCAAACGTCTTTTGTCCGCATGCGTTTTCATACGTTGAGAAGCTTTCTCCAAAGCCGACCTGGTCTCTCTCCAAATGTCAGAGAAATTCTTTGACAAGATATCGACTGCCGGAACATCCGACAATCCCCAGACAGGAAGAGGAATTCCGGGTTGCAGTCCAAACACAATCTGAAAGGGAGACTTTCCAGAAGATTCACTTACTTGATTGTTGTAGGAGAATTCCGCCCAGGGCAGTAATTCTACCCAGTCATTATGATGAGCGTTGACGAAGTGACGCAGGTATCCAGCCAGGATTTGATTGATCCTCTACACTTGCCCATTAGACTGGGGATGGTATGCAGAAGAAAAATCTAGTTCAATTTTTACCATTTTACAGAGTCCTCTCCAGAACTTAGAGGTGAACTGGACACCCCTGTCGGACACGATGTGGAGAGGAAATCCATGTAGACGAAAGATGTGCTGGATGAAGTGAGCGGCCAGTTCTGGAGCAGACGGGAGGCCAGATAGCGGAACGAAGTGGGCCATTTTAGAGAAGCGATCCACCACAACCCAGACCACTGAGCAGCCAGAAGAGATGGGAAGATCCGTGATGAAATCCATCGCGATGTGCTGCCAGGGAGCGGACGGAATCGGAAGAGGCAGCAGCCTGCTGGCTGGTAGATGTTTAGCAGTTTTGTTACGAGCACATGAAGGACATGCTGCGACGAACTCCTGGATATCCTTGACCATGGTAGGCCACCAGTAATACCGGGAGATGAGTTGCTGCGTCTTTTTCTGACCAGCATGGCCAGCCAACTTAGAAGAATGACCCCAGCGCAGAACACGAGTACGGTCAGAAGCAGACACGAAAGTCTTCCCAGGAGGAAGCCGGGCCAGATCAGTGGAGGCAACAGAGACTAACCTAGAAGGTTCAATAATGTGCTGAGGTTCCTCCTCCAGTTCAGGAGGCAAGAAGGCCCTAGAGAGTGGCGTCTTCCTTGATGTTCTTGTCAGCTGGACGGAAATGAAGTACAAAATTGAAACGGGCAAAAAATAATGCCCAACGGGCCTGACGGGGATTCAGTCTTAAAGCAGATTGGAGATAGGCAAGGTTTTTATGGTCGGTGAATATGATTACCTGGTGATGAGCTCCTTCAAGAAATTCTCCATCCTCCAGAGCCAATTTGATGGCCAACAGTTCGCGATCACCGACCAGAGTAGTTCCTTTCTGCAAGGAGAAAAAAACCTTGAAAAAAAAAACCACGAGATCATCCGCCCGGTAGACGACTTCTGGGTCAGAACTGCTCCTGCACCTATGGAAGAAGCGTCAACTTCAAGAAAAAATTGCTCACTTGAATTAGGACGATGGAGAACGGGTGCGGAAGCGAAGGCTTTTTTGAGAGAAACAAAGGCCTCTTCTGCTCGGAGGACCATTCCTTAGAATTTACACATTTCCGGGTTAAGGCTGTGATTGGAGCCACTCGGGTGGAAAAGTGTGGAATGAATTGCCGGTAGTAATTGGCGAATCCGAGGAACCTTTGTATGGCTTTTAGCCCAGACGGACGAGGCCAGTTGAGAACTGCAGACAACTTCTCCGGATCCATCTTTAATCCTGTGGAAGATACAATGTACCCCAAGGAAAGGCAAAGAGGACTGCTCAAAGAGGCATTTCTCATATTTGGCATAGAGCCTGTTCTCTCTCAGTCTTTGTAAGACCAGGCGTACTTGCCTCCGGTGTGACGTCAAGTCAGCAGAAAAAATCAAATATCGTCCAGGTAAACCACGACACAAGTATAAGAGCAAGTCCCCTGAAAATGTCATTAACAAATTCCTGAAAAACCGCAGGTGCATTGCTTAGGCCGAATGGCATTACCAGGTATTCATAAGTGGCCGTCACGGGTGTTGAGGAAGCTTTTTCCATTCGTCTCCCTCTCTGATTCGGATCAGGTTGTAGGCCCCTCTGAGGTCCAATTTGGTGAAGATCTTGGCCCCTCGGAGACGATCAAACAGCTCTGAAATAAGAGGCAATGGATACCTGTTTTTTACCGTGATTTGATTTAGACCCCGATAGTCAATACAGGGCCCGCAAGGATCCGTCCTTCTTCTTCACAAAGAAGAATCCAGCTCCTGCCGGTGACGATGACTTTCGGATAAAATCCTCTAGCCAAATTCTCTTGAATGTAGTCCGACATGGCCTGAGTCTCTGCCTGTGAAAGAGGATAAACTCTCCCGCGAGGGGGTGATGCTCCTGGAAGAAGCTCTATCTGACAGTCATACGACCTGTGGTGGAGGTAGTCTCTCAGCCTCTTTTTTCCCAAAGACGTCAGAGAAGGGACCAATAGGCGGAAGGCAACCCTGGCAGGGTATCAGGCTGGACTGGAGGCGAAACAGGTTGAAATCCGGGTTAAGCAACGATTCATGCAGGTATCTCCCCAACGCAGAACTTCTCCAGTTTTCCAATTAAGGACTGGTTCATGCATCTGGAGCCAAGGTAAACCTAAAAGCATGGGATGGGATAAACCGGGATATACATAAAATCGCATTCGTTCAGTATGCATTAGACCTACCCGGAGTTCCACCAACTCGGTTTGAAACTGGACGGGCTCGGTCAGCGGTTTTGCCATCCACGGCAGACATCTGTAACGGATCAGGAAGACGCTGGACTGGTAAGCGGTAATGATCCACAACCGCCTGCTGGATGAAGTTCCCTGCAGCTCCAGAATCCAGTAGACAGTGTTCGGAGAATTTTATTGCTCCATAGGGCACGGTGAAAGAGATGTGTAAAGAGGGAGAGGACTGCTCTTTACCTAGGTTGGCCCCTCCTACCGGACCTAGGCACTGGAGTTTCCCGACTTTTTAGGACAGAAATGAATCAAATGTTCAGAACTACCGCAGTAGTAACAACTTCCCTCCTTGCGGCGTGCCTCCCTGCGGCGGGTGGCCAAACTTACATGGTCCACCTCCATGGCCTCGGAGGCGGAGGGTGAAGTACCTGTTTTGTACAAACTAGAGTCCAGGTGATAGGACCTTTTGTCCCGCTTGATCTCCATGGAGCGCTCCTGAAAACGCAGGTCAATTCGGGTTGCCAAGGATATTAGCTCTTCCAAGAGAGTAGGTCTGTCCCGTCCCGCCAGCTCATCCTTGATTCTTCCGGATAGGCCTTCCCAGAAGTTAGCAACCAGGGCCTCATTGTTCCACGATAATTCAGACGAGAGGGTGCGGATTTAACAGCATACTGAGCTACCGTGAGAGTACCTTGGCGCATTCGGAGCAGAGCTGATGCAGTCGAAGTGGTACGACCAGGTTCATCGAAAGTCCTGCGAAAAGCCTCTAGGAAAGATTGAAGATCGTTAACCACCGGATCCCCTCTCTCCCATAGCGGATTTAGCCAGGCGAGAGCTTCTCCTCCCAGGTGTGACATGATGAAGCCCACCTTGGCTTGGTCAGAAGCAAACATATGCCCAAGATTTCGAAGTGTAGAGTGCACTGATTGAGGAAACCCCGACACAGAGTAGGATCACCCTGGAAACGGGTAGGAGCCGCCAGACGGGGACCTTGATTTGCCATGGGAACTGGTACCTGATTATTGATAGAAGAGTCAGGTGCAGACGAGGACCCTAGGGAATCCATGCGGGTAGACAAGCTGCGTAGATAAGTCGTGATCTTGTCCTGTTGAACTCCCAAACGGGCCACCTCCTGGCACAGATCCGTGGTCGGAGGTCTCTGGGACCAGCGGGTTCCATGGCCGGAGCAATCTGTAACGAATGGAAGCGGAGGCAGAGGTGGTGAAGTTCACATTCGTATTTATTTTTTAATGTGGAACCCTCGAGACCGCGGTCCGGGGGGCTCCGAAGGGGGCGTAACTAGTGAGCCCCGGGTACCCGTAGTAAGGCCCCTCGAACAGGACCAGAATGGAATACCCGGAGGACACAGGTGCTACCTCCAGTTAGACCCCGGACACGTGGCAGCTGTCCCAGAGGGACCAAAAGGGTAACAGGTATTTACAGAGTCCGTGGAAAGTTCTTGACGGAGAAGGGTAAGGTCCTGGTCCAGAACGGATGGTAGAAGGCTGGCTTCGGTGACCTTGTCACGGTCCACGGGTACGGATGGCTGATGGCGGAACGGGATGACACTTGCGCCAGTAATAGCCGAGATTGTCCAGATTAGCCAGATACGGGTTAGCAATGATCTGAGGAGACAAACAGTAATCAGCGAAGCACAGAGACTGCAGACGCAGCGCAGACAGAACAGGAACAGAACCGGATGTAGCAATGATAGAACACGTTGCTCCGGCACTCCCCTAATGGTGGAGTGACCAGATATAGTACTGAGTGCGCAGCCATTGGATAATTAGCTATTTCAAAAGATGCACGCTGCCCCTTTAAGAGAGGCGGTGGGCGCGGCCTCGCGTCCTAAGCCGACTGTCTGGAGGCCTGCCAGCAGCGTGCCAGGAAGTGGAGAAGGACTCAGGACGCCGGAGAGCAGATGGGACAGGAGACCCCAGCCCACGCACAGACCGCCGCAGAGGGACAGCCGGAGGAACAGGTGAGTGAGCAGAACGGAGTGCAGAGGCAGCGCTGGGACCGGGTGTAACAGCTGTGATAGGAGCCACTCGGGTGGAAAAGTGTGGAATGAATTGCCGGTAGTAGTTGGCGAACCCTAGGAACCGTTGTATGGCTTTTAGCCCAGACGGACGAGGCCAATTGAGAACTGCAGACAACTTCTCCGGGTCCATCTTTAATCCTGTGGAAGATACAGTGTACCAAGGAAAGGCAAGGAAGACTGCTCAAAGAGGCATTTCTCATATTTGGCATATAGCCTGTTCTCTCTCAGTCTTTGTAAGACCAGGCGTACTTGCCTCCGGTGTGACACCAAGTCTGCAGAGAAAATCAAAATATCGTCCAGGTAGACCACGACACAAGTATAGAGCAGGTCCCTGAAAATGTCATTAACAAATTCCTGAAAGACCGCAGGTGCATTGCTTAGGCCAAATGGCATTACCAGGTATTCATAGTGGCCGTCACGGGTGTTGAAGGCTGTTTTCCATTCGTCTCCCTCTCTGACTCGGATCAGGTTGTAGGCCCCTCTGAGATCCAATTTAGTGAAGATCTTGGCCCCTCGGAGACGATCAAACAGCTCTGAAATAAGAGGTAATGGATACCTGTTTTTTACCGTGATCTGATTTAGACCCCGGTAGTCGATACAGGGCCGCAAGGATCCATCCTTCTTCTTCACAAAGAAGAATCCAGCTCCTGCCGGTGATGATGACTTTCGGATAAATCCTCTAGCCAGATTCTCTTGGATGTAGTCCGACATAGCCTGAGTCTCTGCCTGTGAAAGGGGATAAACTCTCCCGCGAGGAGGAGATACTCCAGGAAGAAGCTCTATCTGACAGTCATACGACCTGTGTGGAGGTAGTCTCTCAGCCTCCTTTTTCTCAAAGACGTCAGAGAAGGACCAATAGGCGGAAGGCAACCCTGGCAGGGTATCAGGCTGGACTGGAGGCGAAACAGGTTGAATCCGGGTTAAGCAACGATTCATGCAGGTATTTCCCCAACACAGAACTTCTCCAGTTTTCCAATTAAGGACTGGTTCATGCATCTGGAGCCAAGGTAAACCTAAAAGCATGGGATGGGACAAACCGGGATATACATAAAATCGCATTCGTTCAGCATGCATTAGACCTACCCGGAGTTCCACCAACTCGGTTTGAAACTGGACGGGCTCGGTCAGTGGTTTGCCATCTACGGCGGTCACCTGCAACGGATCAGGAAGACGCTGGACTGGTAAGCGGTAATGATCCACAACCGCCTGCTGGATGAAGTTCCCTGCAGCTCCAGAATCCAGTAGACAATGTTCGGAGAATTTTATTGCTCCATAGGACACGGAGACTGAGATGTGTAAAGAGGGAGAGGACTGTTCTCTACCTAGGTTGGCCCCTCCTACCGAACCTAGGCACTGGAGTTTCCCGACTTTTTAGGACAGAAATGGATTAAATGTTCAGAACTACCGCAGTAGTAACAACTTCCCTCCTTGCGACGTGCCTCCCGGCGGCGGGTGGCAAAACTTACACGGTCTACCTCCATGGCCTCGGAGGAGGAAGGCGAGGTACCTGTTTTGAACAAACTAGAGTCCAGGTGATAGGACCTTTTGTCCCGCTTGATCTCCATGGAACGCTCCTGAAAACGCAGGTCAATTCGGGTAGCCAAGGATATTAGCTCTTCCAAGAGGGTAGGTCTGTCCCGTCCCGCCAGCTCATCCTTGATTCTTCCGGATAGGCCTTCCCAGAAGTTAGCAACCAGGGCCTCATTGTTCCACGACAATTCAGACGAGAGGGTGCGGAATTTAACAGCATACTGAGCTACCGTGAGAGTACCTTGGCGCAGGCGGAGCAAGGCAGAAGCAGTCGAAGTGGTGCGACCAGGTTCATCGAAGGTCCTGCGAAAAGCCTCTAGGAAAGATTGAAGATCATTAACCAGCGGATCCCCTCTCTCCCATAGCGGGTTTAGCCAAGCGAGGGCCTCTCCTCCCAGGTGTGACATGATGAAGCCCACTTGGCTCAGTCAGAAGCAAACATATGCCCCAAGATTTCGAAGTGTAGAGTGCACTAATTGAGAAAACCCCGACACTGAGTAGGATCACCCTGGAAACGGGTAGGAGCCGCCAGGCGGGGACCTTTACTTGCCATGGGAACTGGTACCTGAGTATTGATAGAAGAGTCAGTTGCAGACGAGGACCCAAAGGAATCCATGCGGGTAGACAAGCTGCGTAGATAAGTCGTGATCTTGTCCTGTTGAACTCCTAAACGGGCCACCTCCTGGCACAGATCCGTGGTCGGAGGTCTCTGGGATCCAGCGGGTTCCATGGCCGGAGCAATCTGTAACGAATGGAAGCGAAGGCAGAGATGGTGAAGTTCACATTCGTCTTTATTTTTTAATGTGGAACCTCGAGACCGCGGTCCGGGGGGCTCCGAAGGGGGCGTGACTAATGAGCCCCGGGTACCCGTAGTAAGGCCCCTCGAACAGGACCAGAATGGAATACCCGGAGGACACAGGTGCTACCTCCAGTTAGACCCCGGACACGTGGCAGCTGTCCCAGAGGGACCAAAAGGATAACAGATATATACAGAGACCGTGGAGGGTTCTTGACGGAGATGAGTAAGGTCCTGGTCCAGAATTGATGGTGGCAGTCTGGCTCCAGTGACCTTGTCACAGTCCACGGGTACGGATGGCTGATGGTGGAACGGATGACACTTGCACCAGTAATAACCGAGATTGTCCAGGTTAGCCAGATACGGGTTAGCAATGATCTGTGGAGACAAATAGTATAAGCGAAGCACAGAGACTGCAGACACAGCGCAGACAGATCAGGAACAGAACCGGATGTAGCAATGATAGAACACGTTGCTCCGGCACTCCCCTTATGGTGGAGTGACCAGATATAGTACTGAGTGCGCTGCCATTGGTTAATTGGCTATTTCAAAAAATGCACGCTGCCCCTTTAAAGAGACGGTGGGCGCGGCATCGCGTCCTAAGCAATCTATCTGGAGGCCTGCTAGCAGCGTGCCAGGAAGTGGGAGGAGGACACAGGACGCTGAGGAGCAGATGGGACAGGAGACCTCAGCCTGCGCGCAGACTGCTGCAGAGGGACAGCTAGAGGAGCAGGTGAGTGACCAGGACGGAGTGCAGAGCCAGCACGGGGACCGAGTGTAACAGAGAGGTTCCATTGTTGCCAAAAAGGCTCTAGGGCGCCCAAGAAAGACCAGCAAGCACCAGGACCGTCTCTTAAAAGTGTTTCAGCTGCGGGATCGGGCTACCAGCAGTGCAGAGCTTGCTCAGGAATGGCAGCAGGCAGGTGTGAGTGCATGTGCACGCACTGTGAGGCGGAGACTCTTGGAGCAAGGCCTGGTGTCAAGGAGGGCAGCAAAGAAGCCACTTCTCTCCAGAAAAAACATCATGGACAGACTGATATTCTGCAAAAGGTACAGGCAGTGGACTGCTGAGGACTGGGGTAAAGTTATTTTCTCTGATGAATCCCCTTTTCGATTGTTTGGGACATCAGGAAAACGCCTCATTCGGAGAAGACAAGGTGAGCGCTACCACCAGTCTTGTCTCATGCCAACTGTTAAGCATCCTGAAACCATTCATGTGTGGGGTTGCTTCTCAGCCAAGGGAATCGGCTCTCTCACAGTCTTGCCTAAAAACACAGCCATGAATAAAGAATGGTACCAGAATGTCCTCCAAGAGCAACTTCTCCCAACCCTCCAAGAGCAGTTTGGCGCTCAACAATGCCTTTTCCAGCATGATGGAGCACCTTGCCATAAAGCAGAGGTGATAACTAAATGGCTCAGGGAACAAAACAGAGATTTTGGGTCCATGGCCTGGAAACTCCCCAGATCTTAATCCCATTGAGAACTTGTGGTCAATCATCAAGAGACGGGTGGACAAACAAAAACCTAAAAATTCTGACAAAATGAAAGCATTGATTGTGCAAGAATGGACTGCTATCAGTCAGGATTTGGTCCAGAAGTTGATTGAGAGCATGCCAGGGAGAATTGCAGAGGTCCTGAAGAAGAAGGGTCAACACTGCAAATATTGACTTGCTGCATTAACTCATTCTGACTGTCAATATAAGCTTTTGTTACTCATATGTTTGCAATTATTATATTTCTGTCTGTGATAAAAACATCTGTCAAACACACATAAAAACCAGAGGGCAGCAGATCATGTGAAAATATAATATTTGTGTCATTCTCAAAACTTTTGGCCATGACTGTACATAATAAGTGAGTACACTATATACTAAGGGACTGTGCTATACCTAATAAGTGAGTACACTATATACTAAGGGACTGTGCTATACATAATAAGTGAGTACACTATATACTAAGGGACAGTGCTATACATAATAAGTGAGTACACTATATACTAAGGGACTGTGCTATAAATAATAACTGAGTACACTATATACTAAGGGACTGTGCTATACCTAATAAGTGAGTACACTATATACTAAGGGACTGTGCTATACATAATAAGTGAGTACACTATATACTAAGGGACAGTGCTATACATAATAAGTGAGTACACTATATACTAAGGGACTGTGCTATAAATAATAACTGAGTACACTATATACTAAGGGACTGTGCTATACCTAATAAGTGAGTACACTATATACTAAGGGACTGTGCTATACATAATAAGTGAGTACACTATATACTAAGGGACTGTGCTATACATAATAAGTGAGTGCACTATATACTAAGGGGCTGTGCTATACCTAATAAGTGAGTACACTATATACTAAGGGACAGTGCTATACCTAATAAGTGAGTACACTATATACTAATGGACTGTGCTATACCTAATAAGTGAGTACACTATATACTAAGGGACTATGCTTTACATAATAAGTGAGTACACTATATACTAAGGGACTGTGCTATACATAATAAGTGAGTACACTATATACTAAGGGACTGTGCTATACATAATAAGTGAGTGCACTATATACTAAGGGACTGTGCTATACATAATAAGTGAGTGCACTATATACTAAGGGACTGTGCTATACATAATAAGTGAGTACACTATATACTAAGGGACTGTGCTATACCTAATAAGTGAGTACACTATATACTAAGGGACTGTGCTATACATAATAAGTGAGTGCACTATATACTAAGGGACTGTGCTATACATAATAAGTGAGTACACTATATACTAAGGGACTGTGCTATACATAGTAAGGCTACATCCCTTTATCCATGTGCAGTGTCGGTGTGCTGCCCGCTTTTACAGACGCATTGAGCATGTCCTATTCTGATCCTCAAAATCGGATCAGAACAGAACATTCTCTGACCCTCACGGATCTCATTCTCAGACCTGTGATTTTCATGTATGTGTGAATGGACCTATAAAACTCTATGAGTCCGTGTGCCATCCGATAAAAAAACTTGGAAGCACACGGTCATTTCACACAAATGTGAGAATGTAGAATAAGGGATTTTACAGATGACATTATCACTCCACGTTACACAGTGCAGATACAGATTATCTACATCCAGGCGCTGACGTCTCGTCTGATTAGAGCCACTTTCTCCTGTTTCTTCTCCATCTGGTCAGACCTTTATGTCGCCATCTCCCAGCCACCACTCGTTTTGCCACGATGATCGTTGCAGCCCTGAAAATAACAAGATCACAAACATTGTATATGTCATGGACTGCTGAGTTTCTGGGATTAGGTGGTTTTAGGGTTAACCGGGATGGCCTCACTCTGGGATTCTGGGAGGCTTTTTATAGCCTCATTGTGGGGCCATCCTCTGTCGCTTATACTCTGACCCTTGGCCGAGTGTGTGTGACTCTGTTGTGCTTGTGCCAGTGCTTTGTGCCTGTGCTACGTTTTGTCTGTCTGGTTCTGATTTGGCTCTGTCCCTGTTTCGAGTTTTGCCTGTCCCTTTTGTACTTTGCTGCCCTCTACGTGTATGACCCTTGGCTGCGTTCTGACTCTGCTCTGCCTGCTCCTCTTGTACTTCGTCGCCCTCTATGTGTATGACCTCTTGGCTACGTCCTGATTATCCGTTCTGTATATGCCCCTTGGTAACTGTGTCCCGTAGTTACCCTTCTAGGAGTTTTCCTTCACCTCATAGCTCTCTGGAGCTTAGGCCACGCATACTAGCAGTCACATGCTGCAGGTCCTCCGGCCTGAAGCATTCTCTATCTGCTACTGCTGCCTCTGAGAGACATGTGGCTGGCTCCGCCCCTTGGCAGTCACATGCTGAAGGTCCTGTTCCTCAGAAACACACGTCTTCCCTGCTGCAGCTCTGCTATACAGGTATCTTTGGGCACAGTTTGTTCACTCAGGACACACGCACTGGCTCAGTGAGCAAGTGCAGTGCGGTGTCCCTGACAGTATACATACATGTGTCTCCCCCTGAATACACATATGTACCCCACCATTAATATACTATTAGCCACGCACCATTAAAAATATAAAGTGATGAGCAGCACTGTGCCCCCCATTAACTATAGTCTCCACCACACAATAATATAAATTATTCAGTCTCTGCCAATTATACAGTTCCTCTATGTGCACACGGAAAATATGCAAAGTTTTACAGTACAGGAAAAGTGAATGAGATCCCTGAAGTCTCATGCACACACTGCTTAGTTATTCCTTGCAGATTTGCAGAAGATTAAAATCTGCATAATGTCAATTCTTTCAGCTTATTTCATCTGTACTAATGGGGGAAAATACGTAACAAAAGCGCGGCAAAAATGTGAAAAAATAAATAAATGTATTTTGCGCAGCGTCCTTCCTGCCAACACATTAGGACATGCTGCAGAATTTTCTCCAGCATCCTCCGCCACCTCCGGATTCATTACAAGTCCCTGACAGCGTCTTCTCCCACAATTCAATTCAATATAAAGTATCCTATGCATCTTATCGCCTCCTCTTCCACTCCTCAATAAATTTTAAATCCCCGATAACATCACAATGAATTGTGAGATGGGGAGGACACTATCACGGGCTCAGCACCCTCCTTCACCACCCAATTCATTCACATCCATATCTAACCTCCACCTCCCCCTGTTTGTAAGTCAATTATAAGTCCCCTTCTTCCCATCCCTATCCCCTACACCCCTCATTGTCCTTTTCCACACTGCATCCCATCATTGCCCTCTTCCTCACCTCCATCATTTCCTTCTCCACCACCCCATCATTTCTCTCTCCACCACCCCACCATTGCCCTCCCCATGACCCCCATCATTGCCCTTTCCACCACCTGTATCATTGCTTTCTCTCCATCACCCTAACATTGCCCATTTCACCTCCATCATTGTCTCCTCCTCCAGCACCCCAATCATTTCCCTTTCCATCACCACTATCATTGTCCTTTCCATCACCACCATCATTGCTTTCTCCCCCACCACCCCCATCATTGTCCTTTCCACCACTAGTATCATTGCTTTTCCCTGACCACCCCCATCATTGCCCTTTCCACCACCTCCATCATTGCCTTCTCCCCCACCACCCCATCATTGCCCTTTCCATCGCTTCTATCTTTGCTTTCTCCCCATCACTCCATCATTGCCCTTCCAACCACCTCCATCATTGCCTCCTCCCTCACCACCCCATCATTGTTCTTTCCACTTCCATCATCATTGTCCTTTCCACCACCACCATCATTGCTTTCTCCCCACCACCTCCATCATTGCCCTCTCCACCACACACACACACCTCCCTGCGGCACATGAGGGCAATCTGGCCAGGGGCCCCAAAGAACCTTTGGGCTAGATAAACAGGCCAGATTGCCCTCAGTGTTAGCTTGTCTGCAGGGGCCCTCTCTACCTCCAGGCACCGGTGCAGCCGCATTGGCTGCATATGCGATATGCCTGTCCCTGATCTGCTCTTATATAAATTTCCAGCTTCACAGGCTCCTGAAAGTGTTAGCTACATGCCCCACATCATCCATAACATTAGAAACCACTGACATGTGAAGCAAAAAAAGTTTATTGTAAGCCCCCGAAGGCCGAGCCCTCTCTCCTCTGTACTTGTCTGTCACTATTAGTTTGTTCATTATCATTTCTATTTGTGTTTTGTATGTAACTCCTTCTCATGTGCAGCATCCTGGGATCAATGGTGCTCTAAAAAGAAATAATATTATCAGGTGACAATGGTGCAGGTTTTGTGGGGTGTTCCCAGTATATTGCAGGTCTTGTGGGGTGTTCCCGCTGTATGGCAGGTCTTGTGGGGTGTTCCCGTATAAGGCAGGTCATGTGGGGCGTTCCAGGTATATGGCGGGTCTTGTGCGGTGTTCCCAGTATATTGCAGGTCTTGTGGGGTGTTCCCAGTATATTACAGGTATTGTGGGGTGTTCCCAGTATATTATGGGTCTTGTGGGGTGTTCCCACTGTATGGCAGGTCTTGTGGGGTGTTCCCGTATATGGTAGGTCATGTGGGGCGTTCCAGGTATATGATGGGTCTTGTAAAGTGTTCACGGTACATGGCAGGTCTTGTGGGCTGTTCCCAGTATATGGCGGGTCTTGTGGGCTGTTCCCAGTATATGGCGGGTCTTGTGGAGTCTTCCCGGTATATGGCGGGTCTTGTGGGGTGTTCCTGCTACATGGCGGGTTGTGTGGGGTGTTCCCGGTATATGGCGGGTCTCGTGGGGTGTTCCTGCTATATGGCGGGTAGTGTGGGGTGTTCCCGGTATATGGCAGGTCTTGGGTGTTCCCGGTATATGGCAGGTCTTGTGGGGTGTTCCTGGAATATGGCTAGTGTTCTGGGGTGTTCTCAGTATATGGCGGGTCTTCTGGGGTGTTCCTGGTATATGGCAGGTCTTGTAGGGTGTTCCTGGTATACGGCGAGTGTAGTGGGGTGTTCTCCAGATGTGGCAGTTCTTGTGGGGTATTCCTGGTATATGGCGATTCTTGTGGGCTGTTCCTGGTATATGGCGAGTGTTGTGGGTTGTTCTTGGTATATAGCGAGACTTGTGGGGTGTTCCTGGTATATAGCAGCTCTTGTGTGGTGTTCCTGGTATACGGTGGGTCTGGTTGGGTGCTTCTGGTATACTGTGGTTTTGTGGGGTGTTCTTGGTGTTCAGTGGGTCTTGTGCTGTGTTCCCGGTATACGGCAGGTCTTGTGGGATGTTCTCGGTATATAGCGAGACTTGTAGGGTGCTCCTGGTATATAGCAGCTTTTGTGGGGTGTTCCTGGTAAATGGCGATTCTGGTTGGGTGCTTCCGGTATACGATGGTTTTGTGGGGTGTTCTTGGTGTTCGGTTGGTCTTATGGGGTGTTCACGGTGTACGTTGGGTCTGGTGGGGTGTCCCTGGTATATGGTGGGTCTTATGGGGTGTTCTCGTTATATGGCATGTCTTGTGGGGTGTTCCCAATATATGGCAGGTCTTGTGGGGTGTTCTCGGTGTATGGCAGATCTTGTGGGGTGTTCCCGGAATATAGCGGGTCTTATAGGGTGTTCTTGGTATATGGCGGGTCTTAAAGGGTGTTCCTGGTATATGGCGGGTCCTGTGGGATGTTCCTAGTATATGAGGGGGTCTTGTGGGGTGTTGTCATGTGTGCATTGCCACGAAGATCGTCGCGGTTGCACATTTTGACTTCTCACAGCTGAGTTGCTGTTTCTTTGTGTTTGGCAGCTAGGGAGTTAATTCTGTCTGTGCTCGGTGCTGGGACTGGGTGCAGTTTCTCCCGGCTTCAATTGATTATTTGTTGATTGGTTTCCTTTAAGTTTCTGGTTGTCTGCTTTGGGAGTTGCCAGTGAAACACTTCATGCAGACCACAGATAGGAATGAATCTGTACAGACTTTAGTTGAGAGCTCCTTAGTTGTTTTAAGCTTAACTTGCTTAGAGTTTATTTCCCAGACCATTTATGTTCCTTCGGTGTTTGAGTGTGTATGCAAGAGAGTGCTATCCTGTCTGTCCTATATGTCTAATCTGTGTATTTAGCTGAGATCAGCCCATATCCCTTTGGTGGTAATCAGGATCCTTCTTTGGACTGATTACAGGGTTCAGGGTCTGATAGGAGACAGGGTTAGGCTGGAGACTTGGACCTCTGAACCATTATCAGTACCTCCAAGGTAAGGGATTAGTTAGGACCCCAGTGTAGGGTCAGGTTAGACCCCGGTCCTCCTCTTTCCTGTTACAGCTCATCAAGTCCTCAAGATTAACCCTGAGTTCAACTGATATCGTTTCTGCACATCTAGTCCTCAAGATTAACCCTAAGTTCTGCTGATATTGTGTCAGGTAAATCTATTTTATACTTACATTCTGATGTTGCTAAACTATATGTTGTATAGAGTGTGGTTCCTGTATAAATAGTTTTCTGACATTGTAGTCATATCATTAGACAGCGTGACATTTTCACTGGCCATAAAAAATTATCTCTAGTTACCATGGATCCAGTAGCCCAGCTGGCTCTGCAGTTGCAGGGATTATCCATGGAGCTGACGGACATTAAGTCCAAAGTTTTGTCTCCCCTGGAGCAAACCAGAGTTGAACCTAAAGTAGCTCTTCCAGATAGGTTCACTGGTGGGCGAGACAAATTTTTTACCTTCCGGGAGGCATGTAAATTGTATTTTCGGCTTCGGCCGCGATCATCAGGGAGTGATGAGCAGAGAGTGGGAATTGTTATCTCACTTCTTCAAGGGGACCCTCAATCCTGGGCATTTTCCCTTCCTCCGGGATCCCCGGCTCTACAGTCTGTAGATCAATTTTTTACTGCTCTGGGATTGGTATATGATGACCCAGATCGGGTCTCTCTTGCTGAGACTAAATTACGTAAGATACAGCAGGGAGATCGTCCTGCGGAGGAATTTGCTTCTGAGTTTCGTAGATGGGCCACGGATACTCAGTGGAATGACCCAGCTCTTAGGAGCCAGTTTTGTCATGGGCTTTCTGACAAATTAAAAGACGTTTTGGCTCAGTATGAGTCTCCTCCTTCTCTGGAGGCTGCTATGGCCTTAGCTATCCGTACTGATAGACGGCTTCGGGAGAGGGGTGAGGTAACTCCACTCCCTGTTGTTACTCCACCTACTACTAAAGTCCCTTATGTTGAGGTTCCCCTTGTCTGTTCGGATGAGCCTATGCAGTTGGGAGGGACATCTTTTCGTAGTAGGGGATTGGCGGCACGCCGCAGGACTAGAAGGTGTTTTTTCTGCGGGAAAGAGGGACATTTTGTTGGAGAATGTCCATCCCGTGTCTTGTTAAGTAAAAAGTCGCCGGTTCTTCTCAGTTCCTTGTACCAGTGGAGGTGGTGTTTGGTACTAGAGTGAAGAGATTGTCTGTTCTTCTGGATAGTGGTTCCGGCGCCAATCTGGTTGACGCTCAGTTTGCTCAGGCTCAAGGTATGCATCTGAGTGTATTGGTCAAACCGATCCCTATTTTTTCCATTGACGCCAGGCCTCTCGGCCAAGGTAGCTTTGTTCATGAGGTTCATAACATTGACCTTCGGGTAGGGGCAATACATAGGGAACAATTATCTTGTTATGTGTTGGAGGGTTTACCTACTCCCATTGTGTTGGGACTTCCTTGGCTGGTTAAACATAACCCTGTAATTAATTGGCAGTCCAGAGAGATAAGCCAATGGGGTGAGTTTTGCAAAAGCAACTGCATGAACACAGTCATCAGTGCGGTCGTACCTAGTACATTGCCTCCTTTTTTGGAGGATTTTGGGGATGTTTTTTCTGAGGAGGGGTGTCGGGAGTTGCCTCCTCATCGTGTGTATGACTGCTCTATTAATCTACTTCCTGATGCTAAGTTACCTAAAGCTAGGTTGTATAATCTTTCTGGTCCTGAAAGACAGGCTATGAAAGATTATATTTCCGAAAGTCTGGCCAAAGGGCATATTAGACCTTCATCTTCCCCTGTAGCCGCGGGGTTCTTCTTTGTGAAGAAAAAAGATGGAGGCCTACGCCCTTGCTTGGATTTCCGCGAACTTAATCGGATTACTGTTCGAGATCCGTATCCACTCCCTCTTATTCCTGATCTCTTCAATCAAATTGTTGGCGCCAAATGGTTCTCTAAATTGGATCTCAGGGGGCGTATAATCTGATTAGAATAAAAGAGGGGGATGAGTGGAAAACGGCGTTTAACACGCCGGAGGGACATTATGAAAACCTGGTTATGCCTTTTGGTCTGACTACTGCACCAGCAGTATTCCAACATTTTGTTAATGACATTTTTCGTCACCTTGTGGGGGTGTTTGTGGTCGTATATTTGGATGACATTTTAATTTACTCGCCAGATCTTGTGTCTCACCAGGAGCATGTGAGACAGGTGTTGCAGATCTTGCGAGACAATAAACTATACGCCAAACTGGAGAAGTGTGTTTTTGCCGTACAGGAACTTCAGTTTTTGGGTTTTTTGGTGTCAGCCTCCGTTTTCCGTATGGACCCTGAAAAGGTGAGAGCAGTGCTTGAATGGGATCAGCCAGGGGATCTTAAGGCTCTGCAGCGTTTTTTGGGGTTTGCTAATTACTACCGGAAATTTATTTGTAATTTCTCGTCTGTCGTCAAACCTCTCACTGAAATGACGAGAAAAGGGACGGATTTTTCTAGGTGGTCGGACAAAGCTTGTCAAGCCTTTTCCTCTTTAAAGAGATGTTTTGCTTCGGCACCCGTTCTCATCCAACCAGATGTATCTCAGCCGTTCATTGTGGAGGTGGACGCGTCTGACGTAGGGGTGGGTGCTATATTGTCCCAGGGTCCGTCCCCTGGTAAATGGCATCCGTGCGCTTTCTTTTCTAAGAAATTATCGTCCGCCGAAAGGAATTATGATATCGGCAATAGGGAACTTTTGGCCATTAAATTGGCTTTTGAGGAATGGCGTCACTTTTTGGAGGGGGCAGTCCACCCGGTCACCGTTATTACTGATCACAAGAACCTGCTGTATTTAGAATCCGCTAAGCGTCTGAATTCCAGACAAGCTCGATGGTCGTTGTTTTTTACCAGGTTTAATTTTGTCGTCACTTATCGTCCGGGGTCTAAGAATGTAAAGGCTGATGCTTTGTCTCGCAGTTTCCCAGGGGCCGGGAAAACGGATGACCCGATTCCTATCCTTCAGGAGGGGGTGGTAGTGTCGGCTGTATGTTCTGAGCTTGAGGAGGAGGTGTTAGAGGCTCAGGGGGACGCCCCTGCAGGACCTCCAGGGAGACTGTTTGTCCCGAATCAGTTGAGACAAAAGGTTATTGAGGCACATCATAATTCTGCTTTAGCAGGACATCCAGGGAGTAAGGCTACTTTAGATCTCCTTTCTCGCCGATTTTGGTGGCCTAACGCTAATAAAGATGTTTATAACTTTTGTCGCGTCCTGTGGGGTTTGTGCTCGCTCTAAAACTCCTCATACCTGTCCATCTGGGACCCTTTTACCCTTGAAACTTCCGGAGCGTCCATGGACTCATTTATCTATGGACTTCATTACGGATCTTCCTCCGTCGTCAGGGAATACTGTCATACTGGTGGTTGTTGACAGGTTCAGTAAGATGGCACATTTCGTTGCTCTTCCTGCACTCCCTAATGCTAAAACTCTGGCGCAGGTGTTCATTAGGGAGATCGTGAGACTTCATGGGTTGCCTTCTGATGTGGTGTCAGATAGGGGGTCTCAGTTTGTGTCCAAATTTTGGAGGGCATTTTGTTTACGTCGGGGGATGCAATTGTCGTTTTCCTCGGCTTTTCATCCACAGACCAATGGTCAGACAGAGCGTCTGAATCAGAGTTTAGAGACATATCTCCGGTGTTTTGTCTCGGAGAACCAGGAGGACTGGTCATCTTTCTTGCCTCTGGCAGAGTTCGCTCTTAACAACAGGCGGAGCGAGTCCACTGGTAAGTCCCCGTTTTTTGGGGCATATGGTTTTCATCCCCAGTTTTGTACTTTCAATGGGGGGGGTCCTTCTGGGGTTCCTGAGGAGGAGCGTTTCTCGTCGTCACTTGCTTCTGTGTGGCGAGGTGTATTGAATAATTTGAGTACGATGGGGAACCGTTACAAACGTATGGCTGATAGGAGGAGAGTTTCTGGTCCAGATCTGAATGTGAACGATCTGGTATGGTTGTCTACCAGGAATATAAAACTTAAAGTGCCCTCCTGGAAACTGGGTCCCAGATTCATCGGGCCGTACAGGATCAGTTCCATAATTAATCCTGTGGCATTTCGTCTGGAACTCCCTTCTACTTTTAAAATTCATAATGTGTTCCACAAGTCATTACTTAAAAGGTATGTGGCACCAGTCATACCGTCACCTCTACCTCCTCCTCCAGTGTTGGTCAATGGTAACTTGGAATTTCAAGTATCAAAAATCATTGACTCTCGCCTGAATCGCCGGTCCCTTCAGTACTTGGTGCATTGGAAGGGGTATGGTCCGGAGGAGAGGACGTGGGTCCCTGCGTCTGATGTTAACGCAGATCGTTTGGTTCGGACCTTCCACAGAACTCACCCGGGCAGGCCTGGCCCTGAGGGTCCGGAGGCCCCTCGTAGAAGGGGGGGTACTGTCATGTGTGCATTGCCACGAAGATCGTCGCGGTTGCACATTTTGACTTCTCACAGCTGAGTTGCTGTTTCTTTGTGTTTGGCAGCTAGGGAGTTAATTCTGTCTGTGCTCGATGCTGGGACTGGGTGCAGTTTCTCCCGGCTGCAATTGATTATTTGTTGATTGGTTTCCTTTAAGTTTCTGGTTGTCTGCTTTGGGAGTTGCCAGTGAAACACTTCATGCAGATCACAGATAGGAATGAATCTGTATAGACTCTAGTTGAGAGCTCCTTAGTTGTTTTAAGCTTAACTTGCTTAGAGTTTATTTCCCAGACCATTTATGTTCCTTCGGTGTTTGAGTGTGTATGCAAGAGAGTGCTATCCTGTCTGTCTTATATGTCTAATCTGTGTATTTAGCTGAGATCAGCCCATATCCCTTTGGTGGTAATCAGGATCCTTCTTTGGACTGATTACAGGGTTCAGGGTCTGATAGGAGACAGGGTTAGGCTGGAGACTTGGACCTCTGAACCATTATCAGTACCTCCAAGGTAAGGGATTAGTTAGGACCCCAGTGTAGGGTCAGGTTAGACCTCGGTCCTCCTCTTTCCTGTTACAGCTCATCAAGTCCTCAAGATTAACCCTGAGTTCAACTGATATAGTTTCTGCACATCTAGTCCTCAAGATTAACCCTAAGTTCTGCTGATATTGTGTCAGGTAAATCTATTTTATACTTACATTCTGATGTTGCTAAACTATATGTTGTATAGAGTGTGGTTCCTGTATAAATAGTTTTCTGACATTGTAGTCATATCATTAGACAGCGTGACAGGTGTTCCCGGTATATGGCAGGTCTTGAGGGGTGTTCCTTGTATATGGCGGTTCTTATAGGGTGTTTTTGGTATATGGCGGGTCTTATAGGGTGTTCCTGGTATATGGCAGGTCTTGTGGGTGTTCCCGGTATACGGCAGGTCTTGTGGGGGTGTTCCTGGTATATGGCGGGCATTCTGGGATGTTCCCGGTATATAGTGGGTCTTGTGGAGTGTTCTCAGTATACGTCAGGTCTTGTGGAGTGTTCTCAGTATACGGTGCGTCTTGTTAGGTGTTCTCGGTATACGGCGGGTCTTGTGAGGTGTTCCTGGTATATGGCAGGTCTTGTTGGGTGTTCTTGGTATATGGTGGGTCTTGTGGGGTGTTCCTGGTATATGGCTAGTCTTGTTGGGTGTTCTCGGTATACGGCGGGTCTTGTGAGGTGTTCCTGGTATATGGCAGGTCTTGTTGGGTGTTCTCGGTATACGGTGGGTCTTGTGAGGTGTTCCTGGTATATGGCAGGTCTTGTTGGGTGTTCTCGGCATATGGTGGGTCTTGTGGGGTGTTCCTGGTATATGGCTGGTCTTGTGGGGTGTTCTCAGTATACGGCGGGTCTTGTGGGGTGTTCTCGTTATGTGGCAGGTCTTGTGGGGTGTTCCCAATATATGGCAGGTCTTGTGGGGTGCTCCCGGTATATGGCAGGTCTTGTGGGGTGTTCTCGGTGTATGGCAGATCTTGTGGGGTGTTCCCGGAATATAGCGGGTCTTATAGGGTGTTCTTGGTATATGGCGGGTCTTAAAGGGTGTTCCTGGTATATGGCGGGTCCTGTGGGATGTTCCTGGTATATGAGGGGGGTCTTGTGGGGTGTTCCCGGTATATGGCAGGTCTTGAGAGGTGTTCCTTGTATATGGCGGTTCTTATAGGGTGTTCTTGGTATATGGTGGGTCTTATAGGGTGTTCCTGGTATATGGCAGGTCTTGTGGGTGTTCCCGGTATACGGCAGGTCTTGTGGGGGTGTTCCTGGTATATGGTGGGCATTCTGGGGTTTTCACGGTATAGTGGGTCTTGTGGAGTGTTCTCAGTATACGGCGGGTCTTGTGGAGTGTTCTCAGTATACGGTGCGTCTTGTTAGGTGTTCTCGGTATACGGCGGGTCTTGTGAGGTGTTCCTGGTATATGGCAGGTCTTGTTGGGTGTTCTCGGTATATGGTGGGTCTTGTGGGGTGTTCCTGGTATATGGCTAGTCTTGTTGGGTGTTCTCGGTATACGGCGGGTCTTGTGAGGTGTTCCTGGTATATGGCAGGTCTTGTTGGGTGTTCTCGGTATACGGCGGGTCTTGTGAGGTGTTCCTGGTATATGGCAGGTCTTGTTGGGTGTTCTCGGTATATGGTGGGTCTTGTGGGGTGTTCCTGGTATATGGCTGGTCTTGTGGGGTGTTCTCAGTTTACGGCGGGTCTTGTTGGGTGTTCTCGGCATATGGCGGATCTTGTGAGTTGCTCATGTTATATGGCGGGTCTTGTGGGGTGTTCCTGGTATATGGGGGTCTTGCGGGTGTTCCCAGTATACGGCAGGTCTTGTGGGGGTGTTCCTGGTATATGGCGGGCATTCTGGGCTGTTCCCGGTATACAGTGGGTCTTGTGGAGTGTTCTCAGTATACGGCGGGTCTTGTGGAGTGTTCTCAGTATACGGTGGGTCTTGTTGGGTGTTCTCGTTATATATGGCGGGTATTCTGGGGTGTTCCCGGTATATAGTGGGTCTTGTGGAGTGTTCTCAGTATACGGCGGGTCTTGTGGAGTGTTCTCAGTATACGGTGGGTCTTGTTGGGTGTTCTCGGTATACGGCAGGTTTTGTGGGGGTGTTCCTGGTATATGGCGGGTATTCTGGGGGTGTTCCCGGTATATAGTGGGTCTTGTGGAGTGTTCTCAGTATACGGCGGGTCTTGTGGAGTGTTCTCAGTATACGGTGGGTCTTGTTGGGTGTTCTCGGTATATGGCAGGTCTTTTTGGGTGTTCTCGGTATATGGTGGGTCTTGTGGGGTGTTCCTGGTATATGGCGGTGTGTGGCCCAGCTTCGCAAGGCACACATATCTTCTGGAAAATGCACAGGAAGGTAACTGTAAAGCTTGATATTCATTCACGCACACTTCTCAGCATTGCCACTAGAGGCATATCAGACTATTTAGTAGTGTGACGTAGCAAAGTTAGTGTTCAGTCTGTTTCCTGTCTTAGGACAGTGCAGTCAAGCCTTGGGTGGCTCAGGAGTGAGTCATCCCATCCATCTTGATTCCAATCAGATCAGTCTTGGAGGGAGAGGAGAGAAGACTGAACCCACACAGAGCTTGTGTAGCTCATCTGACAAGAAAGTGGAGGCTAGTACGGGTGAAGTGAATCATCCTAGCCTAGTCAGAGCTACCCCTTAACCTGCTACTCAGAACAAGCTGCCCGTGTTCCTAAGAAAGAAGGAAGGAAAGGAATTACAGCAGTTATATCAAAGAGCCAACTGAGAACAGGTCAGTGAGCACTGAAGGAAACCTGACCTTGGCACGCTTGCTACACGTGCTTATGTTAAGAGCGAGAGCAGGGCGAAGGGCGAGTGGAGAAGTAAGAGTGACAAAGGGACAAATCACCCTCACTCAGTTAACCGGACACCGGGGTCCGAAGCGTTGCTAGTGCTTCACGCCTAGTAATAAGAAAACCGGAGGCTTTCTGGACTACAAGTCGCAGAAGGTAGCCCTAAGCGCCGATACGTAAACGGAGTCAGGGAGAACGGGGACTTTGAGTCAAGTGCACGACAAAAGTAAGGACTTAGTTCTCTCAACATCTGATAATCAGAGACATAGAAGGCTCCACCACAATATTGGCCGGGCGCAGTTGCTATTGAAAGAGTTGCACTTGACTTTATGCAAGTTGTACTCACACACATTAAAGGGATAAAGGAGGCCTCTAACCTGCTCAACAGTTCTCCTGAATGTGCATTCTCCAACCTAACCAGCTTCCCGGGACATGCCTGCAACATCTACAAGTAAAGGTATGGAAAGAGATTGCATTGTGTGTGACTGAATTCTTATCTGCACCCTGCATCACCACCATAGACTTTGAGGGACCAGTCCCACCTATGGGGGACCTAACACCTAGCTGCCATAACATCCCCTCAGAGATCTACCCTGCAGCGCTGGTCAATTAGATCAGAAACCACAGGTGGCGTCACGAACTATAACTACAATCCCCTGTAAATATTCCCCCATTGCATGACCGCCAGGGCCACGGACCGAGCTCTGCTGCCAGTGACATTCCCCATAGACTTCCATGGGCTCGGTGCCGAGTACCCCATAGCCCTGGTACCACCAATGTGGTGCGCGTCATCTTTGGCGTCACGAACAGGATACGAAGCTTGCAAAATTGTGAGTCCTGTGTTGCCTATATTGACTGATTTGTGCAGAAAAGACTGTTTGCTGTTTTGTCATTTTTGGCGCCATTTACCGCCATTTTTGCCGCTATATTCGCGCCCTGAGGCGCTGTTGAAGAAGGTGGGCGTGCATCTGTGGGCGTACCTGAAAGAGCGCGCTGGTTTCTAGGACACGCCCCCAACGCTGACGCGGCGGCAGGTCCTGTGAGAGCTGCAGTGAACGCTCTGACATCAGAGCGTCAGCGACTCGGGTCCCGTCACCACCGCTGTGTCTGCGGAGCTGCAGCCTTTGGAAAAGGTAGGCTCCGATTAAACAGGGGGCGCCAACATGTCGCAACAACCGGCAGACAGCGCGGCCCCAGCCGGTGGCCCCAATGACTTACCGCTGGGCGTTGTAGCGCAGGATGGAAATGTGGGTCCCTCACCCGGTCCTGTGGTCCCGCTCATACCGCTAACGCTCCCATACATGCCAGGAGCGAAGTGGCTCCCTCAGTACAGCGGCGAGCCAGACACCCTGTCAGTGTTCAAACGGAAAATATGCAGCATAATGGACATGTACTCAATGACTGAAAAGCAAAGAGCTGCTGTGGTAATAGGACAGTTAGCTGGTGCGGCTGAGAGAGAAGTGGAGACTTGGGCCACTGTAGACCAAGAGTCAGTGCCTGTGATTCTCTTAAAGCTACAGGCCATCTTTGAGGACCGCACAGAAACAGATCTCCGGATGGCATTTTACCAATGCTCTCAGAGACCAGGTGACAGTATTAGGGACTACGCCTGCCGACTACAGGGGGCCCTGCGAGCTCTCAAACAGGTTAACCCTATAAATGCCGTTGATGAAAGCAAAATGTTGAAAGAACAATTTGTACGGGGACTGAGGTCCCAAGCGGAAGGCAGGACTGTGAACTGGTGGTCCTTGGATCATCCTGATGCTACCTTTGATGCCCTAAAATATATGGCTATAAAAGGACTACGACCCCTGGAAAAGCCTGAGGTGGCAGCTCAGTATCACCCGGGTGAAGCCACTCTAAAGTCGGCAGTACCCACCTTTTCCCCGCTGGTGGCAGAGGCCAAAACTCAGGTGGCGCCCCCTACTGAGTTGGACTGTCTGCGCTCAGAAGTGCGCCAGCTGACTAAAAATCTGGCCACTGTAATGAGTGCCCTGCAACTGCGGAAAGAGGAAGAAGGAAAGATCCTGCTAGCCGACTGTCCTGAGGATGTCCCTTGGATGAACCGGAGGAAATGGAGGACGTCGCCTCACCGGAGGAGGACAACGCCACCCCCAGGAGCGACCCCTGATCAGCACCATCCTCGCCGAGAGATCATCTGCTACCGCTGCAACCGAAAAGGTCATATGGCTCAGCAGTGTCCTTTAAACGAGCAGATCCTCGGTCTGAGGGCCAACACCCAGGAGTAGACTCATCAGGCCCCTTAGACTGGAACCGCAGGTTTGTGGGAGCAAGACCCTACTTGTCCATCATTCTGGACGGGATCGCAATCCCTGCACTGCTAGACACTGGATCTCAGGTGACCATCATACCTGATGTCCTTTATAATAAGTTTTGGTCCATGGACAGTCTCCAGCCCCCGAGCCCTGACTTTGTAGTGTACGCCTCTAATGGTCTCCCTGTTGAAATACTCGGAGCCAAAAATGTGGACGTAAAGGTGGGCAGAGTGGAGCTGGAGGATCAGGGACTCTTAGTAGTAAACACTGTAAATGAGGAGAATGGCTTAAATGTGGTTTTAGGTACTAACATAATTAGTAACTGTCTGGGAGAAGTTGTGTTTTTGCTCCAACAGCTCGCTGAAGTTGCCAAGCCAAAGCAAAAGGGAGTGATCCAGAGGGAGATCCGGGCCCTGATGTGCCAGCAGCAAGCGAAGCTTACAGATGGTGAAATTGGTAATGTACGGGTAACGGACCCGAACCCCATTGTGATACCCCCAATGAGTGAAATGCTAATATGGTGTAGAGCAGCAATAGGTCTGAGAGGACAGAACTACCAAGCCGTAGTAGAGCCCCATCGTTCAGAGCACAGACCTACACTCTTGACTGCTAGAGGGGTAGTGGAAGTAATAAATGGGAGAGTACCAGTACGACTTCTCAACTGAGGAGAAGATGAAGTAAATTTACTACGTTATGCCACTGTTGCTAAATTACATACCGTAGATAATAACTCCATTCTCACAACAGAGTCCTTAGCCTCCCGCCAACCAGCGGAGGATAATGACCCGACAACCCAGGTGGCGGATTGGTGTCAGCAGCTCCATGTCGGGACAGACACCACTTCCGCCCACCAGAAACAGGGAGTACTACGGGTGGTACAGGAGTACGCACAGGTATTTAGCAAACACCCACTTGACTTTGGGACAATTAAGGGAGTACAGCATCATATCCCTACAGGCAGTCATCCTCCCATCAAAGAGCGGTACAGGCCTATACCTCCAGCACACTATCAGAAGGCTAAGGAAATGTTGCGTGACATGAAGGAAGCTGGGGTGATAAGGGATAGTTGTAGTCCCTGGGCAGCACCTCTAGTCCTAGTTAAGAAAAAGGATGGAAGCATGAGAATGTGTGTAGATTACAGACAAGTAAATCGCATAACACATAAAGATGCATACCCATTACCACGCATTGAGGAATCCTTAGCTGCTCTGAAAACGGCTAACTACTTTTCCACCCTCGACCCCACTAGTGGGTACTGGCAGGTAGCTGTGGCTGAGGAGGATCGGGAGAAGACGGCTTTCACCACCCCAATGGGACTCTGTGAGTTTGACAGAATGCCGTTTGGACTCAGCAGTGCCCCGGGAACATTCCAGAGAGTGATGGAGAGCTGCCTGGGACATCTCAACTTTGAAACCGTGTTGCTGTACCTGGACGACGTAATTGTGTACTCCAAGACGTATGAGGATCATCTGAAGCACCTGGCAGAAGTATTCGAATCACTGTCCAAGTTTGGGATGAAACTGAAGCCTCAAAGTGCCATCTGCTCAAACGAAAGGTACAGTACTTGGGGCATATTGTCAGCTCCGAAGGAGTAGCGCCCGACCCCGAGAAGGTCTCGGCCATCCAGAAATGGCCGGAGCCGAAGAATCTCAAGGAGGTGCGCCAGTTCCTGGGACTAACAGGTTACTACAGGAGGTTTGTAAAAGACTACACCAAGAAAGCAGCGCCTCTGCAGGACCTCCTGGTAGGACAACCCCTCAAGAGCAGAAATCCTCCATTCCACTGGGGTAAAGAACAAGCTGAGGCATTCAAAGAGATGAAAGAGATCCTGACAGGCGATGAAATCTTAGCCTACCCTGATTACAGCCAACCGTTCCTGCTATACACAGATGCCAGTAACGAAGGATTGGGAGCTGTCCTCAGTCAGAAGCAGAATGGCCAAGAAAAAGTCATCGCATATGCAAGCAGGAAGCTCCGGCCAACTGAGAGAAACCCAGAAAACTATAGCAGCTTCAAGTTGGAGTTCCTGGCGCTGGTCTGGGCCATTACAGAAAGATTCAAGCATTACCTTGCCTCCAGCAAGTTCACTGCGTACACAGACAATAACCCCTTGACGCATCTTGAAACAGCCAAGCTGGGAGCCATGGAGCAACGTTGGATGGCTCGGCTGTCAAACTATCAATTTACCATCAAGTACAGGGCGGGCCGTAAAAATGCCAACGCTGACGCCTTGTCCAGAATGCCGCATGAATCCGACACGGAGGAAGAATCGGATGACCTGGAAGAGATTGAGCTACCTGTGTTCCACAGAAATGGGATGATCCATGAGCAACAAGCCCACAGAAAGCGGTGTGGTAAGACGGTAAACCCTTTACCTCATCACAGCTGGAAGGAGACTCAGGACAGCGATCCGGTGGTCAGCCGTATCAAGGAGCTGATAAGACAGGAAGGTTCCTCCTTGGAGAAAGATGCACCTATACCAGCAAAGCTCCTGTGGAACGAGAGAAGCCGGTTGTTTATCTACCGTGAGAAGTTGTGCAGGAGATACGTCGACCCAAGGACCCATGAGATGGTTTGGCAGATAGTGGTTCCCAGAGCAGACATCCAAATGGTGTTAGAAGCCTACCACGATCAAGCGGGACACTTTGGTTGGAAAAAGCTGGAGACCCTGTTGAGGTGTCGGTTCTACTGGGTAGGGATGTGCAGCTCCATCGAGAAGTGGTGCCGGAACTGTGGACCCTGTGGCCTCAGACGAAAAGACTACTGTAGTCAGAAGGCACCCCTGCAGCCTATCCGGACGACTCGTCCCTTGGAGATCGTGGCTTTGGACCATGTCAAGTTGTCACCAAGCAGGTCGGGATACTCATATGCCCTGACCATGGTGGATCACTATTCCAAATTTCTGGTGGTCACCCCTGTCAAAGATCTGACAGCAGAAACAGCAGCAAAGACCTTCCAAGCAAGTTTCTGCAGACCACACGGATATCCAGAGCAGGTACTGACTGATCGAGGTCCAGCCTTTGAAGCTGAACTGTTTAAGGAATTCTGTCACTTGTATGGGTGTAAGAAGATCAGAACAACACCGTACCACCCTCAAACCAATGGCCTTTGTGAAAAGATGAATCACATTGTCATTGATTTACTGAAATCTGTACCCTGGAAGAAAGAAATCGGTGGCCAGACTTGTTACCTGACCTGGTCGACTTGTACAACCACATACCAGTAAGTTCCACCAACTGCACTCCAGCCTACCTTATGAGAGCAAGACCAGGAAGACTGCCAATGGATTTGGAACTTGGTGTGGTAGAACCAGAGGCTGATGACACTGCTGAAGATTGGGACACAAACCGACAGGAACAGTACAGGAGAGTACAAGCCTGCGTAGAAGATAGTCTCAATAAAGTAAGGGAAAAGCAAGAGAAGAACTACAACAAAAATGCTCCCGCTAAGCCTTTTATGCCTGGAGAAATTGTGCTAAAAAGAAAGAGAAGAATGCACAAATTGGATGATCAGTGGGAACAGGAGCCATATGTCGTGCAAAATTCCAAATTTGATAACAGAAAGACCTGTACCATTAGCAAGGATGGAGGAAAAACGACTGCAACTGTGTCTAGAGATCATCTAAAGTTGTGTCCGGGTCCACTAAAGCTTCGCGAAGAAGAACCTGTTGTCCATCAGGAAGAGAGTGATGAAGCGGTCATACATACGGATTTGGGAGATTTACCTGCAGATTGGCCCAGAGTGGGAGAAGCTGTAATCATTCCTGTGCTGCAGTTTTATCAACCGCAAGAAGAATCTCTACATCCAGTCATACCAATTGTGCCAGTAGAGTCAGTTCCAGAGAGACCTGTCCCGGCAGAACCCCAATCAGTGGGATCCCAAGAAGCGGAACCACAAGAGGCAGCACCACAAGAAGTGGAATCCCCTGGCGGAGCAGTACCGCATCGCCCAGTCGCTAGCATGCTTGCCAGATCCCTAGAGAGGTGGAGTCGTGTTTACAGTTTGCCGGTACACAGAGCAGATAGGCTAGAGACTACTATACCTGACACCACTCCACGTAGGTCAGAACGTACAACGAAAGGAAGGTTACCTATTCATTATCAAGAGTAGTCCTAGTAAACTAGTTTAGTATGACCCAGACAGGGGTTTACTGCAACTGAAAATGTATAAAGTTTGAAAAAGATGAAGATTTGCACTTTACTATTGATAAATGTTTACATAGTATGTTTGCCTATTTAAAAGTAGAATACCCGGCTGGGTAAAGAGTTAAAGTAAAAGTTGATTGAAATGTGATTTTACTTGAAGAATGTTTAACCATGCAAAGGACTGCGTGGCTGTGGACTTTGCCAGCCCAAAAACTTTCAATGTAAATAGTTCGCACTTCGGTGCCCCATTTTGGTTTTACATAAAACCTAACTACCTCTGAAGAAAAACCCGTATGGTGTGGCCTAGAGTGAGGTCTGCAGCAATGAAGTCCTGCAGCCCACCCAGGACCCACGTGGGAGGTTTTTGGTGCGGGTCCTCCACAAGAATCTTGTCTTATACTATGTATTTATTGAAAAGTATTTTGATAATTTTCTATTGATCTATGTACAAAATGTAACGTTCAAGAGTCGTACCTCCCGCAAGGGATGAGTTATTATGTTGATGTTATATGCAAAACAAAAATGTTTTTCTTTTCTATTTCAGCCCGGGAGTGCTGAGTTTAACTAGGGGGGGATGTGTGGCCCAGCTTCGCAAGGCACACATATCTTCTGGAAAATGCACAGGAAGGTAACTGTAAAGCTTGATATTCATTCACGCACACTTCTCAGCATTGCCACTAGAGGCATATCAGACTATTTAGTAGTGTGACGTAGCAAAGTTAGTGTTCAGTCTGTTTCCTGTCTTAGGACAGTGCAGTCAAGCCTTGGGTGGCTCAGGAGTGAGTCATCCCATCCATCTTGATTCCAATCAGATCAGTCTTGGAGGGAGAGGAGAGAAGACTGAACCCACACAGAGCTTGTGTAGCTCATCTGACAAGAAAGTGGAGGCTAGTACGGGTGAAGTGAATCATCCTAGCCTAGTCAGAGCTACCCCTTAACCTGCTACTCAGAACAAGCTGCCCGTGTTCCTAAGAAAGAAGGAAGGAAAGGAATTACAGCAGTTATATCAAAGAGCCAACTGAGAACAGGTCAGTGAGCACTGAAGGAAACCTGACCTTGGCACGCTTGCTACACGTGCTTATGTTAAGAGCGAGAGCAGGGCGAAGGGCGAGTGGAGAAGTAAGAGTGACAAAGGGACAAATCACCCTCACTCAGTTAACCGGACACCGGGGTCCGAAGCGTTGCTAGTGCTTCACGCCTAGTAATAAGAAAACCGGAGGCTTTCTGAACTACAAGTCGCAGAAGGTAGCCCTAAGCGCCGATACGTAAACGGAGTCAGGGAGAACGGGGACTTTGAGTCAAGTGCACGACAAAAGTAAGGACTTAGTTCTCTCAACATCTGATAATCAGAGACATAGAAGGCTCCACCACAATATTGGCCGGGCGCAGTTGCTATTGAAAGAGTTGCACTTTACTTTATGCAAGTTGTACTCACACACATTAAAGGGATAAAGGAGGCCTCTAACCTGCTCAACAGTTCTCCTGAATGTGCATTCTCCAACCTAACCAGCTTCCCGGGACATGCCTGCAACATCTACAAGTAAAGGTATGGAAAGAGATTGCATTGTGTGTGACTGAATTCTTATCTGCACCCTGCATCACCACCATAGACTTTGAGGGACCAGTCCCACCTGTGGGGGACCTAACACCTAGCTGCCATAACATCCCCTCAGAGATCTACCCTGCAGCGCTGGTCAATTAGATCAGAAATCACAGGTGGCGTCACAAACTATAACTACAATCCCCTGTAAATATTCCCCCATTGCATGACCGCCAGGGCCACGGACCGAGCTCTGCTGCCAGTGACATTCCCCATAGACTTCCATGGGCTCGGTTCCGAGTACCCCATAGCCCTGGTACCACCAATGTGGTGCGCGTCAGCGGGTCTTGTGGGGTGCTCTCAGTATACGGTGTGACGTCCGCTCACTGCAGGTCTGAACTGCAGGTAAGACAGCACCCCGAGAAAACCCGAGACCCTTTACCCCTATACAGGGATCTGGAATTATAGCGAAGACCAGGGGGTAGCTGCCTATGAAGGCAGTGGACCGGAGTAGGAAGGACGCTAGGAAGGGAATAAAAAGCGAGACCAAATGCGTATTCAGAAGTCCAAAGGTCAAAACCGGGAGGGCGGCAAAGGTACAAAATAGGCAGGCTAAAGAAGGGTCAAAATCCAGGCAAAAGTCAGAGTCAAAACTAGGCGGGCAACAGAGGTACAAAATCCAGGCAGTAGAAGGGTCAGAAATTCATGCAAAGGTCAGAAATACAATAGCAAAACAAACTAGCACACTGGGGAAACCAAGACTATATCTGGCAGCCTGCAAGCCAGGCTCCAAGGCATTTGAAGGCATGGCTACCTCTCACAGGCTCACAGTCTGATGACCTCATCTGGACCGCCCCCAGAACCAGGTCAGATGGTGATGTATGACTGACACCAACCACTTCACCTCTGACAGAAGAGCGAAGCCTGCACCCACCAGACGCCTGCGCAGGGACCCCTTCTCTGTCGCCAACATTACCCACAGGCGAAACATGGCGATGCGCAGCGACAGAGGCCGGCGTCAAAGGAGCGGAACCATAAGAGGATATCTCTCTCCTATCACCGGCACCACCAGCCGAAGGAGTCCGGCGCCTCCCAGCGGCCGAGGCAGGAACACTAGCCACTGAATCCAACAGCGACGTGACATACGGCGTGTCTTGTTGGGTGTTCTCTGCATATGGCAGTTCTTGTTTGGTGTTCTCGGTATATGGAGGATCTTGTGAGGTGTTCCTGGTATATGGCGGGTCTTGTTGGGTGTTCTCGGTATATGGTGGGTCTTATTGAGTGTTCCTGGTATATGGCGGGTCTTGTTGGGTATTCTCGGTATATGGTGGGTCTTGTGGGGTGTTCCTGGTATATGGCGGATGTTGTTGGGTGTTCTCGGCATATGGTGGATCTTGTGAGGTGTTCCTGGTATATGGCGCGTCTTGTTGGGTGTTCTCGGTATACGGCGGGTCTTGTGAGGTGTTCCTGGTATATGGCAGGTCTTGTTGGGTGTTCTCGGTATATGGTGGGTCTTGTGGGGTGTTCCTGGTATATGGCGGGTCTTGTGGGGTGTTCTCAGTATATGGCGGGTCTTGTTGGGTGTTCTCGGTATATGGCGGTTCTTGTTGGGTGTTCTCGGCATATGGCAGATCATGTGAGTTGTTCCTGGTATATGGCGGGTCATGTGGGGTGTTCCGGATATATGGTGGGTCTTGTGGGGTGTTCTTGGTGTATAGCAGGTCTTGTTGGGTGTTCTCGGTATATGGTGGGTGTTGTGGGGTGTTCTCGGTATACGGCGGGTCTTGTGGGGTGTTCCCGGTATATGGCGGGTGTTGTGGAGTGTTCCTGGAATATGGCGAGTGTTCTGGGGTGTTCTCAGTATATGACGGGTCTTGTGGGGTGTTCCCGGTATATGGCGGTTCTTGTGGGCTGTTCCTGGTGTATGGCAAGTGTTGTGGGTTGTTCTCGGTATATGGCGGGTCTTGTGGGGTATTCCTGGTATACAGCGAGTGTTGTGGGGTGTTCTCGAGATATGACGGGTCTTGTCAGGTGTTCTCGGTATTTGATAGGTCTTGTTTGCTGTTCTTGGTATATAGCGAGACTTGTGGGTGTTCCTGGTATATAGCAGCTCTTGTGTGATGTTCCTGGTATACGGTGGGTCTGGTTGGGTGCTTCTGGTATACGGTGGTTTTATGGGGTGTTCTTGGTGTTCAGTGGGTCTTGTGCTGTGGTCCCGGTATACGGCAAGTCTTGTGGGATGTTCTCGGTATATAGCGAGACTTGTAGGGTGCTCCTGGTATATAGCAGCTTTTGTGGGGTGTTCCTGGTAAATGGCGATTCTGGTTGGGTGCTTCCGGTATACGATGGTTTTGTGGGGTGTTCTTGGTGTTCAGTGGGTCTTATGGGGTGTTCACTGTGTACGTTGGGTCTGGTGGGGTGTCCCTGGTATATGGTGGGTCTTATGGGGTGTTCCCAGTATATCGCATGTCTTGTGGGGTGTCCCTGGTATATGGTGGGTCTTGTGGGGTGTTCCCGGTATGTGTCAGGTCTTGTGGGGTGCTCCTGGTATATGGCATGACTTGTGGGGTGTTCTCGTTATATGGCAGGTCTTGTGGGGTGTTCCAAAAATATGGCAGGTCTTGTGGGGTGCTCCCGGTATATGGCAGGTCTTGTGGGGTGTTCTTGGTGTATGGCAGATCTTCTGGGGTGTTCCTGGTATATGCGGGTCTTGTGGGGTGTTCCTGGTATATGGCAGGTCTTGTGGAGTGTTCTCGGTGTATGGCAGATCTTCTGGGGTGTTCCTGGTATACGGCGGGTCTTGTGAGGTGTTCCTGGTATATGGCAGGTCTTGTTGGGTGTTCTCAGTATATGGTGGGTCTTGTGGGGTGTTCCTGGTATATGGCGGGTCTTGTGGGGTGTTCTCAGTATATGGCGGGTCTTGTTGGGTGTTCTCGGTATATGGCGGTTCTTGTTGGGTGTTCTCGGCATATGGCGGATCATGTGAGTTGTTCCTGGTATATGGCGGGTCATGTGGGGTGTTTCGGATATATGGTGGGTCTTGTGGGGTGTTCTTGGTGTATAGCAGGTCTTGTTGGGTGTTCTCGGTATATGATGGGTGTTGTGGGGTGTTCTCGGTATAAAGGCGGGTCTTGTGGGGTGTTCCCGGTATATGGCGGTTCTTGTGGGCTGTTCCTGGTGTATGGCAAGTGTTGTGGGTTGTTCTCGGTATATGGCGGTTTTGTGGGGTATTCCTGGTATACAGCGAGTGTTGTGGGGTGTTCTCGAGATATGACGGGTCTTGTCAGGTGTTCTCGGTATTTGATAGGTCTTGTTTGCTGTTCTTGGTATATAGCGAGACTTGTGGGGTGTTCCTGGTATATAGCAGCTCTTGTGTGATGTTCCTGGTATACGGTGGGTCTCGTTGGGTGCTTCTGGTATACTGTGGTTTTGTGGGGTGTTCTTGGTGTTCAGTGGGTCTTGTGCTGTGTTCCCGGTATACAGCAGGTCTTGTGGGATGTTCTCGGTATATAGCGAGACTTGTGGGGTGCTCCTGGTATATAGCAGCTTTTGTGGGGTGTTCCTGGTAAATGGCGATTCTGGCTGGGTGCTTCTGGTATACGATGGTTTTGTGGGGTGTTCTTGGTGTTCGGTGGGTCTTATGGGGTGTTCACTGTGTACGTTGGGTCTGGTGGGGTGTCCCTGGTATATGGTGGGTCTTATGGGATGTTCCCAGTATATGGCATGTCTTGTGGGGTGTCCCTGGTATATGGTGGGTCTTGTGGGGTGTTCCCGGTATGTGTCAGGTCTTGTGGGGTGCTCCTGGTATATGGCATGACTTGTGGGGTGTTCTCGTTATATGGCAGGTCTTGTGGGGTGTTCCAAAAATATGGCAGGTCTTGTGGGGTGCTCCCGGTATATGGCAGGTCTTGTGGGGTGTTCTCGGTGTATGGCAGATCTTCTGGGGTGTTCCTGGTATATGGCGGGTTTTGTGGGGTGTTCCTGGTATATGGCGGGTCCTGTGGGATGTTCCTGGTATATGGGGGGGTCTTGTGGGGTGTTCCCGGTATATGGCAGGTCTTGAGGGGTGTTCCTTGTATATGGCGGGTCCTATAGGGTGTTCTTGGTATATGGCGGGTCTTATAGGGTGTTCTTGGTATATGGTGGGTCTTATAGGGTGTTCCTGGTATATGGCGGGTCTTGTGGGTGTTCCCGGTATACGGCAGGTCTTGTGGGGGTGTTCCTGGTATATGGCGCGTCTTGTGGGGTGTTCCCGGTATATAGTGGGTCTTGTGGAGTGTTTTCAGTATATGATGGGTCTTATAGGGTGTTCCTGGTATATGGCGGGTCTTGTGGGAGTGTTCCTGGTACATGGCGGGTCTTGTGGGGTGTTCCCGGTATATAGTGGGTCTTGTGGAGTGTTCTCAGTATACGGCGGGTCTTGTGGAGTGTTCTCAGTATATGGTGGGTTCTTGTTGGGTGTTCCCGGTATATAGTGGGTCTTGTGGAGTGTTCTCAGTATACGGCGGGTCTTGTGGAGTGTTCTCAGTATATGGTGGGTCTTGTTGGGTGTTCTTGGTATATAGTTGGTGTTGTGGGGTGTTCCTGGTATATGGCAGGTCTTGTTGGCTGTTCTCGGTATATGGTGGGTCTTGTGGGGTGTTCCTGGTATATGGCGGGTGTTATTGGGTGTTCTCGGTATATGGTGGGTCTTGTGGGGTGTTCTCAGTATACGGCGGGTCTTGTTCGGTGTTCTCGGTATATGGCGGTTCTTGTTGGGTGTTCTCGGCATATGGCGGATCTTGTGAGTTGTTCCTGGTATATGGCGGGTCATGTGGGGTGTTCAGGATATATGGTGGGTCTTGTGGGGTGTTCTTGGTGTATGGCAGGTCTTGTTGGGTGTTCTCGGTATATGGTGGGTGTTGTGGGGTGTTCTCGGTATACGGCGGGTCTTGTGGGGTGTTCCCGGTATATGGCGGGTGTTGTGGGGTGTTCCCAGTATATGGCAGGTCTTATGGGGTGTTCCTGGAATATGGCGAGTGTTCTGGGGTGTTCTCAGTATATGGCGGGTCTTGTGGGGTGTTCCTGGTATATGGCAGGTCTTGTGGGGTGTTCCTGGTATACGGTGAGTGTTGTGGGGTGTTCCCGGTATATGGCGGTTCTTGTGGGCTGTTCCTGGTATATGGCGAGTGTTGTGGGTTGTTCTCGGTATATGGCGGGTCTTGTGGGGTGTTCCTGGTATACAGCGAGTGTTGTGTTGTGTTCTCGAGATATGACGGGTCTTGTCGAGTGTTCTCAGTATACGGCGGGTCTTGTTGGGTGTTCTCGGTATATGGCGGTTCTTGTTTGGTGTTCTCGGCATATGGCGGATCTTGTGAGGTGTTCCTGGTATATGGCGGGTCTTGTTGAGTGTTCTCGGTATATGGTGGGTCTTGTGGGGTGTTCCTGGTATATGGCGGGTCTTGTTGGGTGTTCTCGGTATATGGTGGGTCTTGTGGGGTGTTCCTGGTATATGGTGGGTCTTGTTGGGTGTTCTCGGTATATGGATTGGTGGTCTTGTGGGTGTTCCTGGTATATGGCGGGTGTTGTTGGGTGTTCTCAGCATATGGTAGATCTTGTGAGGTGTTCCTGGTATATGGCAGGTCTTGTTGGGTGTTCTCGGTATACGGCGAGTCTTGTGAGGTGTTCCTGGTATATGGCAGGTCTTGTTGGGTGTTCTCGGTATATGGTGGGTCTTGTGGGTGTTCCTGGTATATGGCAGGTCTTGTTGGGTTTTCTCTGTATATGGTGGTTCTTGTGGAGTGTTCCTTGTATATGGCGCGTCTTGTTGGGTGTTCTCGGTATACTGCGGGTCTTGTCAGGTGTTCCTGGTATATGGCAGGTCTTATTGGGTGTTCTCGTATATGGTGGGTCTTGTGGGTGTTCCTGGTATATGGCGGGTGTTGTTGGGTGTTCTCAGCATATGGTAGATCTTGTGAGGTGTTCCTGGTATATGGCAGGTCTTGTTGGGTGTTCTCGGTATACGGCGAGTCTTGTGAGGGTGTTCCTGGTATATGGCAGGTCTTGTTGGGTGTTCTCGGTATATGGTGGGTCTTGTGGGTGTTCCTGGTATATGGCGTGTCTTTTGGGTGTTCTCAGTATACGGCAGGTCTTGTTGTTCCTGGTATATGGCGGGTCATGTGTGGTGTTCTTGGTGTATGGCAGGTCTTGTTGGGTGTTCTCGGTATATGGTGGGTGTTGTGGGGTGTTCTTGGTATACGGCGGGTCTTGTGGGGTGTTCCCGGTATATGGCGGGTGTTGTGGGGTGTTCCCAGTATATGGCAGGTCTTGTGTTTTGTTCCTGGAATATGGTGAGTGTTCTGGGGTGTTCTCAGTATATGACGGGTCTTGTGGGGTGTTCCTGGTATATGGCAGGTCTTGTGGGGTGTTCCTGGTATACGGTGAGTGTTGTGGGGTGTTCCCGGTATATGGCGGTTCTTGTGGGCTGTTCCTGGTATATGGCAAGTGATGTGGGTTGTTCTCGGTATATGTGTAAGGTTCTTTGTCTCTGTTGACATGTTCCTTGAAACTCAGTTTTCCGTCGGCCATTTTGATTTCTGTCTTTCTGCAGCTCTTGCCCTCAGTTAATATGGAGTTTCCAGTTTTCATGTTACCGCCCTGATTCTTCCCTCTTGCTTCTTAAGCAGCCTCAGCTGAACAATCAGTGCTCCTGAATCAAGCCTCAGTCAGTCTGTGACCTGACTCCTGGAAGCCTTGGACTTGTACTCCAGCTATTCCCTACTGAGGAACCTTGGAACACTTTTGGACTCTGGAAACCTGCTGTTTGGTGAATCCATGTTTGCAGAGGAATTATGGTACAGAGAAGAGATCCTGAACCTGCCTGGAGAGTTATTGTAGAGCTTGAAGTTACTCTGGCCTGCTGTGTCTCCTGTCGCTGTTCCTGCAAACTGTGTGAACTTTTCAGCATGCTTGTATGAAGTAATACAAGTCATTTCATTTCAACCTATGTCTCCTGTGTTTTCCTCGCACCCAAGCACAAGACGCTATAGGAACTGTACACTATACATGACAAGATTCAGGAGCCAATGTTTAGTGTCTGCTGGGTCTGGGAAAGCCGTGTCTGCTGTGACTGTGGATATCAGATGTCCGTTTAATACCTTATGTGATGACAGTGGTTGTGACTTCTCACAACCATTCCAGGTGAGCGCATTCCCTTAAAATTTTACTCTGGAGTGTTACCACAGGTAAACACTATTGTTTTTTTTTTTTTCCTTTCCTCTTCTCCTTCCAGCACTTCTGCCTTAAAAGATCTGGAAGATGGAGGCCCGCATAAAGGAACTTTGCGGAGTGACTGATACAATCCTTTCAGATGTACAGACTTTAAAAACCCGTTTTGCAAGCCTACAGGACCTCACTAATCATAATTTGCAAGTGTTTGGACAGACTACCCAGGAATTGCGAGCCAGGATTGAGGCTCTAGAGGAACGAGCCCAGGCTCCTGCCATAACCCCAAGTTCTGGGATCCCCAAATTACCTCCTTTTCGTTTTGGCGGTGAACGTGAGAAATTCAGGGGATTTATTAATCAATGCAATTTATTTTTCTCTGCACATGCTTCACAATTTCCCACTGAAAGATCCAAAGTGCTTACTATAATCATGTTGCTTACCAATAAGGCTTTGATGTGGGCAAACCCTCTGATTGAGACTGAGGATGATTGTTTGAATCACCTTGATGCTTTTATTTCAGCCATGGGGCAGGTGTTTGATGACCCCAATCGAGGTGCAACAGCTGAAGCAGCCATGTTAACTTTGCGCCAAGGTAAGCGTTCAGTAGCCGAATATGCCCTGGATTTCAGGAGATGGGCTCTTGATACCACTTGGGACACTTCCGCTAAAAAATCTATTTTTCGGAAAGGGTTGTCTCCACTGATTAAGGATGAACTTGCTCGTGCCGACCCTCCCACTGCGTTAGGTGACTTTATTAACTATTGTATCCGTATTGATGCTCGTCTGACTGAACGCAGACAAGAGAGATGGTTCGAAAATAATCGCACTAACCTTTTACTACCTCCCTCCTCAGCTAAGGAACCTTTGAGTAGGATCACAAGGGAACCAGAACCTGAACCCATGCAGGTGGACTCTTTACAAAGACGGGTTAGTGATGCACGCAAAGAACATCGTATAAAGGAAAATCTATGTTTCTACTGTGGTAAGTCAGGGCACTTCATTATAAACTGCCCCAGCCGTTCTCGTAAGACTACTGCAGCAGTCATTCACTGTGAGTGTTGCGAGAGGAGCTCTGTCATGTCCGAGCCTCAGGCTCCAGAGAGATCTGCTGCAAGAGATCTTGATTTCTCGGACTTAAACTCTGTTAGTTCTGGGGACGATGACGGTATAAACGCTGCAATTTTTCAAGTTTCCTCAGCGGTGTCCCAGCTGAGTTGTAAAAGAAACAATTCTCATTGCTTCCTTTCCATCAAACTCTGGGTTGACTCAGTCTGGGTGTCTAGCTCTGCTATGATCAACTCAGGAGCAAGTGGAAATTTTATGGATATCTCCTTTGCTCTGAAACAGGGGATACGTTCAGTGAAGAAGGCTACTCCAGTACAGATGGAGACTGTGGATGGCTCTCTACTGACTTCTGGACCAGTGGATCAAGAAACAGAGCCTTTGAGGGTCCTTATGGGTAAAGATCATCAGGAGAAAATGTCTTTTATGCTTATCTCTTCTCCCCACTTTCCCATTATTCTAGGGCTACCATGGCTGCAGGCGCAGAATCCTACGATTAACTGGGAGACCAAGGAATTACACTTTCCGGAGAAACAGATGAGTCAAGGAGTTTCAGCTTGCTCTGTTCCTAAAGGAACCATGTCAGTCCCTGAACTACCAGCTGTATACCAGGACTATGTGGATTTATGTGACAAGAAGAACGCTGATCAGCTTCCTCCTCACCGTCCATATGATTGTCCAATTGAATTATTGCCTGGAGCCGAGATACCTTTTGGTAAGATCTACCCCCTAGCGGGGCCCGAGCTAAAAGCTTTGAAGGATTATATAGACGAAAATTTAGCCAAGGGCTTCATACGCCCCTCTTCATCTCCCGCAGGTGCACCCATCTTCTTTGTGAAGAAGAAAGATGGATCTCTGAGACCCTGCATAGACTATAGGGAACTCAATAAGGTTACTATTAGAAACCGTTATCCATTGCCTTTAATCCCTGAGTTGTTGGAGAGAGTGCGGCATGCCAAAATTTTCTCTAAACTGGATCTCCGTGGGGCCTATAACTTGGTCCGTATTAGACCTGGGGATGAATGGAAGACTGCTTTCAGGTCACGCTATGGACACTTTGAATATCTAGTTATGCCTTTTGGTCTGAGTACCGCCCCAGCCACTTTCCAACACTTCGTGAATGATATCTTCAGGGATCTCCTAGATACATTTGTGGTGATTTATCTGGATGATATTCTAATTTTTTCTAACTCCACAGAGGAACATCATGGACATGTGAGAATGGTCTTAGAACGCCTAAGACAAAACCATCTCTACATCAAACTTGAAAAATGTGAATTCCATAGGACCGAAATTCAATTTCTGGGGTATGTACTATCTACGCAAGGGATTAGTATGGATGGAAGCAAGACCCAAGCCATCAAGGATTGGCCAATTCCTAGAAATGTGAAGGAGGTGCAGCGTTTCATCGGGTTTGCCAACTTCTATAGACGTTTCATTAAGAATTTTTCTGAGGTAGTGTCACCTATCACCCAACTTACCCGGAAACAGTCTAGGTTCTCCTGGACCCCGCAAGCTCAGGAAGCATTTTCCTGTTTAAAGGATAAATTTACCACCGCACCTATCTTAGTACATCCCAACCCCGAGCTTGCCTTCATAATAGAGGTGGATGCTTCAGACTGTGCCGTTGGAGCTATACTCTCTCAGAGAACAGGTGAGAAGAATGTCTTGCATCCCTGTGCCTTCTTTTCCCAGCAGTTGTCTTCGGCTGAGAGGAACTACGATGTGGGCAATAGAGAATTGTTGGCCATTATTGCCGCCTTCAAGGAATGGAGACACCTTCTTCAGGGAGCTGCACAGCAAATAGTCGTCCTGACAGACCATCGTAACCTTGAATTTATCAGGTCGGCTAAGTGCCTGACTCCTCGCCAGGCTCGCTGGAATCTTTTCCTAAACCAATTTAATTTTGTCATTTCTTATAGACCAGGATCGCGCAATGGAAAGGCTGATGCACTCTCTAGGATTCATTCAGCAGAGACACGTCCACTTACTCCTCCTAAGACTATTCTTCCTGACTCTAGATTCCTGGGAGTGATTCATAATCAAGACCTACTTAAGGACATCAAGGAAGCATACCATGCGGATTCTTTGTTGGCTCAACCCCCAAAGGACGTAAGTCTTGTCTTTAAGAATGGTGTGTGGATTCAGGGACAACGTCTGTATATACCTGAAACAGTCAGATTGAGAGTATTGCAACTCATCCACGATTCCAAGATAGCCGGGCATAGGGGAATTCTAAAGACACAAGAATTTCTTTCTCGTTTCTTTTGGTGGCCCACTTACAGGAAAGATGTCTTAAACTATGTCACTTCATGTGAAGTCTGTGCAAGATGCAAAACACCTCGCTCCTCACCAACTGGTCTGTTGCAACCTCTTCCCACCCCGTCCCGCCCGTGGGGATCCATTTCTATGGACTTCATTGTGGAGTTACCAACCTCTCAAGGGAAGAACACCATTCTAGTGGTGGTTGACCGTCTAACAAAGGCAGCTCATTTTATCCCTTGTGTCGGCTTACCCACTGCAAAACAGACATCAGACTTGATGATTAAGAATGTGTTTCGCTTACATGGAGTACCGGATGAGGTTATTTCGGATCGAGGGGTGCAATTCACTTCAAGGTTTTGGCAAAATTTCTGTGCAGCATTGGACATTAAAGTAAACCTTTCTTCTGCTTTTCATCCCCAGACTAATGGACAGACAGAACGAACCAATCAGAATGGTGACCGGTCTGCAAACCATGTCCTATGAGGAACGGTTGCAGGATTTGGGAATGTTTAGCTTGCAAAAAAGAAGACTGAGAGGAGACTTAATAGCTGTCTACAAATATCTCAAGGGCTGTCACATTGTAGAAGGATCATCTTTATTCTCATTTGCACAAGGAAAGACTAGAAGCAATGGGATGAAACTGAATGGGAGGAGACACAGATTAGATATTAGAAAAAACTTTTTTACAGTTAGGGTGATCAATGAGTGGAACAGGCTGCCACAAGAGGTGGTGAGTTCTCCTTCAATGGAAGTCTTCAAACAGAGGCTGGATAGACATCTGTCTGGGATGATTTAGAGAATCCTGCTTTGAGCAGGGGGTTGGACCAGAAGGCCCAGGAGGTCCCTTCCAACTCTACCATTCTATGATTCTATGACCCTGGAGCAGTATCTCCGCTGTTTTATCTGCCACCTACAGGATGATTGGGTGGATCTACTTCCACTGGCTGAGTTCTCTTATAACAACTCTCAGAGCGCCTCCACTAAGCAGTCTCCTTTTTACTCCAATCTAGGTTATCATCCTAACATTCTTCCTCAATTTCCCATAGATACACCCTTGCCGGCAGTGGCTGAAAGAATCACTTCTTTACAAAAGAATATGGATCTTCTAAAGGAAAATCTAGAATTGGCTCAGGAAAGGTACAAGAAAGCAGCAGATAAATTTTGTAAACCTGCACCAGCTTTCAAGGTAGGAGATTTGGTCTGGCTGTCAACCAGAAATCTTAAATTAAAGATTCCATCGTCTAAATTGGGACATAAGTACATTGGACCTTATAAGATCAATAAGATTATAAGTGCTGTTTCTTGTCGTCTTCAACTGCCCAGAACTATGAGAATCCACCCTGTCTTTCATGTATCCCTACTAAAGGCTGCCACACCCAATACGTTTCCTGGACGTTCTTCTCCTTGCCCTGACCCAGTGCTGGTCGATGGTCAGGAAGAATTTATGGTGGAAAGGAATCTAGATTCCAGGTTGTACAGAAATCAGTTGCAATATTTGATTAAATGGCAGGGCTACCCAGTGGAGGACAACTCATGGGAACCAGTCAATAATGTAAATGCTCCTCGCCTGCTCCGCCAGTTTCATCAGAGGTACCCTGACAAGCCTGGTCTGAGGTCATCCGGAGGTTGTCCCTAAGGGGGGAGTAATGTAAGGTTCTTTGTCTCTGTTGACATGTTCCTTGAAACTCAGTTTTCCGTCGGCCATTTTGCTTTCTGTCTTTCTGCAGCTCTTGCCCTCAGTTAATATGGAGTTTCCAGTTTTCATGTTCCCGCCCTGATTCTTCCCTCTTGCTTCTTAAGCAGCCTCAGCTGAACAATCAGTGCTCCTGAATCAAGCCTCAGTCAGTCTGTGACCTGACTCCTGGAAGCCTTGGACTTGTACTCCAGCTATTCCCTACTGAGGAACCTTGGAACACTTTTGGACTCTGGAAACCTGCTGTTTGGTGAATCCATGTTTGCAGAGGAATTACGGTACAGAGAAGAGATCCTGAACCTGCCTGGAGAGTTATTGTAGAGCTTGACGTTACTCTGGCCTGCTGTGTCTCCTGTCGCTGTTCCTGCAAACTGTGTGAACTTTTCAGCATGCTTGTATGAAGTAATACAAGTCATTTCATTTCAACCTATGTCTCCTGTGTTTTCCTCGCACCCAAGCACAAGACGCTATAGGAACTGTACACTATACATGACAATATGGCGGGTCTTGTGGGGTATTCCTGGTATACAGCGAGTGTTGTGGGTGTTCTCGAGATATGACGGGTCTTGTCAGGTGTTCTCGGTATTTGATAGGTATTGTTTGCTGTTCTTGGTATATTGCGAGACTTGTGGGGTGTTCCTGGTATATAGCAGCTATTGTGTGATGTTCCTGGTATACGGTGGGTCTGGTTGGGTGCTTCTGGTATACGGTGGTTTTGTGGGGTGTTCTTGGTGTTCAGTGGGTCTTGTGTTGTTTTCCCGGTATACGGCAGGTCTTGTGGGATGTTCTCGGTATATAGCGAGACTTGTGGGGTGCTCCTGGTATATAGCAGCTATTGTGGGGTGTTCCTGGTAAATGGCGATTCTGGTTGGGTGCTTCCGGTATACGATGGTTTTGTGGGGTGTTCTTGGTGTTCGGTGGGTCTTATGGGGTGTTCATGGTGTACGTTGGGTCTGGTGGGGTGTCCCTGGTATATGGTGGGTCTTATGGGGTTTTCCCAGTATATGGCATGTCTTGTGGGGTGTCCCTGGTATATGGTGGGTCTTGGGGTGTTCCCGGTATGTGTCAGGTCTTGTGGGGTGCTCCTGGTATATGGCAAGACTTGTGGGGTGTTCTCGTTATATGGCAGGTCTTGTGGGGTGTTCCCAATATATGGCAGGTCTTGTGGGGTGCTCCCGGTATATGGCAGGTCTTGTGGGGTGTTCTCGGTATATGGCATATCTTCTGGGGTGTTCCTGGTATATGGCGGATCTTGTGGGGTGTTCCTGGTATATGGCGGGTCCTGTGGGATGTTCCTGGTATATGGGGGGTCTTGTGGGGTGTTCCTGGTATATGGCAGGTCTTGAGGGTGTTCCTTGTATATGGCGGGTCCTATAGGGTGTTCTTGGTATATGGCGGGTCTTATAGGGTGTTCATGGTATATGGCGGGTCTTGTGGATGTTCCCGGTATACGGCAGGTCTTGTGGGGGTGTTCCTGATATATGGCGGGTCTTGTGAGGTGTTCCCGGTAAACGGCAGGTCTTGTGGGAGTGTTCCTGGTATATGGCGGGTCTTGTGGGGTGTTCCCGGTATATAGTGGGTCTTGTGGAGTGTTCTCAGTATACGGCGGGTCTTGTGGAATGTTCTCAGTATACGGTGGGTCTTGTTGGGTGTTCTCGGTATATGGCAGGTCTTGTTGGGTGTTCTCGGTATATGGTGGGTCTTGTGGGGTGTTCCTGGTATATGGCGCGTCTTGTTGGGTGTTCTCGGTATACGGCGGGTCTTGTCAGGTGTTCCTGGTATATGGCAGGTCTTATTGGGTGTTCTCAGTATACGGCGGGTCTTGTTGGGTGTTCTTGGTATATGGTGGGTATTGTGGGGTGTTCTCGGTATATGGCGGTTCTTGTTTGGTGTTCTCGGCATATAGCGGATCTTGTGAGGTGTTCCTGGTATATGGCGGGTCTTGTTGAGTGTTCTCGGTATATGGTGGGTCTTGTGGAGTGTTCCTGGTATATGGCGGGTCTTGTTGGGTGTTCTCGGCATATGGTGGGTCTTGTGAGGTGTTCCTGGTATATGGCAGGTCTTGTTGGGTTTTCTCTGTATATGGTGGTTCTTGTGGAGTGTTCCTTGTATATGGCGCGTCTTGTTGGGTGTTCTCGGTATACGGCGGGTCTTGTCAGGTGTTCCTGGTATATGGCAGGTCTTATTGGGTGTTCTCGGTATATGGTGGGTCTTGTGGGGTGTTCCTGGTATATGGCGTGTCTTGTGGGGTGTTCTCAGTATACGCCGTGTCTTGTTGGGTGTTCTCGGTATATGGCCGTTCTTGTTGGGTGTTCTCGGCATATGGCGGATCATGTGAGTTGTTCCTGGTATATGGCGGGTCATGTGGGGTGTTCCGGATATATGGTGGATCTTGTGGGGTGTTCTTGGTGTATGGCAGGTCTTGTTGGGTGTTCTCAGTATATGGTGGGTGTTGTGGGGTGTTCCCGGTATATGGCGGGTCTTGTGGGGTGTTCTCGGTATACGGTGGGTATTGTGGGGTGTTCTCTGTATATCGCAGCTCTTGTGGAGTGTTCTTGGTATACGGCGAATGTTGTGGGGTGTTCTCTGAATATGGTGGGTCTTGTTTGCTGTACTTGGCATAAAGCGAGACTTGTGGGGTGCTCCTGGTATATGGCAGCTCTTGTGGGGTGCTCATGGCAAGCGGTGATTCTGGTTGGGTGCTTCCGGTATACGGTGGTTTTGTGGGGTGTTCTTGGTGTTCCGTGGGTCTTAAGGGGTGTTCACGGTGTACGTTGGGTCTGGTGGGGTGTTTGTGCTATCAAGTTATTAGCACCTACCAAAAGTGGTCCAAAGAAGGTCAACCAGTGCAACAGTGACGGACTCATGAGGGTGCAATCATCACCGATGTATTTAGGGAGTGACGGGTAACCCATCTGGGTCTCTCGCAGGGAGGAGCGATTGCTGGCTATGATAGAAAGTTGGCAGGACACGTAGAGCACCGCCGCTCGCTGTGTACGGGGATCGGTAGCCTCAGACTGGATAGACTGCCCATATTGATCTCCAACCACTCAGAGTGTGCACATGAACACAAGAACTGGATCACGGAGTAATGGGAGAAGGCGGCCGGTCTGATTAATCACGTTTCACATATAGTGGATGGCTGAGTGCTAGTGATGAGCGAGTATGCTCGTTACTTGAGATTTCCGAGCATGCTCGGGAGGTCTCCGAGTATTTGGGCGTGCTCGGAGATTTTGTTTGTGTCACCCCAGCTGCAGGATTTGTGGCTGCTAGACAGCCTGAATACATGTGGGGAATGCCTGTTTGTTTGGAAATCCCCACATGTATTCAGGCTGTCTAGCAGCCACAAATCATGCAGTTGCGGCGACACAAACTAAATCTCCCAGCACACCCAAATACTCGGAGATCACTACTGGGTGAGTGTGCATCACTTACCTGAGGAGGAGATGTCACCATGGCTATCTGTCATCTCACAATAAGGGGCAGAATAGTCTCCATTGTTAGGAGTGCTCTGGCAGCAGCAGTATGCAGCGAGCTCATTAGCTCCCTCTACTGGTGGCTGCAGACAGAAATAACCATTATCCACTAGAAAGACATCTCAAAAATCAAAATTATCTCTGTTTTTAGGTCCAGTGAGATCCTACACTGTGGTATGTGCAGTAGATGACAGCTCTGAAGCCTCATTTCTTCATCTAGATGCTGTTATGATTTCTTCACTTGGGTAACACTAACAGGAAAACACAAAATCCTCAGTATATAACTAGAAAGTGTGAAAAACAACAACATATTATGTGTTTAGATACCAAATTAGCAATTAGTAATAGGCACGATTTGTGTGTTACAGTATCTGTCTGTCTATCTGCAGTGGCTTGCGAAAATATTCACCTCCTTGTCTTTTTGCCCAGTTTGTTACATTACAACCTGTGTGTAAATATTTTTGTAATCCGATGTGTGTGATGTAGCAGCACTAAATAGTGTAAGCTGGTGAAGGGAGAAAAATATGGGCATAAATTAAATTTGGGATCAAATAATTAAAAATTGGCATGTGCATATGTATTCACCCCTTTTGCTAAGAAGCCTCTAAACATTTCTGGTGTCATCAATTACCTTCATAAGTCCCATGCTTAGTGACAAGCCATTCCCCTGTGTGCAATCTAAGTGTCACATGTCTGTCAGTATATACACTTTACCTTTTCTGAAAGGCCACAGAGTCTGCAACACCATTAACTAGAGGCACCATTATCCAAACACCACCATTACCAAGAGGCACCATTATCCAAACATCACCATTAATTAATAAGAGGCCCCACTAACCAAACAACACCATTAGCAAGAGGCACCACTAACCAAACACCACCATTAACAAGAGGCACCACTAACCAAACACCACCATTAACAAGAGGCACCACTAACCAAACCCCACCATTAACAAGAGGCATCATTAACCAAACACCACCATTAACAAGAGGCACCACTAACCAAACACCACCATTAACAAGAGGCACCACTAACCAAACACCACCATTAACAAGAGGCACCACTAACCAAACACCATTATTATCAAGAGGCACCACTAACCAAACACCACATTAACAAGAGGCCCCACTAACCAAACACCATTAACAAGAGGCACCACTAACCAAACACCGTTAACAAGAGGCACCACTAACCAAACACCACCATTAACAAGAGGCACCACTTAACAAACCCCATGAAGACCAAGGAGATCTCCAAACAAGTCAAGGACAAAGTTGTTGAGAAGTACAAGTCAGGGTTGGGTTATAAAAAATCTCACAATCTGTGATGATCCCCCGGAGCACCATCTAATCCATTATCATCAAATGGAAAGAACATGGTACCACAACAAACCTGCCCTCCTTACCCACCAAAACGCTCGACCCGGGTAAGGAGGGCATTAAACAGAGAGGCAGTACAGAGACCACAGGTGACCCTGAAGGAGCTGCAGAGTTCCCATGCAGAGACTGGAGTATCTGTCCATATGACCACAACAAGCAGTACACCCCATAGAGGGGACCTTTATGGAAGAGTGGGCAGAAAAAAGCCTTTATTTAGGCTGGTTTCACATTTGCGTCTGTGTGCGCAGCGTTTCATCCGCATAGATCCGCATGCGTCATGCTTACAAATCTTTAACATGGTGTACATGTTACGCGTATGCATGCGTCATTTTGCGGTGTGCGGCGGTGGCCTGCGAATGCAACATGTTTGATTTTTTGGAAGCGGCAAAAATCCGGCAAATATGCGCATGCGGATGAGTGCGTAAAAAAACACATTACTGTCTATGGGAACGCATTGGTATGCAAGGACATGCGTACGGATGCGTTCGATACGCATGCGTTCTTCATGAGACTTGTCCTTTTGGTGTCTGTCATATCGAATGCATGTGCATAAACAACGCAAACGCATGCAAAAAAACGCATACAAATGCATGCACACGCAGCATTTTTTGGCGTCATGTGTAAGATGATGTGGATAAAAAACCACTGCGTAAACATGCGTTTGCGTATCCAGATGATACGCTGCGCACATACACGCAAATGTGAACCTAGTCTTCCACACTAGAAATCTAAGGCTCATTTTGAGTTTTCAAAAAGACATGTAGTTGACTCCCTATATGTATGGAGTAAGGTGCTGTGGTCAGATGATGCCAAAATTGAATTTTTTGGCCCCCAAGGTAAACACTATGTCTGGCGCCAAACCAACACAGCTCATCACCCCAAGAACACCATCCCCACAGTGAAATGTGGTGGCAGCATCATGCTGTGGGGTTTTTTTTGGCAGGAGGGACAGGGAAAATGGTCCAAGTCAAGGGGAAGATGGATGATGCGAAATACAGTGATATTCTTGAACAAAACCTGTATCAGTCAGTAATTTGGGACTGAGATGGAGGTTCACCTTCCAACAAGACAATGACCCAAAGCATACTGCTAAAGCAACACTCGAGTTATTTTAGGGGAAACGTGTAAATGTTTGGAGTGGCCTAGTCACAGCCCAGTCCTTAATCCAATGGAGAATCTCTGGTCAGACTTGATATAGTAAAGATGTATATCTTCGTACCGTGTTAGCCAGTAGATAGAAAAATATTTAGACTTGAGAGTCCTCAGTGGTTGATACCTTTTAATGGCTAACTGAAAAGATGGTAACAAATTGCAAGCTTTCGAGACTACTCAGGTCTCTTCATCAGGCAAAGACTAATACAAAATCTGAAGAATCACATATTTATACACAACAGGACACAGGAATAATGCAATAGGTAAGACAAGTGACGTGAAGCAGAACTGTCATTATGGCAGAGGGATGAACATAAATATTGGAACAGTTCATAGATAAGGAGTGAAAGTTTTATTGCCCTCTGATTGGAGTCTGCTATTGTGTTTTGATGCCCCTAGAAGGTCAGAGAAGCAGATTCCTTAATTGATGTAGAAAGACATGAATCCGTGTGATATATTCATTCCAGCACTAAGAGTGTCAAAGGTCATCATGAGTTTATATTCCCAAACCTTTCTATCTTTCTCAGATTTAAAGTTAGATTTTAATACAAGTAATTCCATATCCATCATGCTATGACCGGGCATACAAAAGTGTTTTGCCACAGGTAGATCCATTCTTTTTTCTCTTATTGTGTGGCGATGAGAATTCATCCTTGTTCTCAGTTTTTGCCCTGTCTCCCCCACATACAGACCCCCAGTTGGACATTTTGTACATATAATTAGGTACACCACATTAGATGGGATGCAGCTGAAAGTACCTGGGATCTTGTAGTCCCGATGGGAGTTGGGGATCTTTATCTTGTCTGTGGTCATTATAAATGGACAGGTTTTGCATTTCTTCTTGTTGCAAGGAAAGGTTCCTGCAGCTGTTGGGGAGGACAGGGAGCTTCTGACAATGGTGCTTCTTAGATTTGGGGGCTGCCTAAAACACAGTAGTGGGGGGTCTGGAAATATGGATCGTAATCGGGCATCTTTTTGTAGTAAAGGTTGTAGTTTCCGTGCAGCTCCCCTTAGCACCTCCAGATTTGGATTGTAGGTGACCACTAGAGGCACCCGGTTATTTTCTTCTTTAGCTTTGTAATGTAGCAGGTGATTCCTTGATATTCTGGTGGCCCTTGTAATTTGGTTTTCAATTGTTCTTGGATGGTAGCCCTGGTTCAAAAAGGTCTTTCTGAGGCGAATAAGGTGTTCATCTCTATCCATAGGGTTGGAACATATACGATTGTATCTGATGGCTTGGCTGTAGACAATAGAGTTTTTTATGTGTTTTGGATGGAAACTGTCCCATTTAAGGTATGTCGGACGGTCGATTGGCTTCTGATACAGGGATGTCTCTATTTCATTGTTCTTTAGCTTAATGATGGTGTCCAAAAAGTTAACTTCAGTGCTGGAGTAGTTAAGTGTTAAATTGATGGTGGAATGAAATTGGTTGAACTGTTCATGGAAGGTCTTTAGCTGTTGTTCAGACTCCGTCCAGATGATTAAAATGTCATCAATGTAGCGATAGTAGGCCCGAGGCCTGATGGGACATGAGGAAAAAAAGTCGCTTTCAAGCTTGGCCATGAAAAGATTTGCATACTGTGGAGCCATTTTACTTCCCATAGCTGTGCCAGTCTCCTGAAGATAGATCTTGTTGTCAAATTCAAAGTAATTGTGGGTGAGGATGAATTTTGTGAGTTTCACCACAGAATCAGCATCATTCCCGGTGTTTCCCATGAAGACTTTGCAGGCATTTAATCCATCCTGGTGTGGGATATTAGAGTACAAAGATTCCACATCCATGGTGGCCAGGATGGTTCCTTCTGGTAGGGGACCTATTGCTGCTAGTTTATTCAGTAGGTCAGTTGTGTCCTGAATGTAGCTGGGTGTATCCTTTACCAGGGGTTTAAGAATACCCTCTACCCATCCAGATACCTGCTCAGTAAGGGTGTCCACACATGAAATAATCGGCCTCCCTGGATTCCCAGCTTTGTGGATTTTGGGAAGCATGTAAAACGTCCCTGTTCTTGGACTTTCTGGTATCAGGTCATCAGCTCTTATGGATTTGTCAGACAGACAAGATACCAACTTGCTTAGTTATACCTAATTATTTATACAAAATGTCCAACTGGGGGTCTGTGTGTGGGGGAGACCGGGCAAAAACTGAGAACAAGGATGAATTCTCATCGCCACACAATAAGAGAAAAAAGTATGGATTTACCTGTGGCAAAACACTTTTGTATGCCCGGTCATAGCATGATGGACATGGAATTACTTGTATTAAAATCTAACTTCAAATCTGAGAAAGATAGAAAGGTTTGGGAATATAAGCTCATGATGACCTTTGACACTCTTAGTGCTGGAATGAATATATCCCAAGGTTTCATGTCTTTCTACATCAATTAAGGAATCTGCTTCTCTGACCTTCTAGGGGCATCAAAACACAATAGCAGACTCCAATCAGAGGGTAATAAAACTTTCACTCCTTATCTATGAACTGTTCCAATATTTATGTTCATCCCTCTGCCATAATGACAGTTCTGCTTTACGTCACTTGTCTTACCTATTGCATTATTCCTGTGTCCTGTTGTGTATTAATATGTGATTCTTCAGATTTTGTATTAGTCTTCACCTGATGAAGAGACCTGAGTAGTCTTGAAAGCTTGCAATTTGTTACCATCTTTTCAGTTAGCCATTAAAAGGTATCAACCACTGAGGACTCTCAAGTCTAAATATTTTTATGGTCAGACTTGGACATTTCTGTTCACCAGAGGAAACCATCTATCCTGAAGGAGCTGGAGCAGTTTTTCCTTGAGGAATGGGCAAAAATCCCAGTGTAAAGCTCATAGAGACTCATCCAATGGGATTTGCAGCTATAATTACAGCAAAAGGAGGCTCTACACAGTACTGACTTTAGGGGGGCGAATAGTTATGCACACTGAACTTTTCAGTTGTTTTGTCCTATTTGTTGTTTGCTTCACAATAAAAAGAAAACCAAATGTTCACAGTTGTAGGCATGATCTCTACATGAACTGATGCAAACCTCAAAAAAATAGTGAAATTCCAGGTTGTCAGGTAGAAAAACATGACAAATGCCAATGGAGGTGAATCTTTTCGCAAGTCACTGTATCTATTTATCTATCTATTATAGGATGGCTGGAGTAAGAAGGTGCCACTTGCCTTGGTCACCTTCTCTCATTTTTCTCCAGGTTGCCGCCCATTATACCTACTACAACCACTGTCCCCGAGAACGAAAATATGATTTATGTCTCCTAAAGTAACGTGATCTATTGTGTAACGGGTCCATGTTCACACTAGGACATTATAGATACGAGCCACAAGACCGTAGACAGAAGTCAATGAGAAGATGAGGGTTTATGAGGTCAGGAAATGAGCTGCCATCTGTTCGATGATCTGAAAACACAATGAAGTCACAGTGATGGACATCGGAGGTGACATCGGTTCTTGTCCTTTTTTACGAATGACGTAAAAATTTGACGTCCATAATAACAAAAACACACACATTTTTCCGGGAAAGAGTTCCATAAGTTGTACTTGGTCCACTATGACATAGGAAACGATGAGAACGGCTCCGCAACGTGTTGACCACAGAGGACCATGTTTGGACTCTTCCACCATGAGGCCATAGTTGAGGTTCCAAGTGTTGGAAGTCACAGTCATTACTAGAGCTGAGGAAGCTTCTGGCTTATGGGGCTCTGAAGGTGCTGAATGGTGACACTGACCCACCATATGTCTGAGAATCCATGTTTCCTGGATAGTCATGTGAGGTGTCAATGTTGGAGGTGGAATTCTGACCCAATGACAGAGAAAATACATGTTAGTTAAACACGAAAAATTCTACAGTAGAACTTTTAAGTAGTAATTTTCCCAATTTTCTTGTGGTCTTGGCTAGGAATTAACACCAGATTCCCTGGTGGTCTAGGGCTTTGATTAATATCAGCGTCTTAGCAGTCTAAGGAAGTAAAGGCGCTATTGTCAGCTCCCCTGGCGGTCTAGGGTCGTGTCTGATGTAATGTCAGCTATCCTGGTGGTCTAAAGAAATGGAAATGTTCATTATAGCTTCCATGATGGTCTAGGGAAGTAAATAAGCTAATACTAGCTTGTCTAGTTGTCTAGCATAATGCAGAAGTTAATGTTATTTTCCCTGGTGGTCTAGGGTAGTGACTGATTTGATGTCAGCGATCCTGGTGGTCTAAAGAAGTAGAATGTTAATTCCAGCTGAGTTAGTGGGCTAGGAAAGTAAAAGAGCTAATGCCAGCTTTCCTGGT
>JARQOD010000004.1:542780624-542808191 GCA_033576555.1 Oophaga sylvatica | reverse complement strand
GTCCGGGCCCATTAAAGCTTTGTGAGGAAGAACCTGTTGTCCTTCAGAAAGAAAATGATAAAGCGGTCATACATACGGATCTGGGAGATTTACCTGCGGATTGGCCCAGAATGGGAGAAGCCGTAATCATACCGGTGCTGCAGTTTTATCAACCGCAAGAGGAGTCTCCACATCCAGTCATACCAATTGTGCCAGTGGAGCCAGTTCCAGAGGGATCTGTTCCAACGGAACCTCAACCAGAAGAACCCCAAGAAGCAGTACCACAAGAAGTGGAGTCCCCTGGTGAAGCAGTACCGCATCGCCCAGTTGCTAGCATGCTTGCCAGGTCCCTAGAGAGGTGGAGTCGTATCTATAGTTTGCCGTTACGCAGAACAAATAGGCTAGAGATTACTATACTTGATGCTACCCCACGTAGGTCAGAACGTATCACTAAAGGAAGATTACCTATTCGTTATCAAGAATAGTCCTAGTAAATTAGTTAGCCAGACCCAGACAGGGTTTACTGCATCTGAAGAATTGTATAAAGTTTGACAAAGAAGATTTTTGCACTTTAATAGAAGTTAAAGTATTACTGTGATTACTTGAAATATATATGTGTCTTTTTCCCATGCAATGGACTGCGTGGCTGTGGACTGTGCCAGCCCAAAAACTTTCAATGTAAATAGTTTGCACTACGGTGCCTTATCTTGGTTTTACATGAAACCTAAACTACCTCTGAAGAAAAACCCGTATGGTGTGGCCTAGAGTGAGGTCTGCAGTCAGAAGTCCTGCAGCCCACCCAGGACCCACGTGGGAGGTTTTTGGTGCGGGTCCTCCACAAGAATATTGTCTAGTATTTATGGAAATGTTTTGATGCTTTGATACTTTTGTATTTTTCTAATGTACAAATTGTAACGTTAAAGATTCCTCACCTCCCGGATGGGAAGAGTTAAAATGTTGTTGTTATATGCAAAACAAATATGTTTTCTTTTTCTCTTTTACAGCCCGGGAGTGCTGTGTTTAACCAAGGGGGGATGTGTGGCCCAGCTATGTCAGGCACACATAATCCAGGAAAATGCACAGGAAGGTAACCGCAAAAGCTTGATATCCATTCATGTCACTCACACTTTCAGACACACCCACCAGGGGTATAAAAGGGAGTGACACGTAGCAGAGTCAGATAGTTTCCTGTCTGAGAAGAGCTCAGATCATTCAGCTTCCTGTCTTAGTACAGTGTAGTTCAGTGTCAGTCCAGTCTGGACTTGGAGGATACTGAGAGCTGCTCAGTGAGCTCTGGAGAAAGCTGACATTTCCATCAAAGCTACAAGTGCTTATGTTGAGAGCGAGAGCAGGGCGAAAGGCACAGTGGAGAAGATAGATGCTAGTGCACCAGGTACCGGATTACCTGCACTAATTCACCGGACACCGGGGTCCGAAGCGTTGCTAGCGCTTCATGCCTAGTAACAAGATAGCCGGAGGCTTTCTGGACTACAGGTCGCAGAAGGTAGCCCTAAGCGCTGATACGTAAACGGAGTCAGGGGGAACAAGGACTTTTAGCAGGGCCCTGCATAGAGGGACTTTGTTCTTTCCAACATCTGAGAATCAGAGATATATAAGGCTCCACCACAATGTCAGCCGGGCGTTGCAGCTATTGAGAAAGCTGGAGATTGCAGAGTTAACTTCGCTTCATGCAAGTTTGGACTCAGATACATATGAAGTAAAGGAGGCCTCTAACCTGCTCAGCGGTTTCCCGAATGTGCATTCTCCACCCCGACCAGCTTCCCGGGACCTGCCTGAAACACCTACAAGTAAAGGTATGGAAAGAAGCTGCATTCTGTGTGACTGAATTCTTAACTACACCCTGCATCATCACCATAGACTTCCAGGGACCAGTCTCACCTGTGGGAGACTTACCACCCAGCTGCCCCATAACATCCCCTGTGAAAGTCCTTATAGCAGCGCTGGTCCAATTGATCAGACACCACAGGTGGCGTCACGAACTAACTACAAATCCCCTGTAAATATCCCCCATTGCATGACCGCCAGGGCCACGGACCGAGTCCCGCTGCCAGTGACATCTCCCATAGAAATCAATGGGCTCGGTGCCGAGTACCCCATAGCCCTGGTATCCACACATGTGGTGCGAGTCACCTGCAGCTGGGCCTAACTTAATCTCTGTCCTGCACCCGGCTGACCTTGTGGTTGGACCTTCTCTTGAAGTACAGTGTCCCTGCTTGCCTGAACTCCGTCCTCCTGGCCCTGTTACGTATCAGCTCTGTGGTGCTCCTGGGACTTGTAGTCCTCCAGGAATTCCGGTGTTCTCCTAATGGATCGTGGAGATCCCTATAGGCTCGGACCCGGCGTACGTGTATATACTTGCTGGGGTGAGTGGATAAGGCTCCTCTGCCCCTTCTTCTACTCTCGCCTCTTGCCTTCGGCCTACTTGGGCCCTCACACGATTATACACACTGGCAGTTAATAGGCTGCAGCTCTCAGAGCGTCGGCACGCTCCTAGCTCTCTAACTTGAGCTATTGAGTCTCTCACTGCAAACTCCACTCTGCTCTGCAGGCTCAACTCCACTGAAACGACTCTGCACTGCAGACTTCAGACTAACTCCCTCCTGTCTGCTCTCCACTGAGCTGCACTGAGCAGATCTGAACTGACTTCCTGCCTTCACCCTCTTTTATATTCCTATCAGGCTCCCTCTGGTGGACTGAGGAGAGGGGATAAGGTGTGTCAATGCATAGTGAGACCTCTAGTGGTTCAATCCTTCATGCACCCTTCTAGGATTTGTGGAACTGAGCGAATCTGGGCTCCACACATCCATCACACCATGCCAGCTGAGCATACGGACGGACCCTTTGGAGGATGGTCTGACTCAGCCTGGTTAGCAAATGGTTTATACATGGGTGGATGGAGTTAGCTGCAGCACTCAGGCTGCGTGGTAGAATAGAGAGCAGCCAGTCTCTGACTGTGGCTTCGCACGAGTACATCTGTGGAAGCGACTGCTGAAGTGAGCGAACGGGTCCGAAAAGGCACGGACGTGGGTTCATCCCTCCGTGGCCCCCATCCTGAAAAAGGAAGGACCAAAAGTCTCAGGGTTCAGCCCCTAGACTAGCGGGAAAGCTTCAAGCTCTGTTAGTAAGCCGATGGCAGTGGTCACTCTTTGGGCCATTGCCATCAACCACCAGCATCTCTACCGGAAGGCAGCATTACGGGGTCAAGTACGTGCAGACATAAAATTGATCTGTTTACCGAAAGGGCTCACAGCTCCCTTCGTCTGAGAGCTCTGACTGGGTCTAGGTGCAAGGAAGGAAAGGAGTTATAAGCACAGAGAGAGTAAAGGCAGAAAGGAACATACTGAACGGGAGTCCTGGGAAGTGCGACCAATATACCTGGAGGTTGCTGGACCACTCACCCGGAGGACACAGTGCCAGGCAGGCATCTGTACTGTGCATATCAGAACTGTGAGTAAAAACCCTGAACTGCACTTGGACTGTCTCCTAGAATCATTCCAGCGTCGCACACTCCTCTCTGCTACATCGCAAGCACCATTCCTGCACTACCACATCTACCTGCCCTGGAAGGACACAGCCTCACCTGTAGGAGGTTCACTATCTAGCTGCACAACACCATCCTTCCAGAGGACCTGCACAGCAGCGCTGGTCACCCTGACCAGGTACTATAGGTGGCGTCACGAATCATCATACAAACACTAATCGCCTGTAAACATCCCCTTTTTGGTGAGCGCCCAGGGCCACGGACCGAGTCGTGGCCGCCGTGACATCCCCCATAGAAGTCGACGGGCTCGGTGCCGAGTGCCCCACGGCCCTGGCGGGCGACTCATAATTGGCGTCACGAACAGGATTCCGAAGCTCGTTATAACCGAGTCCTGTGTGCCTATATTGACTGCTTTTGTGCAAGAAGCTTTATTGTGAATTTGCCGCCATTTGCCGCCATTTTGCCGCCATATTCGCACCATGAGGCACTGGTGAAGAAGGAGGGGTATCTTCGTGGGCGTGAGCTCGATCTGTGGCGCGAAAATAATGACCGCCCAGTCCAAATGTGTAGCCCTGGTGTGAAGGCACACGCAGTACCCTGGAGAATGTGCGGAGAGATAGCAGTTTAATGCTCAATAAACATTCACTCCATCACACACTTAGACACACCCACAGGATATATAGGCTCATTCAGTCAGGATCCAGGGAGTCTAGTCTGGAGTTCAGCCAGGAGTCAGTTTCCTGTCTTCGGACAGGGAGTCTAGCCTGGACGTGGAGGGAGGAAGAAGTTCAGCCAGATCCTGTCAGCAGTTCTTAAAGTGGAGGCTAGTACAGGTGAGCCAGTTCACCTCAGCCTAGTCAGAGCTGTGCCCCACTAGAAGACAGACGGAGACATCTTTTGAGAAAGAAGAGTTAGTTGCAGATACTTCAGTCGCCTGTCCCAAGGACAGTGAGGTTCAGAGACGTGCTCCTGCCTAGAAGAATACTGAGATTCTGTCAGCAACCTCCAAGAGAGAAGTAAGGAAGGATTGATTTATATGACCTTTGGAAGTGTGGAGTGCTTATGCTACAAGCGCGGACAAGGCGAAGGGCACAGTGGAAGGATTTTTAGAAGTGCATTAGGATTGGATTATCCTGCACATTGTCACCGGTCACTGGGGACCGAAGCATCACTATAGCTCCAGGCATAGTGATAGGAAAACCAGAGGCTTACTGGACCTTAGGTCGCGGCAAGCAGCCCTTGGAGTGTCAGTACGTAACAGGGGTCAGGTGGAATAGGAACTTTGAGCCTGATCAGCAAAAGTAAGAACCTAGTTCCATCACTGGAAGGCTCCGACCACAAAACTGACCGGGCAGTACAGCTTGGAGAAGCTGGAGAAATTGGAGTGAACTACGCTTTATGCTGGTTGGACTCATTACCATTGTGGAAGTAAAGGAGGCCCCTAACTTGTTCAGCTGCTACCTCAAAGCACATTCTCCATCGGACCAGCCTCCCTGGGACCTGCCTAACCATCTTACAAGTAAAAGGTATGGGAAGACGCTTCTATGTGTGAGACTGAGTTATTTGATTGCATCCCTGCGCAACCCCACTATAACTACCGACCTGAGGGAAGAGTCCCACCTGTAGGGGACCCGACATCTAGCTGCCTCACCATCCCCTCAGAGATCTACAGCAGCGCTGGTCTTAGTGATCAGAGAACTACAGGTGGCGTCACGAACTGTAAATATACCTATCCCCTGTAAATATATACCCCCCAACATACGCCTGACCGCCAGGGCCACAGACCGAGCCAGTGCTACCTGTGACAATCCCATAGACTTCCATGGGCTCGGTTCTGGGTACCCCATTGCCCTGGTAACCCACAATTGTGGTGCGTGGTCGAGACAAACTTGGCGTCACGAACAGGATACGAAACTCGCAAAATTGCGAGCCCTGTGTGCCTGTGGAGGTGTTTTTGTGAAAAAGGACTGTTTGCTATTTTTGGCGCTAAAATCCGCCATTTTTCCGCCAATTTCGCGCCCTCAGGCGCTGGAGAAGAGGTGGGCGTGGATTCGTGGGCGTGTTCCCCCCTGTGGCGCGAAGAGAATGCCTGCCCTCTCAAAGTGCTATTACAATATGCGATCCTGCCCTACAGCAAAGGAGGTCCGCCTCCTCTTCACCTTCCCTGCAAAGAGGAGGAGACGCAAACCCCGCCTCCACGGAAGAGACCGGACGTCTCTGGTAGAAGATGAGAGAGCGTTCTGGAACATCATGGAAGCAGGACGTGTGCAGCCGAGCAGGGAAGCGGAGGAAGGCAGGCCCCGTTCCCCAGCCAAGCTGCCACTAGAACCGGAACCATCCGTGGTCCTGCACCTGCAGCAAGCATTGCTGGAGATTAAAGAGGAGAATGCCAGATTGAAAAAGATGGTTTTGCAACAACCTGGTGAAGAAGAGATCGAGAGACGCCGGCGTACCCTGATGCAGCGGCGGCTGTGGGACGCGGTGATCTCTCCCTTCGACGACCCCTCACAATTGGAGTTACCGAAACTTCTGCTGCCCAAGGCTAAGGAGCAACCGGAGGCTACCCCAAAAGGACCGGCCCTGAACCTACCGAGGAAGCGGTGGAAGCGAGGGAGGTTGAGGAGGTACCGCCAGTTCCGGAACGCCCGCCCGGCCAGGAGGCCGCAGCAGATGATCGATCCCCGGCAGGGACACCGGAGGGGTCCTGTCCATCATTGCCAGACGTCGACTGGGACGAGATGGCGCGCCTGGATGACGTCGCCTACACCGCCCAGTGGGAACGTGAGTGGCAGCGTTGCGAAGAGGAACAGCGACGCCAGCAGGAGGAAGAGCGGGAAGCGCAGCGGAACCGGCAGCGGCAGTACGAGCAGCTGATCGCGGACAAGGAAAGTGTCCGTCGAGAGAAAGGTACTCGAAGGGAACCGCGGCGGCAGGGGTGTGTGACAGAGTTCCAGCTCCGGAAGGGCTGGGGCTTCATCAGAGAACCGGGCCTCTACCCAGGGGTCTTTGTCAGTCGCAGGGACGTAGAATCCCACCTGCCCATCGGCCATCCCGGGAGGGACCTAGTTAATGGAGACATTGTCAACTACACCCGACACTGGGGTATGAAGGGATGGTATGCCCTTAATGTCACAATCGTCCGTGACCCCGTCCCTGACGCAGGTAACGTCACCATTGCCAGCGCATCACAGTCACAATCTACCGCTGCATCTGACCGTGCCCCGGCGACGCCCCCTGCAGGCTCCTCGCAAATGGAAGCACCGCCTGTATACTCTTCACTATCTTGTCATCCTTCTACATCGCAACCTGCGACCCAGTCCACATCGCAATCAGCAGTCTACACAACGTCACGCACGGCGACTATTTCTGCATCGCGAGAGAAAGTGGCTATTACAGTGACGCAGACAGCGTCTCACAAAGCGGAAGCGCCCGGCGCGCCCCTAGTGGTTCGCACAAGGACTGTAGCGACCCAAACTCTGATAGCAGGTCACGACTTGTTGGTCATGGGATCTAAGGATCATCGTATTGTTCCAGCCCCCGGGATGGAAAGTATATTGGAAGCCTGCAAGAAAATGTGAAGAACGGTAGGACCCAGACAGGGTTTACCGCAACTAAGAAAATTGTAAAAAGTTTTGACAAAAGGAATATTTGCTGTTTTGCACCTTATGGTTATGCATAATGTTTTACATAGTTCCATTTATATAATGAGTAGAATGCCCGGCTGGGTAAGCAGATAAAGAGTTTTTGCACTTTATTGTGATGTGAATATTGAAGTAAAATATATATATGTGTCTTTAACCATGTCATGAACTGAGAGGCTGAGGACTGAGCCAGCCCAGAACTTATCTTTGTATATAGTTGCGCTTCGGTGCATTATATTGGTTTTACAAGAAACCGCCTTAACTACCTCTGAATATAAAACCCGTGTGGTGTGGCACTGAGTGAGGTCTGCATTCAGATGTCCTGCAGCCCACCCAGGACCCACGTTGAAGGTTTGGTGCGGGTCCTTCACAAGAATATTGTCATTTATTTATATGAAAATGTCTACTTAGTATTTTGTATTTTTCTATATGTTTTAATGCAACGTTCAAGAAATCCTTACTCCCGGATGGGAAGAGTTAATGGTTAATGTTTAATGCAAAAACAAATTGTCTTCTTGTATTTCACAGCCCGGGAGTGCTGTATTTTACCATGGGGGAATGTGTAGCCCTGGTGTGAAGGCACACGCAGTACCCTGGAGAATGTGCGGAGAGATAGCAGTTTAATGCTCAATAAACATTCACTCCATCACACACTTAGACACACCCACAGGATATATAGGCTCATTCAGTCAGGATCCAGGGAGTCTAGTCTGGAGTTCAGCCAGGAGTCAGTTTCCTGTCTTCGGACAGGGAGTCTAGCCTGGACGTGGAGGAAGGAAGAAGTTCAGCCAGATCCTGTCAGCAGTTCTTAAAGTGGAGGCTAGTACAGGTGAGCCAGTTCACCTCAGCCTAGTCAGAGCTGTGCCCCACTAGAAGACAGACGGAGACATCTTTTGAGAAAGAAGAGTTAGTTGCAGATACTTCAGTCGCCTGTCCCAAGGACAGTGAGGTTCAGAGACGTGCTCCTGCCTAGAAGAATACTGAGATTCTGTCAGCAACCTCCAAGAGAGAAGTAAGGAAGGATTGATTTATATGACCTTTGGAAGTGTGGAGTGCTTATGCTACAAGCGCGGACAAGGCGAAGGGCATAGTGGAAGGATTTTTAGAAGTGCATTAGGATTGGATTATCCTGCACATTGTCACCGGTCACTGGGAACCGAAGCATCACTATAGCTCCAGGCATAGTGATAGGAAAACCAGAGGCTTACTGGACCTTAGGTCGCGGCAAGCAGCCCTTGGAGTGTCAGTACGTAACAGGGGTCAGGTGGAATAGGAACTTTGAGCCTGATCAGCAAAAGTAAGAACCTAGTTCCATCACTGGAAGGCTCCGACCACAAAACTGACCGGGCAGTACAGCTTGGAGAAGCTGGAGAAATTGGAATGAACTACGCTTTATGCTGGTTGGACTCATTACCATTGTGGAAGTAAAGGAGGCCCCTAACTTGTTCAGCTGCTACCTTAAAGCACATTCTCCATCGGACCAGCCTCCCTGGGACCTGCCTAACCATCTTACAAGTAAAAGGTATGGGAAGACGCTTCTATGTGTGAGACTGAGTTATTTGATTGCATCCCTGCGCAACCCCACTATAACTACCGACCTGAGGGAAGAGTCCCACCTGTAGGGGACCCGACATCTAGCTGCCTCACCATCCCCTCAGAGATCTACAGCAGCGCTGGTCTTAGTGATCAGAGAACTACAGGTGGCGTCACGAACTGTAAATATACCTATCCCCTGTAAATATATACCCCCCAACATACGCCTGACCGCCAGGGCCACAGACCGAGCCAGCGCTACCTGTGACAATCCCATAGACTTCCATGGGCTCGGTTCTGGGTACCCCATTGCCCTGGTAACCCACAATTGTGGTGCGTGGTCGAGACACAAATGCCTCTGCAATGTCATGACATGTCCCACTGCGAAAGAGATCCGCCTCCTTATCCTCTATGGTGGGAGGAGAAGAAACAGAAAACCCCACCTCCCTACAAAAGAGCGGGACCCTCCGGATGGAGAAGGGACTCACAACCTACTTAAGATGGCGACCGGTGGCGAGCTGGTGCGTGAGGGGATGGAAGAGCCCACCTTCCCCCCAGCAGGAAGAAGACCTGCCGACCACCGAGTTGTCTGCCGTGCCCGAACCGATCGGCACCATCTCCAGCACAGACGCAGATGCCGCACTGGAAGAGTTGGCCCGGCACCGGGAAGAGGTGGAACGGATGGAGAGAAGCTGGCGTGCTCTGAAGCTGTGGCTAGAAGCAGGGCCGGATTAACGTAGGGGCTGATGGAGCTGCAGCTCCAGGCCCCTTGTTAGAGATAGGCCCATCCCCCGGCCCAGCCAGCCGCTTGTTATCTAATGGCTCTCTGCTCTCCTCCCTTCCCTGTGCTGCTGACGTCAGTCTGGTGATGGAGGGGGAGTTGAGGAGCCAGGAGAGACTGTGTGCTGGAGGGGGAGAGAGGAAACCTGGTGCTGAAAGTACTATAGGAGAGGAGTCGGCAGCAGCACAGTGTTATCTCATTCACCCAATCCAGAAGCAGGATGTAAATGAAGGCAGAACATGTGACCACAGAGCAGCCAGTCACAGCTCACCTTTCACTTGTCCTCATCCATGCACTGTCTTCTTACAGCTTTGCCTATTGGCATCCTGCCCTGTGTTCAGTGTCACGTTGTAGTGACGGTCCCTGTCTGGAGGAGAGAGTTAGAGACAGGCAGGCAGAGGTGTGTGTGCTGTTACAAGAATCCCAGCCATATTACAGTGAAAGCAGATGGAGAATCCTGAAGTCTCTGCACAGGTTTGTGTTGTAAAGTGTGTGGTTTCTGACAAATTCCATCAGTAGCATTGAATGGCCCATAGTAATATAGGGCAGCATTGAGAGGCTCATTCTAGTATATAGCGCAGCATTGAATGGCCCATAGTATATATAGGGCAGCATTGAATGGCCCATAGTATATATAGCGCAGCATTTAGAGGCCCTCTCAATGCTGCATTATATATACTATGGGCCATTCAATGCTGTGCTATATATACTATGGGCCATTCAATGCTGCGCTATATGGGCCTCTCAATGCTGCATTATATATACTATGGGCCATTCAATGCTGCGCAACTATGGGCCATTCAATGCTGCGCTATATATACTATGGGCCATTCAATGCTGCATTATATATACTATGGGCCATTCAATGCTGCGCTATATATACTATGGGCCATGCAATGCTGCGCTATATATACTATGGGCCATGCAATGCTGCGCTATATATACTATGGGCCATTCAATGCTGCATTATATATACTATGGGCCATGCAATGCTGCGCTATATATACTATAGGCCATGCAATGCTGCGCTATATATACTATGGGCCATTCTATGCTGCGCTATATATACTATGGGCCATGCAATGCTGCGCTATATGGGCCTCAATGCTGCATTATATATACTATGGGCCATGCAATGCTGCGCTATATGGGCCTCTCAATGCTGCATTATATATACTATGGGCCATGCAATGCTGCGCTATATGGGCCTCTCAATGCTGCATTATATATACTATGGGCCATTCAATGCTGCGCTATATATACTATGGGCCATGCAATGCTGCGCTATATGGGCCTCTCAATGCTGCATTTATATACTATGGGCCATTCAATGCTGCGCTATATATACTATGGGCCATGCAATGCTGCATTATATATACTATATGGGCCATTCAATGCTGCATTATATATACTATGGGCCATTCAATGCTGCGCTATATACTAGAATGGGCCTCTCAATGTCGCCCTATATTACTATGGGACATTCAATGCTGCACCATATACTAGAATGGGAGCGTTTAAATGCCCTCTCTCTGTTATGTATTGAAAATAGATTGCTCAATGAGCTTAATCTTGATTCTGCAATTGAGGAATTTGCAAGCAAAAAAGCACGAAAAGTGAATGTGTAGTTTAATTTTCTTCTACCAGTTTGATTTATTTACGATAAAACACAGTTTAGCGTTCAGTGAATAACCCTGTTTATTTGCCTCATAAGTTACTATCAGCGTGATAACCATAACAGACTTTCTATATCCACCATATACTAGAATGGGCCTCTCAATGTTGCCATATATCTGTGTATGGGGCCTCTCTGACGCAATATTACTAATGTGGCTATGTATGGCAGTATTATTGAGATGGCTATGTGTGGCAGTATTAAGGGGGCTGTGTGTGGCACTATAAGAGGGCTATGTGTGGCAGTATTAAGGGCCGTTTAGACTGTCCAAATTCTTGTCTGATTGGCCGGACTTTAATTATTTCCCAGGGTGCCCTGAGGCTGAGAAGGTTGAGAAAAACTGCTATAGGAGGACGTCAAACTGAGGTGTGAGTTGTGTGTTCCTGTGGAGCAGATACTAATGTTATAATACATCTTGTGCTGCTGACATATATACAGACATGTTATTGCTATGTATAGCTGTGGTACTGGTATATAAGCAGGTACTAATGTTATACATAGATGTGCTGCTGACATATATACACACACAGTACTGGTATATATGGCTGTGATACTGGTATATAGGCAGGTACTAATGTTATAGATGGGCTGCTGACATACATACAGACAGAGAACTGGTATATATAGCCGTGGTACTGGTATATACGCAGGTATTAATGTTATATGTAGATGTGCTGCTGACATATATACAGACAGGTGGCCAATCAGTGGCTACTGTCTGAAGTTCTGGCATGGTGGCCGCCATCATGCTAGGAGTTCTGACAGTGACTGCTGCAGCGGATGATTGTCACACCTGTCCGGCGCATAATCTCATTACTTGGACCATTGCCATTAATATGGAGGTTGATTGGGGATTGTGATCCACCAGCTGCTTGTTAGTCCCTGGATTGTGGATTATAATCTGTATTTACCCACATAGTCAATGTCCGCACGTGTAGATTGTGCCTGGATTGTGGATTTTAATCTGTATTTATTTGCCTCATAAGTTACTATCAGCGTGCGTAATAACCATAACATACTTTATATCCACTGTATTTATATTAGGCATGTATCATATATTTATATTTACTTTGTTCTATAGCTTTATTTACAATAAAACACAGTTTAACGTTCAGTGAATAACCCTGCTTATTTGCCTCATAAGTTACTATCAGCGCGATAACCATAACAGACTTTCTATATCCACTGTATTTATATTAGGCATGTATCATATATTTACTTTGTTTATATCTTTTACGTTACATTTTTGGCCTTTGTGAATTGCCGTGTTTGGCCCCACCCCTTGCCCCGCCCCTTGCCCCACCCCTTCAGCTCCAGGCCCATCATGTTCTTAATCCGGCCCTGGCTAGAAGCACCGCTAGCGCCAAACCGGCCGCTTCGCCGACCCGTACCCAGCACTGGAAGCCACAGAGGCCCTCTGTACCGATGCTGGCACCGTCTCGGAGGTACCCAACCCCGGAGAAGGAACTGCGGTGGACCCGCTACCCATGCAGCCTGCAGGTGAGCCCGGCCAGGCCCCGGTGTTATCCGAGGAGGAACAGCTTCTGGACCGAAAGCAGCGGAGGGAGCCGACCATACCGCCACCTTCAGTATCAGCCTTGGCACCAGTGCCCCGGAAGCTGGATTTTGAGGTCCTTGCTGAAGAGGACTACAACTGGCGTCGGGAGGAAGAGTGGAGGCGCCGGGAGTGGGAGGATCAGCAGCGCCGCCAGCGGCAGCATGACCGGGATCTGGCGGATAAGAACAAAATGCGGAGAGACCGAGGTGCGGGGCGGGAGCCGCGGCGGAAGGGGGTCATACGTGACTTTAAATTGGATGGGGGTTGGGGATTCATCCAGGAGCCCGGCCTCTATCTAGAAGTCTTCGTAAATCGCCGCGATGTAGAGGCCCACCTGCCCGAGGGACACCCGGATAGGGACCTGTTTCTAGGGGACTTGGTCACCTACACCCGGCATTGGGGGATGAGGGGTGGTACGCCCTGAACATTACCCGGTGCTGCCCCCCTTCCCCCGAGCAGGGGGATGCCACCAAAGCCTTTCCAGGGCAGGCCCATTCCACCCGGGTCACCACAGCTGCCCCTACCTCCCGTTCGGCTCGGGCCCCGGCCTCCTGCCAGCGTCCGACCCTGCCACCGCAATGATCCAGGTCACCGGTCCCACTGCCTCACCCGTTAGGCCCCCGGGGACCAGGATGACCAGAGATGTCTGCATCCAGACCCGGCGAAAGACCCGGGACACTGCATCACAGACCCAGATTGAGGGACACGACTTGGTGGTCAGGATGACCCGGCAGCACCAAATCCTGGTGGCCCCTGGGGTTATCAGCGTACTAGAGCTCCCTGAGGAGTACCAGTTGACTCCCGGAGCTACACCCCCAAGCAAGTAATGGAAGTACCCGGCCAGGGTCTATCAACTGTAAATAGTTTCATGTTTTATTCTCCCACTTATTGATACATAATGTTTTTCATATTTCTTGAACTGTGAGGCTATGGACTCTCTGGCCCAAAAACTGTCCTTGTAAATAGTTTGGCACCTCTTTAGGTGCCCTCTCTTGGTTTTACGTAAGCTCTTACAGTGTAATGACTGCACACTACCTCTGAAGCTAAAAACCCATTAGGTATGGCCGAAGACGAGGTCTGCAGAAATTGGCCAATTATGTCTTGCAGCCCATCCAAGACCAACGTGGGAGGTTTTGAGCGGGTCCTCCACAAATGCAAGTTAATGCTATTGTATTTTTGCACTTTACTAGTAGAGTTTTATAAATGTTATTTATGCAACGTTTAACCTGAAGTGCCTCCCATAAAGGGAAGATGAGTTTTGAAATTGTTTTCTATTGATATGCATATCTAAAATTTTGCATGTTCTTGTAACAACCTTTTACTCTGTTTCAGCCCGCGGACGTGCTGTGTTTAACGGGGGGGAATGTGGCACCCCTGAGGGTTCAGTCGCCACAGAGGTGTTGCATCTGACCCAGAGGTGTGACACCTGACTCTCAGGTAAGGAGGGAGCACCCCTAGGACTCCACACCTGCATCCATCACACATGCCAGCTGAGCATACGGACGGACCTTTGGAGGATGGTCTGACTCAGCCTGGTTAGCAAAGGGCGTATACATGGGTGGGTGGAGTTAGCTGCAGCACTTAGGCTGCGTGGAAGAATATAGAGCAGCCAGTCTCTGACTGTGGCTTCACACGAGTACATCTCTGGAAGCGACTGCTGAAGTGAGCGAACGGGTCCGAAAAGGCACGGACGTGGGTTCATCCTTCCGTGGCCCCCATCCTGAAGAAGGAAGGACCAGAAGTCTCAAGTTCGGCCCCTAGACTAGCGGGAAAGCTTCAAGCTCGGTTAGTAAGCCGACGGCGGTGGTCACTCTTTGGGCCATTGCATCCACCACCAGCATCTCTACCGGAAGGCAGCATTACGGGGTCAAGTACGTGCAGACATAGAATTGATCTGTTGATCTTCGTCTGAGAGCTCTGACTGGGTGAAGGTGCAAGGAAGGAAAGGAGTTATAAGCACAGAGAGAGCAAAGGCAGAAAGGAACATACTGAACGGGAGTCCTGGGAAGTGCGACCAATATGTATCGACCCCCACCACAATTGTGGATTACCAGGGCAATGGGGTACTCAGAGCGAGCCCATGGAAGTCTATGGGGTTTTTGTCACAGGTAGCTGTGGCTCGGTCTGTGGCCCGGGCGGTCTGGCGTATGTTGGGGATATATTTACAGGGGATTGATTTATATACAGTTCGTGACGCCACCTGTAGTATTCTGGTAATTTGTACCAGCGCTGCTGTAGATCTCTGAGGGGATGGTGATGCAGCTAGATGTCGGGTCCCCTACAGGTGGGAAGGTCCCTCAAAGTCTATGGGATTTGTGAAGTCGAGTGCAGATAAGGAACACAGTCTCACACGGTCAGCGTCTTTCCATACCTTTACTTGTAAGATGTTCAGGCAGGTCCCAGGGAGGCTGATCCAAGGAGAGTGTATCTTGAGACAGCAGCTGGACAAGTTAGGGGCCTCCTTTACTTCCAATACAATGAGTACAACCAGCCTGAAGCGTAGTTCCCTCAATTACTCCAGCTAATCCTTAGCTGTACCGCCCAGTCAGCTTTGTGTTAGGAGCCTTCCTGCGAGGAGCTGAATTCTTATTTTGTCCTGCAGAAACTCAAAGTCTTCACTTCCCCTGACCCCAGTTACGTACTGACTATAAGGGGCTTGTTTGCCGCGACCTAAGGTCCGGTAAATTCCTGGTTTTCTTACCACTATGCTTGTAACAGTAGTGATCCTTCGGTCCCCAGTGACCGGGTGCAATGTGCAGGACTTCTTCAATCCGTAAGCACTATTCCAATAAAACCACTGTGCCTTTCGCCTTGTCCACGCTGGTAACATAAGCACTCAAACTAGCCAAGGGTCGAGCAGTCACTTCTTTCTTTTCCTTCACTTCAAAGTTAGTTACAGATGCTCAGTTATCAATAGGCAGGAGCACGTCTCTGAACCTTATACCGTCCTTTAGACAGGATGCTGAAGACTTTCTGCACTAAACTTCTTTCTTTCCTTCCAGTGTATGCTGATGAGGTTACAGCTCTGACTAGGCTAAGGTGAATTAAAACACCTATACTAGACTCCACTTTCCGAACTGATGATAGAGCAATTGGACTCCTTCCTCCCTCCAGACGTCCTCTCTCTCTGAAGTCAGGAACTAAACTTCAGACGTCTTCTCTGTCCGAAGACAGGAACTAGACTCACCAAATCACTCCAACACATACCACCTTGACCACTCCCTCAAGAGTAAACTCCACTACCCTAAGGGTGTGTCTAGTATATGTTGAGTGAAGAATATTTAGCATTAAACTGCTGTCTCGCCACACACTCTCCAGGGTACTGCGTGTGCCTAACACCAGGGCTACACATTCCCCCATGGTAAAAGACAGCACTCCCGGGCTGTAAAATACAAAAGAGACATTTTTGTTTATGCATGAAAACATTAAACAATTAACATTGGTTCGTCCCATCCGGGAGGTGAGGATATCTTGAACGTTGCAAACATTATAGAAAATACAAATATTAAAATAGCATTCAATAAATATACAATATACTTGTGAGGACCCGCACCAAACCTTCAACGTGGGTCCTGGGTGGCTGCAGGACATCCAATTGCAGACCTCACTCAGTGCCACACCACACGGGTTTTTGTTTTCAGAGGTAGTTGTACTGGTTTATGTAAAACCAAGATGGGGCACCGAAGCGCAACTATTTACAAGTAAGTTCTGGGTTGGCATAGTCCTCAACCTCCAAGTCCAAGGTAAAACCAAAGACATATTATATAATATCACATTATTATACTAAAGTGCAAAACTTTTTCTGGTTACTATTTACCCAGCCGGGCATTCTACGGTTAGCAAAATATATATGCATCATACTCTTCAACTTGTGCAAAACTCTATAAAACATTTTCAAACTTTCTATTTATGGTAGACCCGATATGGATCTCACCGATTCTTCTTTTCTATCTATTCATTTTCAAATAATACACTTTCCACCCCGGGGCTGGAACAATGCGATGTTCGCACAGGACCGTTCCTATTCCTGGGCCCAGTGCCCAGCACCAAGATCATCAACTCCACCATCGGGGTCTGTGTGCACTGGGCTGGTGGGGATGTCGGGGGTTCCAGCAGGGTGTCATCATCGTGGTTACCTGCAGGGCCGGTTCACTCCGGTCCTCTAGGCCGCAGGGCCCGTCCTCCTCTGGGGACGCTGCTGCAGCATAAGATACTGGGCAAAAAGCAGCTTTTGTAGTGGCTCAATTGAGATCGCATCAGACTCTTGCGATGTAGATTGGGTCGCCGATTGCGATGCAAAGTAGATCGCCGATTGCGATACGGAGGTGTACGCAGGGGGCGATGCCGATGCACAATGCTGGTGTGATGCAGAGCAGGAAGCAGGTGTGCGCAATGGCTCAGTTGGGGACGCACTAAACCTGCTGCTGTTGCTGCTCCATCATGACGGCTGAGTCCCCGACGGTGTCCCTACCGGGGGATCGATCATCTGCTGCGGCCTCTTGGCCGGGCGGGCGTTCCGGAACTGGCGGTACCTCCTCAACCTCCTTCGCCTCCACCGCTTCACCGGTGGGATCAGGATTGGTACTTTCGGGGGCAGCCTCCGGTTGCTCCTTTGCCTTGGGCAGCAGACTCTTCGGTATCTGGAATCGTGGGGGGTCGTTGAGGGGAGAGATCACCGTGTCCCACAGCCTCCGCTGTTCCAGAGTACGCCGGCGTCTCTCGATCTCTTCAAATCCAGGTTGGTGCTGGACCATCTTCTTCAGGCGTGCATTTTCTTCTCTTGTCTCTAGCAACGCCTGCTGCAGGTGCAGGACCACGGATGACTCCTGTGCTGGTGGCAGCTTGGCTGGGGCACGGGGCCTGCCTTCCCCGCTTCCCTGCTCGGCTGCACACGTCCTGCCTCCATGATGTTCCAGAAGATTCTTTCTTCTTCCTCCAGAGACATCCGGTCTCTTCCGTGGAGGTTGGGTTTGCGTCTCCTCCTCCTCGCAGGGAAGGTGAAGAGGAGGCGGACCTCCTTTGCTGTAGGGCAGGATCGCATGTTGTAATAGCCTTTGAGAGGGCAGGCATTTTCTTCGCGCCACAGGGGGGTAGACGCCCCGAAGGTACGCCCACCTTCTTCTCCAGCGCCTGAGGGCGCGAATATGGCGACAAAAATGGCGATTTTGGCGCCAAAAGTGCAAACAGTCCTTTTTTCACAAAAACAATTCCTTAGGCACACAGGACTCGCAATTCTGCGAGTTTCGCATCCTGTTCGTGACGCCAATTTGTATCGACCCGCCACCACAATTGTGGATTACCAGGGCAATGGGGTACTCAGAGCCGAGCCCATGGAAGTCTATGGGGTTTTTGTCACAGGTAGCTGTGGCTCGGTCTGTGGCCCGGGCGGTCTGGCGTATGTTGGGGATATATTTACAGGGGATTGATTTATATACAGTTCGTGACGCCACCTGTAGTATTCTGGTAATTTGTACCAGCGCTGCTGTAGATCTCTGAGGGGATGGTGATGCAGCTAGATGTCGGGTCCCCTACAGGTGGACTGGTCCCTCAAAGTCTATGGGATTTGTGAAGTCGAGTGCAGATAGGAACACAGTCTCACACGGTCAGCGTCTTTCCATACCTTTACTTGTAAGATGTTCAGGCAGGTCCCAGGGAGGCTGAATCCGAGGAGAGTGTATCTTGAGACAGCAGCTGGACAAGTTAGGGGCCTCCTTTACTTCCAATACAATGAGTACAACCAGCCTGAAGCGTAGTTCCCTCAATTACTCCAGCTAATCCTTAGCTGTACCGCCCAGTCAGCTTTGTGTTAGGAGCCTTCCTGCGAGGGAGCTGAATTCTTATTTTGTCCTGCAGAAACTCAAAGTCTTCACTTCCCCTGACCCCAGTTACGTACTGACTATAAGGGGCTTGTTTGCCGCGACCTAAGGTCCGGTAAATTCCTGGTTTTCTTACCACTATGCTTGTAACAGTAGTGATCCTTCGGTCCCCAGTGACCGGGTGCAATGTGCAGGACTTCTTCAATCCGTAAGCACTATTCCAATAAAACCACTGTGCCTTTCGCCTTGTCCACGCTGGTAACATAAGCACTCAAACTAGCCAAGGGTCGAGCAGTCACTTCTTTCTTTTCCTTCACTTTCAAAGTTAGTTACAGATGCTCATTATCAATAGGCAGGAGCACGTCTCTGAACCTTATACCGTCCTTAGACAGGATGCTGAAGACTTTCTGCACTAAACTTCTTCTTTCCTTCCAGTGTATGCTGATGAGGTACAGCTCTGACTAGGCTAAGGTGAATTAAAACACCTATACTAGACTCCACTTCCGAACTGATGATAGAGCAATCTGGACTCCTTCCTCCCTCCAGACGTCCTCTCTCTCTGAAGTCAGGAACTAAACTCAGACGTCTTCTCTGTCCGAAGACAGGAACTAGACTCACCAAATCACTCCAACACATACCACCTTGACCACTCCCTCAAGAGTAAACTCCACTACCCTAAGGGTGTGTCTAGTATATGTTGGTGAATGAATATTTAGCATTAAACTGCTGTCTCGCCCACACACTCCCAGGGTACTGCGTGTGCCTAACACCAGGGCTACACAAATATACCTGGGGTTGCTGGACCACTCACCCGGAGGACACAGTGCCAGGCGGGCATCTGTACTGCGCATATCAGAACTGTGAGTAAAAACCCTGAACTGCACTTGGACTGTCTCTAGAATCATTCCAGCGTCGCACATTCCTCTCTGCTACATCGCAAGCACCATTCCTGCACTACCACATCTACCTGCCCTGGAAGGACATACCTCACCTGTAGGAGGTTCACCATCTAGCTGCACAACACCATCCCTTCCAGAGGACCTGCACAGCAGCGCTGGTCACCCTGACCAGATACTACAGGTGGCGTCACGAATCATCATACGAACACTAATCCCCTGTAAACATCCCCTTTTTGGTGAGCACCCAGGGCCACGGACCGAGTCGTGGCCGTCGTGACATCCCCCATAAAAGTCGATGGGCTCGGTGCCGAGTGCCCCACGGCCCTGGTGGGCGACTCAGCACATTTTAGGGACAGCAATTAATCTCAAAAAATTTAGACAGTCGATGAGGTGGTCAAGGCTTGTGTGGTACTCCACAACTACATAATGGCTAAAGAGCGACCAAACTTTGAACTTGATGAACCTGTTGTAACCCGTTGCCAGATTACCATCATCACCCTCTGAGGACAACAAGGGGAAATTGCCCAAATGAGGGATACATTTGCGGCCTACTTTGTTTCTGATATTGGACGTGTGGCATGGAAGATGAAATGGTTTAGTAAAATGTTCTTGTAATTTTTGTAATGCTATGGACCTGGAATGTTAAAATGTACTTTAATGTTTGCTGACAATAAAAAAAAACTCTAGTAAAAACACCTGTCAACTCCCTGTCTCATGCAGATTGAGTTGTCACCCATGCTTTACACTACACCTGTTCCCTCTGTCAGTGCTCTGGTAGGTGACTTCTCATTAGCTCCATCGTCTCTTCAGTCTGCATTAATCTATAGTCCAGTAGATTAATGCACACTGAAGAGATGATGGAGCTAATCCACCTCCTTTCTTTACTCACCTGCCGTGTGTCAGAACTAGTGCACTCAGGATGCAGAAAACCCCGCAATTAATTTTTTTGGTAGGATTTTCAGTCCTCTTTGTGTTTTTTTTCCACCTCATCGCTCCATGACGACACAAGAAGCAAAGCTGCAGTGTAAATCAAAGAAAGAAAAGGAGGAGCAGATTGTGTGTTATGGAGCGATGAGTGGCAGAAACACAGTGTGTGTATCCAGGATCCAAATAATCCTCACTGATCCAATTTGTGACCAAACCGTTTACACACTTGATGCTCTATTGTGTTCCCACCTTGGTCCAATGAAACTTTCTAGAGGATGAGTGTGACAATACACGTGATGATCAAGAATGGTCTCAAGGATTCAGAGTCTAATGACAAATGTGGTCACTTATATGACCGGGGTAGATATGTTCACAGGGACTTCTGACTAGGGCAACAGTACAAACATATAACTGACAACAGTCTTCACAATTAACAAAGCTCCCTGTCAGTATATGCCTTCTCTGGCCGTCTGCTGATTTCCCACTCCTTTCTTCCTTCCAGCAACTTCACAAACAGATGTCCCAGATCAGCGGCTGCGAATCCTGTCGGACAACGTTTTATCTCTGCGTTTCCTTGATTCTATATAGCTGCTCTCCGGAGAAGATGAATGTGGTTAATGTCTGTGATCCCTCAAGTTACTGATTGCCCGCCAGGGCCGCGGGGTACTCGGTGCCGAGCCTGTTGACTTCTATGGGGGATGTCACGGTAGCTATGACTCGGTCCGTGGCCCTGGGCACTGACCAAAAATGGGAATATATTTACAGGGATAATTTTCGTGTAGTGATTCGTGACGCCACCTGTAGTTTCTGGTCAGGGTGATCAGCGGTGCAGCTCAGGTCCTCTGGAAGTGATGGTGTTAAGCAGCTGGTTGGCAGGCCTCCTACAGGTGAGACTGTGTACTTCCAGGGCAGGTAGATGTTATATGTTTGAGGAATGGTGCTGAGGGATGTAGCAGAGCGATAATGTGCATCGCTGGAGAAATCTAAGAGACAGTCCAGTGCAGTTTCAGGGTTTTTACTCACAGTCTTTGGGCCATTAAGACAGATGCCCGCCTGGCACTGTGTTCCTCCGGGAAGGGGTCCAGCAACATGTAAATGAAGCCAGCGCTGATTGGCCAAACATGAACCAGTAGGAGCTAAGTTTGAGCTCGGCTGCTGCCTTTTACATATATGAGGAGAAACCTCAGTCCGGACCTTGTGCGACCCATCTATTTATATAGTTGCCTTGTAATGTTTTTATTTCTTGTTCTGTCCAGATGTCACTGAGTTGCACGTACCAGGGCTTTGGGGTACTCGGAACCGAGCCCGTTCACTTCACTGGGGATGTCACGGGTAGCGAAGCTCGGTCCATTGCCCTGGGTGCTTACTAAAAGGGGATATTTGCAGGGGATTATAGAAATGTTTTGTGACGCCACCTGTGGATCCTGGTCAGAGTGACCAGCGCTGCAGTGTAGATCCTCTGAGGGTATGGGGCAGCAAGGTGTTAAGTCTCCCACAGGTGAGACTGATCTGTTATGATTTGGTAGCTGAGGAGAGCAGGCAAAAAAGGAAATACACCAGAGCAGTTGGAAACTAATGAGATTGCAGTACCCTGTCTAACCACCACAACTAGAGGCAGCCGTGGAGCGTTCCTACGTTGGTCCTAGACGCCTCGTCACAGCCTGAGAAACTAACTACACCTAAAGATAGAAAGAGGAAAGCTATCTGCCCCGGAGCAGATCCCCAAAGAACATAGAAAGCCCCCAAACATGTAATGGCGGTTAGACAAGAAGAAATACTGACACAGACAGAAAATAGTATGAGCAAACGTTGGGGCCCAAACTTACTAAATAGAAAAGGATAGGAGGGCACTTACTGCAATCCCAAAAAACCCTGAAAAGCACCAACTCTACTAATTTCAAAAACACCTGAGATCACACGACCTCTACCACCTAAATTAGTTCTCTGGTGTAACCAAAATCAAAACAGCAGCCACTGAAAAAACTGGAAAAAGCAAATGTACAAACATCAGTGGCTGAACTGAACTGAGAGGGCAAAAGCCCCCAGAGGGGACCCTGAAGGCCCCCACAGAAGTGCAGGACAAAATGCAAAAATCAAGCACAAAAACAAAAAGAAGAAAATGTCTTATCTGTTAGCAGGAGATTCAGACACGACACAGCAGGCTACCAAGGAAACAGGAATCAAGGATTGAGACAAAACAATTGATCACCGGCAACCCTGATGGGAAGGCGACTCCCTTATATAAGACCAGTCAGTAAACACCTGATTCCCAATCCTCACAATCTTCACTGGACAGTCCAGTACCGTTTGTAACCACCAGAGGGGAGCTTCTGCTCAGAACTCATTTCCAGCCTATTCACAACAGTACCCCCCCCTTGAGGAGGGGTCACCGAACCCTCACTAGAGCAACCAGGTCGGTCAGGATGAGTTTCTATGATACGCACGGATGAGTCTCCTAGCATGGATGTCCGAAGCAAACACCCAAGAAATTGTCTTCCTGACCATAACCTCTCCATTTAACCAAATACTGGAGTTTCCGTCTAGAAAAACGAGAATTCAATATTTTCTCAACCACATCTCCAGATTGCCCTCAACCAAAACAGGGTCAGGAGGCACAGTAGTAGGAACCACTGGCTCAACAAACCTCTTCAACAAGGACTTGTGGAACACTTTTTGGATCTTAATGTCCCTGGAAGAAGCAAACGAAAAGAAACAGATTAAGAATCTCCATGATCTTATAAGGTCCAATGAACCTAGGCTTTAAATTTAGGAGATGCCACTCTCAATAGGAATATTTTTTGAGGGACAACCAGACCAAATCCCCCACTTTAAACCGAGGACCATCAGTCCTATGCCGATTAGCAAACCCTGGGCCCCTCCTGAGAGAGGGACAACCTCTCCACTACCTGGTCCCAAATCTGTTGCATACGCTCCACAACAGAGTCAACACCTGGACAGACAGAAGCCTCCGTCTGACCTGAAGAAAATCGAGGGTGAAACCCAGAATTATAGAAAAAAGGAGACATCAAAGTGCAGAGCTAGCCCTATTATTAGAGCAAACTCAGCCAAAGGCAAAAAAGAGACCCAGTCATCCTGAATCAGCAGACACAAAAACATCTCAGATAAGTCTCCAATGTCTGGTTTGTTCTCTCAGTTTGACCATTGGTCTGAGGATGAAACGCCGAGGAGAAAGACAATTGAACACCAAGTTTAGAACAAAAGGTCCTCCAAAATCTGAAACAAACTGACTCCTCTGTCAGACACAATGTTCTCAAGAATGCCGTGTAAACGAACCACGTGCTGAAGGAACAAAGGCACCAATTCAGAGGAGGAAGGCAACTTAGGTAATGGCACAAGATGTATCATCTTGGAAAACCAATCGCAAATCACCCAGATGACGGTCATTCCCCTGAGAAACAGGGAGGGCGAAATGAAATCCATAGAGATATGGGTCCATGGTCTCTTGGGCACAGGTAATGGCATCAACAAGCCACTAGAACGAGAGCAAGGCTTGGAGCGAGAGCAAAGTCCCGCAGGACTGCACAAACTCCCTGACATCACGAGACAAGGTAGGCCACCAAAAGGACCGACCTAACCAAGTCTCTGGTACCAAAAAATTCCGGGATGACCGGCCCAACGCGGAACAATGAATCTCAGACATTACACTCTTTTCCACTGGTCCGGGACAAACAATTTCCCAACAGGGCAGCGCTCGGGCTTATCCTCCTGACACCCCTCCAGAGCCAGTCTCAAATTGGGCGAGATGGCGGAAAGAACTACACCCTCTTTCAAAATAACAGAAGGATCAGATAACTCGGGAGAGTCCGCCAGAAACTCCTGGGAGAGGGCATCCGCCTTAACATTCTTAGTGCCAGGAAGAAAAGAAACCACAAAATTAAAACGTGTGAAAAACAAGGCCCACCTGGCCTGTTTTGGATTAAGTCGCTTGGCAGATTCCAGATAAACTAGATTCTTATGGTCCGTAAGGACCACCACCTGATGTTTGGCTCCCTCCAGCCAATGTCTCCACTCTTCAAAAGCCCACTTCATGGCCAACAACTCCCGATTACCCACGTCATAATTATGTTCAGTAGGAGAAAATTTTCGAGAGAAAAAGGCAAAAGGGGTACTTTTAGAGGTCTCTGGATCTCTTTGGGACAAAACGGCACCTGCCCCAATTTCAGAGGCATCAACCTCCACCTAAATGGCAGAGAAACATCAGGCTGCCGTAGAACAGGAGCAGAAGTGAATCTCTGCTTAAGTTCCTGAAATGCAGAACTGCCTCAGGAGGCCAATTCACCACATCAGAACCCTTTTTGGTCAAATCATTAATGGTTTAACAATAACCGAGAAATTACCAATAAAATTTACGATAAAAATTGGCAAAACCCAAGAATCTTTGAAGAGCCTTTAATGAAGTAGGTTGGACCCAATCACAGAGGGCCTGAACTTTGACCGGGTCCATTTCAATAACAGATGGGGACAAAATGAATCCCAGAAATGAGATCCCCTGTACGCCAAAAAGACACTTTGATCCCTTCACATACAGAGCATTCTCTCTCAAAATCTGGAACACAGTCCGAACATGTTTTACATGAAGTCCCAGTCATTGGAAAAAATCAAGATATCATCCAAATAAACAAACAGAAATATATCCCAATATCCCTGAAAATTCATTCATGAAGGACTGGAAGACAGAAGGAGCATTAGTGACCCAAAGGGCATCACAAGGTACTCAAAATGCCCTTCCGGGGTATTAAATGCCGTCTTCCATTCATCCCCGTGCTTAATGCGAATAAGGTTATATGCCCCCCTGAGTCAAAGCTTGGTAAACCAAGTAGCGTTTTCACCCTGGAAAACAGGTCAGAGATCAAGGGTAACGGATATTGATATTTCACAGTAATATTGTCAAGAGACGATAATCAATAACACGGCCTCAATGAACCACCTTTTTGGCCACAAAGAAAAAACCGGCACCTAAGGGTGAAAGGTTGGTCTGATATGACCCTTCTCCAATGACTCCTTGATATAAGACCGCATAGCGTCATGTTCAGGTACAGACAAGTTAAAAAGGCGACCTTTAGGGAATTTACTACCAGGCACTAATTCAATAGCGCAGTCCTACTCCTATGGGGAGGCAAGGGTGCAGATTACTTTCGCTAAACACATCAGAAAAATCAATCAAAAAGTCAGGAACATCCTGAGCCTGGGGGGAGGCAGAAAAAACATGTGTTGGTATTAACACATCGGCAGCCCCAACTGGTAACAGACACAGATTCCAATCCAAAACAGGATTATGAGACTGTAACCATGGGAAACCCAGTACGATAATGTCATGCAGATTATACAGAACCAAAAATTTGCAACTCTCCTGATGATCAGTTCTACCCTCATTATCACCTGAGTAAGAACTGAGGTTTATTCTCAGCCAAAGGGGTAGAATCGATCCCCAGTAGGGGAAAGACTTCCGTAGGGGTATCAAGGGAAACCCCACAACGTTTACAAATCAAAATCCATCAGGTTAAACTGCTCCAGAATCAACAAAGCCGAGCAAAAATAGGACAGAGAGCATATCAGGGTAACATTAATAAAAACTTATCTGAACACTACCCAAGAACTGAGCGTGCAAACGCTTCCCCCTTAGGGCAACTGAAATAGATGAGAGGCATCACCACGAGAAACAAACCCATGCGCTTTCGAAATTCATACGCTGTGCCCCAGAAACCACTCTTTCCCCTGCATGGGGTTCGAAGCAGGGTTTACAAGGCAACATTATTCCACGCATACCTTTCCGCTCAGCAAACCTGTCAATTTTTAAACGCTAATGACAAAAATCATTGAGCCCGAGGGAACAGGGAATCCCACCCTAACATCCTTTTCATTATCTACAGTCCCTTCCAAAAAGCTGCCAAAGCCCTCGTCATTTCCCTTGGTCGGGGCTGCCCCCACGGAATCTCTGACAGTATAACTCGCTCCTCAAGCCCCGACTTTAAACCCAAAAAAGTTTTTTCAGTTGATCAGTGACATTAGGCTCACGTACAATAACCCCAAAGCCTAAAAAAACCTCAACATACTAAAACAGGACCCCCGGGTTTTCAGGGAAAAAGCCCAACCCTGAGGGTCGCCGCGCAGGAAAGATGACAATTTGAACCGCTGCGCTGCGTTCCCGGGACTTAGTTTTTTAAGGCAAAAAAAAAAATTTACAGTTTTTTTTTAAAATTTCAGAAACTTAGCTCACCCCCAAAAAAAACAAATCTGCATGGGAACCTGGGTTCCACAACGGGAAACCCTGGAAGATAGGTGCAAAAATCCGAACTTCATGCAACTGATCCCCCCGGGCCAGACAACTTGCAAACTCCATTGAGAGAGAAAAAAAAAAAAACCCTCCTAGCACCCAGGATACAAGGGAAAAAAAAAAAATCCCAAAAAAACAGAAAAAAAAATCCTGACAACTCTGACCTTTTTTCTTTCCCAAAATTTTTCCCCTTTTTAAGTACCATATAATTTTCAGTTTAGGCCGGGGATACGTTATGATTTGGTACTGGGAAGCAGGCAAAAAGGAAAAACACCAACAGTTGGAACTATGAGATTGCAGTACCCTGACTAACCACCCCAAATAGAGGCAGCCGTGGGGCATTCCCACGTTGGTCCTAGACGCCCGTCACAGCCCGAAAACAACTAAAACCTAAAGTAGAAAAGGAAAGCATCTGCCCGGAGCAGATCCCCAAAGAACATAGAAACCCCCAAATGAATGGCGGTTAACAAGAAAAAATACTGATACAACAGAAAATAGTTGTGCAAACGTTGGGGCCCCAAAATTACTAAAAAAAAAGAATAGGAAGGGGACTTACTGCAAAAACCCAAAAAAAAACCCGAAAAACCCAACTCCTAATTTTAAAAAAAACCTGGATCACACGACCCCCCTACCACCAAATTTGTTCTCTGGTGTAACCCAAAAACAAAAAAGCAGCCCTGAAAAAACTGGAAAAAACAAAAGTAAAAACATCTGGCTGAACTGAACTGAGGGGCAAAAGCCCCCCCGAGGGGACCCCGAAGGGCCCCCACAGAAGTGCGGACAAAAACAAAAATCAAGCACAAAAAAAAAAGAAGAAATGTCTTATCTGTTAGCAGGATTCAGACACACACAGCAGGCTACCAAGGGAAAAAGAAACAAAGGGTTTAGACCAGAACAATTGATCACCGGGAACCCCGATGGGAAGGGACCCCTTATTAAACCGTCAGTAAACCTGATTTCC
>JARQOD010000004.1:542690523-542780524 GCA_033576555.1 Oophaga sylvatica | reverse complement strand
AAACCCTGGGTCCGAGGGCCAAACCAGAATGACTCATCAGGCCCCTCAGACGGAAACCGCGGGTTTGGGGAAAGGGAAGACCATCCCGCCTCAATGGGGGGAAACGCAACCCTGCCTGGGACACGGTTCAGGTAACCGTAACTGATTTTTTTACAATAGAACTGGTTCAGTGACAGTCCCCAACCCCCCAAAACCCCTGACTTTGCCGTATACCTTAATGGCCCCCCTTTGTTTTTCTGGGGGCAAAAAAAAGTAGAGTAAAAGTGGGGAGTGGGCTAAAGATCAGGGATTTGTGTATAAGATGTTAATGGGGAAAAAGGGGTTGGAATGTGGTTTTAGGCACTAAATTATTATAACTGTTTGAGGAGGTTGTGTTTTACTCCAACAGCCGCCTGTTGCCAGCCAAAGGGCAAAAGGGAGTGATGGAAGCAGACCGGCCCGGATGTGCCACAGCAAGTAAAAATGACGGTGGTGAGATTGGTATTGTAGGGGTAACGACCCAAACCCCCATTGTTTTTCCCCAATGAGTGAAATGCTTTTTTGGGTGTGAGCAGAAATAGGTTGGGGCCCGGAACTCCAAGCAGTGTGACCCCCTTGTTCAGGATGGCCCACACTTTGACTGCCAGAGGGGTAGGGGTTTTGTAATAATGGGAGGTCCCAGTGCGTCTTTTAAACTGGGGGGGGATGATAAAGTCAAATTACATGCTGTGGTAAAAACTCCTTAAACCGACGGAGCCCTTTAAACCCCCCCCACAACCAGGGGAGGATAAGGGTTTGACCACCGGGGTGGGGTTGGTGTAGCAGCTCATGTGGGGTCAGACCCTCCAGCCCCCAGAAAAAGGGAGTACTCGAGTAGTTCAGGAGTATCAAGGTTTTTCAGCAAAACCTGCTTGACTTGGGAAAAAAAAGGGGTTAAACACATCCCAAGGGAATCATCCTCCATTAAAGAAAGGGACAGCCTATACCCCCAGACACTCCCGAAAGCCCAAGGAATGTTTGGGGTATAAGGAAACAGGGGTGAAAGGGTAGTTGTGTCCCTGGGCAGCACCTCTAGTCTAGTCAGGAAAAGCGGAAGCCCGGAATGTGGTAGATTACAGACAAGTAAAAACGCATTACACATAAAGATGCATACCCCTTTTCCAGCATTGGGAATCTTAGCTGCACTAAAGCTGCTTTACTTTTCCCCCTTGACCTCATGTGGGGGCTGGCAAGTAGCTGTGGTGAGGAGGATCGGGAGAAGAGGCTTTCACCCCCCGATGGGACTTGTGAGTTTGAAGGATGCGTTTGGACTCAGCAGTCCCCGGCACGTTTCAGAGAGTGATGGAGAGTCCCTGGGACCTCAACTTTGAACTGTGTTATTCTGGACGACGTAATTGTGTACTCCAACGTATGAGACCACCTGAAACCTGGCGGAGGTATTCGAGTCACTGTCAAGTATGGGTAAAAACTAAAAGCCTTCAAAGTGCCATTGCTAAACAGAAGGTCAGTATCGGGGAATTTTGTCGTCAGAAGGAGTAGCGCCAGCCCCTGAAAAGTCACCGCCACCCAGAAATGGCCGGAGCCGAAAATCTAGGAGGGCGACATTTCCCGGGGGGCTGAAGGATTTTCCCGGGGGGTTTGAAAAGTTCCCCAAAGAAGCAGGCCTCTGCAAGACCCCCTGTGGGACATCCCTCAAGAGCAGAAATTCTCTTAAAAATGGGGTAAAAAAAAGGCTGAGGTTTAAGGAAATGAAGGAGACCCTGACGGGGATGGGATCCTACCCCTATCCTGTTACAGCCAGCGTTCCTGCGTATATGATGCCACAGAAGGGATTGGGGCTGTCCTCAGTCAGAAGTAAAATGGCCTGGAGAAAGATGCCTATGATAGGAAGCTCCGCCGCCCGAGGGGAAACCAGGAACTATACAGTTAAGTTGGGTTCTGGCCTGGGGGTGGGCCATCCCCGGGGAGGTTTAAGCCTACCTGCCCCAGAAAAATTTAGCCACAGTAAAAAAACCCTTGCGCATTTGAAAAAACTAAGTGGGGGCCAGGAAAAAACGTGGATGGCTCGGCTGTCAAAATACCAATTTAAATCAATCCGGCAGGGCCCCAAGAAAGCCAACGCTGATGCCCCTTTTCCCGGATGCCTCATGAAACGGACACAGAAGAGAAGTGGAGACTGGAAGGATTGAAATACCTGCCCTTTCACGGAATGGGGTGATCCACGGCAACAAACCCGAGGAGGGCCCCGGTGGTAAGGTTAAATCCTTTCCCCACCACAGTGGAAGGAAAAATCAGGACAGGTCCCGTTTTCAGCCCTACAAAGAGTGTAACTAAAAAAGGGTTTTCTTGGGAAAATGCGCCTCTACAAGCAAAGGGGTGTGGAATGAGAGAAGCCGGTTGTTCATTACCCTGAGAAACGTGCCGGAGGACGTAACCCAAAGGCCCCTGAGATGGTTGGCAGAAGTAGTCCCAGAGCGATATCCGATGGTGTTAGAAAACCACCACGACAAGCGGGAACTTTGGTGGAGAAGTGGAACCTGTAGAGTGTCGTTTCTATTGGGGGGGAAATGCGCGCTCATTGAGAGGTGGTGCCGAACTGGGGAAAAACCCTTTGTGGCCTCAGAAGAAAGGATACAGCAGTCAGAAGGCACCCCTGCAAACCCATAAAAGAAAACCCACCCCCTTGGAGATCGTGGCCCTGGCCAGTCAAGTTGTCCCCCAGCCGGGGTCAGGTACTCCTATGCCCTGACTTTGGTGGATCACTCCCCCAGGTTCCTGGTGGTCCCCCCTGTCAAAGATCTGAGGCAGGGGACAGCAGCAAAGACGTTCCAAGCGTATTTTGCGACCACCCGGAATCTGAGCAGGTGCTAAATGCCCCAAGGCCCCCCTTGGGGCCCAATTGTTCAAAGAGTTCGTCCTTTTCGGGGGTAAGGATAAGAACCACTCCTACACCCCAAATAATGGTCTTTGAAAAGAGAATCACATCGTATTGACTGCTAAAGACTGTACCTTGAGGAGGAATCGGTGGAGCTTATACCTGACCTGGTGATCGTAAATACATCTGAGTTCCCCCAATTGCCCCCCAGCTTTTTTATGCGGGCCGACTGGAAAAAGTTGCCGGATCTGGGTTTGGGTGTTGTAGAACCAAAAGCGTGTGCTATTTGAGATGGGACAAAAAACCAAAAGGAACAGTACGAAATTTGGCCGCGTTAAAGATAGTTAAATCGAGAAAGGGAAAAAAGAGATTCTAAAAAAAAAAGTGCGCCAGTGAACTTTCGCACCGGGTGAAATCGTGTGAAAGAAAGGGAGGTACAAAACTCGGTTTTGGAAAGAAGCCTACATCATAAGAATTCAAGGTTTTTGACAACAAAAAAGTGCAAAATAAGCAAGGTGGAGAAGAACGACTGCAACTGTATCCAGGATCACCTAAGTTGTGTGGACCTTTTAAAAGCTTCAAGGGGAAGAACTGTTGTCAATCAAAAAGGCGTGATAAAGCATATACATAAGATTTGGAGTTTTCCCCGGGTTTGGGCCTGCATTAGAGAAGCCGAAATAATTCAATCTTCCCCGTGCTTCAATTTATAACACAAGAGCCCCTTACATCCTGTTGACCAGTTGTTGCGGGTTGATCGCCAGAAGAACGCTTCGCAGAACCCAAGAAGGGGAAATCCCAAAGTGAATTGGGAAAAAAGGATCCCTGCAAAAGTCGAGCGGCCCAACCAGCTCCAGTGTGCTTCCCAGCCCTGTGAGGGTTTAAAGGCATTCTATAATTCACTTTCACGCAGAAAGGAAACTGCTACCTCCAGGTTTCTGCACACGTAGACGAAAATAGACAAAAGAGCATCCCCGGTTTAGGATTGTTAAACCTTGGGAATTAAATAATTTCTAGATCACTGTACCCTAAAATTTATATTTTTTTTGCTTTAAAATGCTTTATTATCTGTTATTTATTAATCTGTTTTCCTTTTAAAAAAGAAAAAAGGAATGGGGCATTTTTTTTTGCTTGTTTTCTCTACCCCTTTTGAGATCCTTTTCCAAAAGGCTGGGACTTTTAGGTTGCTCAATTCTCATTGTGTAAGTTATAGTTGTTTATTTACCCTTATGAACAGTTCAAGGTGCTTACCTCTGTAAAGGAAGGTTTTATAAAAAGTTTATTGTTTTTTGTTTTTGTATTTCGCCCCCGGGGTGCTGAGTTCTTTCTGGGGGGAATGTGGGAGCCCGCTGCGGGCGAATCCTACTCCAAAAAGGGTGCACTGAAAGAATATCCACAGAGGTCATTTACACATTCACACCGTTATTTTATCCCAAAACCACCCGAGGGGGCGTTTTTAGACATATAAAAAAAGTGACACAGGAAAAACCCTAGAGGTTTCAGTGCAGCACCTCAGGAAAATCGTCTGCAGCAAGGTGGAGGGCAGAGCTGAGGTTAAGAGGCTGCAGAGCTATTCAGTTCATAGATGGAGTCTGTAAAGGTGGAACGGAGCCCCCCCGCTGTCAGAGCTGAAGCTAGGGTACAGTCGTGGGGAAAGCGTGGAGCTTAGAGAGCGGTGAAGGGCACCCCAAAAAATGCCAGTGTGTGATCGTGTGAGGATCGGGTTTGGCCCAAAGGCGAGTGGAAGTTAATGAGCAGGGGACCCTTACTATCTCAGCAAGCATTACCGGACACAGGGTCGAGCCTATAGGGGTCTCCATGACCCATTAGAACCCGGGTTTTTGGGGACTACAAGTCCAGGATAACAAGGCTGATACGTAACGGATCAGGAGGAGGGTTCGGTGGTACGGCCAAGGGACCCTGTTCTTTAGAGAAAGGGCCAACCCCAAGGTCAGGGTACAACGGAGACTAAGCTGGCCCGTACATGCGGCCAAAAACTTTATTTCAAAAAGTGAGGGCTGTGTGCTGTATGCGGCCAGTGTGTGAGGGCTGTGTGCTGTATACGGCCAGTGTGTGAGGGCTGTGTGCAGTGTACGGCCAGTTTGTGAGGGCTGTGTGCTGTATGCGGCCAGTGTGTGAGGGCTGTGTGCTGTATACGGCCAGTGTGTGAGGGCTGTGTGCTGTATACGGCCAGTGTGTGAGGGCTGTGTGCTGTATACGGCCAGTGTGTGAGGGCTGTGTGCAGTGTACGGCCAGTGTGTGAGGGCTGTGTGCAGTGTACGGCCAGTGTGTGAGGGCTGTGTGCTGTATGTGGCCAGTGTGTGAGGGCTGTGTGCTGTATATGGCCAGTGTGTGAGGGCTGTGTGCAGTGTACGGCCAGTTTGTGAGGGCTGTGTGCTGTATACGGCCAGTGTGTGAGGGCTGTGTGTAGTGTACGGCCAGTGTGTGAGGGCTGTGTGCTGTATACAGCCAGTGTGTGAGGGCTGTGTGCGGTATGCGGCCAGTGTGTGAGGGCTGTGTGCTGTATGCGGCCAGTATGTCAGGGCTGTGTGCTGTATACGGCCAGTGTGTGAGGGCTGTGTGCTGTATACGGCCAGTGTGTGAGGGCTGTGTGCTGTATACAGCCAGTGTGTGAGGGCTGTGTGCTGTATACAGCCAGTGTGTGAGGGCTGTGTGCTGTATGCGGCCAGTGTGTGAGGGCTGTGTGCTGTATACGGCCAGTGTGTGAGGGCTGTGTGCTGTATACGGCCAGTGTGTGAGGGCTGTGTGCTGTATACAGCCAGTGTGTGAGGGCTGTGTGCTGTATGCGGCCAGTGTGTGAGGGCTGTGTGCTGTATACGGCCAGTGTGTTGAGGGCTGTGTGCTGTATACGGCCAGTGTGTGAGGGCTGTGTGCTGTATACAGCCAGTGTGTGAGGGCTGTGTGCTGTATACGGCCAGTGTGTGAGGGCTGTGTGCTGTATACGGCCAGTGTGTGAGGGATGTGTGCTGTATACGGCCAGTGTGTGAGGGCTGTGTGCTGTATACGGCCAGTGTGTGAGGGCTGTGTGCTGTATACGGCCAGTGTGTGAGGGCTGTGTGCTGTATACGGCCAGTGTGTGAGGGCTGTGTGCTGTATACGGCCAGTGTGTGAGGGCTGTGTGCTGTATACGGCCAGTGTGTGAGGGCTGTGTGCTGTATACGGCCAGTGTGTGAGGGATGTGTGCTGTATACGGCCAGTGTGTGAGGACTGTGTGCTGTATACGGCCAGTGTGTGAGGGCTGTGTGCTGTATACGGCCAGTGTGTGAGGGCTGTGTGCTGTATACGGCCAGTGTGTGAGGGCTGTGTGCTGTATATGGCCAGTGTGTGAGGGCTGTGTGCTGTATATGGCCAGTGTGTGAGGGCTGTGTGCTGTATATGGCCAGTGTGTGAGGGCTGTGTGCTGTATATGGCCAGTGTGTGAGGGCTGTGTGCTGTATATGGCCAGTGTGTGAGGGCTGTGTGCTGTATACAGCCAGTGTGTGAGGGCTGTGTGCTGTATACGGCCAGTGTGTGAGGGCTGTGTGCGGTATACGGCCAGTGTGTGAGGGCTGTGTGCTGTATATGGCCAGTGTGTGAGGGCTGTGTGCTGTATACGGCCAGTGTGTGAGGGCTGTGTGCTGTATACGGCCAGTGTGTGAGGGCTGTGTGCTGTATACGGCCAGTGTGTGAGGGCTGTGTGCTGTATATGGCCAGTGTGTGAGGGCTGTGTGCTGTATATGGCCAGTGTGTGAGGGCTGTGTGCTGTATACGGCCAGTGTGTGAGGGCTGTATGCTGTATACGGCCAGTGTGTGTGAGGGCTGTGTGCTGTATATGGCCAGTGTGTGAGGGCTGTGTGCTGTATACGGCCAGTGTGTGAGGGCTGTGTGCTGTATACGGCCAGTGTGTGAGGGCTGTGTGCTGTAAACGGCCAGTGTGTGAGGGCTGTGTGCTGTATATGGCCAGTGTGTGAGGGCTGTGTGCTGTATACGGCCAGTGTGTGAGGGCTGTGTGCTGTATACGGCCAGTGTGTGAGGGCTGTGTGCTGTATATGGCCAGTGTGTGAGGGCTGTGTGCTGTATATGGCCAGTGTGTGAGGGCTGTGTGCTGTATACGGCCAGTGTGTGAGGGCTGTGTGCTGTATACGGCCAGTGTGTGAGGGCTGTGTGCTGTATATGGCCAGTGTGTGAGGGCTGTGTGCTGTATACGGCCAGTGTGTGAGGGCTGTGTGCTGTATACGGCCAGTGTGTGAGGGCCGTACGGTGGTATATATATATATATATTCCATGTGTTTGATTCGGAGGTGTATATACCATGCGCACACTGTGAGTTCCCCAATAACTGTCCTGGTAGTGGCAGCAGCCGCGGCCTCGTCCATCTCATGTCAGTCAGTTATGTAATTATCCTGATGATTGGAGGCAGCGGCAGAGGACTCGTTAATAGCTACATCAGACAGAAGAAAAATTTCTGGGAACCGGTTTATTTAAAGAATATTTTTTATGCTCCAAAAATCATAGATGGATAATCAGCTATTAGAAAAAAAATTGTATTTCTCACCAATTTCTACTCAAATCTAAATTTAATCTGCAGAACATTAGTTATGGGGTTACTCCGGTCCGGTTGGCAGTCATGTTTGTCTCTAACCCATTAGTTATTTATGGGAATGATTTTTCCAATACCAACGGCCAATACTAATGGGACGACGTGATCAGACACTAAACCAAGGTTATTTGAAGAGAATTTAATACATCAGATTCTCCCCCTGAGGACGGAACATAGTTATAGGGGGGCAGAGGTAAAACCTGGACCCCAATGTCTATGGGGGCCCAAATGTCCAAGTGTGACATAAAGACATCACTATTATAAATGGTACATGATTGGTTGAGGTCCATTTTAAATGTGGGCGTCAGAACAGTGTTTTTTGAGGGGCAAGGAGACATAATTTTATATTCACTAATTATCTATCATCACTAACAACATTATGTGCTGCTCTCCATTCTGTATACCTCCATTCATATAAAGCAGCCTGCGTGGGCGAGATGTTGACTAAATTTGACAAGTATCGCTCTTTGGAGGACTCAACACACCCATGCATTGTAATACTTTACTTCTCCTGTGGAGGCACTGCAGGGGATCTACATACTTGCTGTTGGGTTCCTCAAAGATTGCAGCAGATCACCGGCGGTCTAAGCAGCAGGACGACCTGTGATTAGTTTCAATTTACTAAAAAAAAGTTTTAAAACATTTTTTTTGAGATACAATATTAGGTGGTATAGACAATAACCCCCCTTTGGTATGATCCATAATAAGAAGGGCTGAAGCATGAAAACGTCCCTTCTTGGTATAGTCCACAGTGAGGGGCCGTCATGTATCCATGTTCTCCATGGATGTGGCCCCAACAAAAAATGTGACTCTGCATCCTGTTAGTGCACAAGAACTCAGTCGGCATGGTTCCTTGTAGGTCTTCCTCCACGTTTTGATTTTACAACCCGGTAAAATCCAAACATAATTTTATACATCCAGAATAGGTTGAGGATATCCAAGATCACACAGGACACTATCCATGCTACCTGTGGCCCGATGCCCAGACGGATATAACCCTCCGTGCCAAATGTGGCAAAAACTTGAGAGTAGTAGCTTGGTATCACTGCGATTCGGACAAGGAAGAAGACAACAGCCATAGATAATGCATTCACCAAGAAAGGCTTAGAAGATCGGGGCGTATTAACAGCATCAAAAAACCACCTGGAGAAAAAAAAAAAAAAGGACATGATGAGATACCATATGACGGTGGTGTAACATGTAATCCACTCACTGCCGATATAGTAATGTTAGTGTAATCCGTTATCCAGAATAAAACTACTACACTACTGCCCCTATATACAAGAATATAACTGCTATAATACTGCCCCTATATACAAGAATATAACTACTATAATACTGCTCCTATGTACAAGAATATAACTACTATAATACTGCCCCTATATACAAGAATATAACTACTATAATACTGCCCCCTATATACAGGAACATAACTGCTATAATACTGCCCCTATGTACAAGAATATAACTACTATAATACTGCTCCTATGTACAAGAATATAACTACTATAATACTGCTCCTATGTACAAGAATATAACTACTATAATACTGCTCCTATGTACAAGAATATAACTACTATAATACTGCTCCTATGTACAAGAATATAACTACTATAATACTGCTCCTATGTACAAGAATATAACTACTATAATACTGCCCCTATGCACAAGAATATAACTACTATAATACTGCTCCTATGTACAGGAATATAACTACTATAATACTGCTCCTATGTACAAGAATATAACTACTATAATACTGCCCCCTATGTACAAGAATATAACTACTATAATACTGCCCCCTATGTACAAGAATATAACTACTATAATACTGCCCCCTATGTACAAGAATATAACTACTATAATACTGCCCCCTATGCACAAGAATATAACTACTATAATACTGCCCCTATGTACAAGAATATAACTACTATAATACTGCTCCCTATATACAAGAATATAACTACTATAATACTGCCACTATGTACAAGAATATAACTACTATAATACTGCTCCTATGTACAAGAATATAACTACTATAATACTGCTCCCTATGTACAAGAATATAACTACTATAATACTGCCCCTATGTACAAGAATATAACTACTATAATACTGCCCCTATATACAAGAATATAACTACTATAATACTGCTCCTATGTACAAGAATATAACTACTATAATACTGCTCCTATGTACAAGAATATAACTACTATAATACTGCTCCTATGTACAGGAGTATAACTAATATTATAGAATAATATACCAGATGGGTGCAGCTTGGTTCTTTTTACCTTTGATTCACAAATGGAGTTGATAGTTCGGATATCAATCGAAAATTAGCAAAATATGGCAGCACACCGCGATTCTGTAAGAAAAAAAAGAAATGAGTTGTTAGAGGCATCAGATATAGACAATCTGCTGCATTCATCGTTATGATAAAGGATCTCATGTACCAGAATATTTGATTCACTACCAAAGCTAAAAGAAGATTGAGGAGAGTTCTGCAAAACAATTGGACTTGGGAAACCCTATATAATCAAATGTAGGAGAAAGGATACAGTAAAGATGTATATCTTCGTACCGTGTTAGCCAGTAGATAGAAAATATTTAGAGTTGAGAGTCTCAGTGGTTGATACCTTTTAATGCTAACTGAAAAGTGGTAACAAATTGCAAGCTTCGAGACTACTCAGGTCTCTTCATCAGGCTGAACGAGAAAAGAAAAACCCTATATAGTAGATTCACAGCTCCCTCTAGTGTACATAGCTATAAATGCGCTTCATCTTTTTTTTATATTTTTTAAAAGGTACAATACGTATATCTTTGCTTGATATGGTTTCCTTAATTTGGAAACAATTCCCTTTCAGATTCCAAGTACAGTTGTGCTCAAAAGTTTACATACCCCGGCAGAATTTTTGCTTTTTTGGCCTTTTTCAGAGTATATGAATGATAACACCAAAACTTTTTCTCCACTCATGGTTAGTGGTTGGGTGAAGCCATTTATTGCCAAACTACTGTGTTTTCTCTTTTTAAATCATAATGACAACCCAAAACATCCAAATGACCCTGATCAAAAGTTTACATACCCTGGTGATTTTGGCCTGATAACATGCACAGAAGTTGACCCAAATGGGTTTGAATGGCTACTAAAGGTAACATCCTCACCTGTGATCTGTTTGCTTGTAATCAGTGTGTGTGCATAATAACTGAGTGAGTTTCTGGGATCCAGACAGACTCTTGCATCTTTCATTCAGCCACTGACGTTTCTGGATTGTGAGTCATGGGGAAAGCAAAAGAATTGTCAACGGATCTACAGGAAAAGGTAGTTGAACTGTATAAAACAGGAAAGGGATACAAAAAGATATCCATGGAATTGATAATGCCAGTCAGCAGCATTCAAACTATGATTAACAAAGGGAAAATCAGGGGCTCTGTAAAAACAAACCCACGGTCAGGTAGACCAACAAGAATTTCATCCACAACTGCCAGGAAAATTGTTCGGGATGCAAAGAAAACTCCACAAATAACATCAGCTGAAATACTGAACTCTCTGAAAACTAGCGGTGTGGCTGTTTCAAGATGCACAATAAGGAGGCACTTGAAGAAATATGGGCTGCATGGTCGAGTCACCAGAAGAAAGCCATTACTGCGCAAATGCCACAAAGTATCTCTCCTACCATACGCAAAACAGCAGAGAGACAAGCCTCAAAACTCTGGAACAAGGTAATTTGGAGTGATGAGACCAAAATTGAAGTTTTTGGCCACAACTATAAACGTTACATTTGGACAGAGGTCAACAAGACCAATGATGAAAGGAACACCATTCCTACTGTAAAGCACGGCAGTGGATCGCTGATGTTTTGGAGATATGTGAGCTACAAAGGCACAGGAAACTTGGTCAAAGTTGAAGGAAAGATGAATGCAGCACGTTATCAGCAAATACTGGAGGCAAATTTGCAATCATCAGCCCCGAAGCTGTGCATGGGACGTACTTGGACGTTCCAACATGACAACGATGCAAAACACAAGGCCAAGTCGACCTGTCATTGGCTACAGCAGAACAAAGTGAAGGTTCTGGAGTGGCCATCTCTGTCTCCTGACCTCAATATCATTGAGCCACTCTGGGGAGATCTCAAGGCGCAGTTCGTGCTAGACAGCCCAGGAATTTACAGGAACTGGAGGCTTTTTGCCAAGAAGAGTGGGCAGCTTTACCATCTGAGAAAATAAAGAACCTCATCCACAACTACCACAAAAGACTTCAAGCTGTCATTGATGTTAGAGGGGCAATACACGGTATTAAGAAATGGGATATATGAACTTTTCATCAGGGTCATTTGGATGTTTTGAGTTGTCATTATGATTTAAAAAGAGAAAACACAGTAGATTGACAATAAATGGCTTCACACAACCACTAACCATGAGTGGAGAAAAAGTAAAGCAAATATTCTGCCGGGGTATGTAAACTTTTGAGCACAACTATAGCTATGAATTCTATACCATTTGGTAAAAGTCATTTCGGGAACGAGTCCTTGAAGCCCTATACGTACCAGCACGTATCCATACGCGTAAATCACTGCAAAATGGTGGCAGACCATGTAAGGGTCTCTCATCTCCTTCCAGAAACGAGCAAAAAGCAGCAAATCTGTAAAAAATATTTGATAAAAGAAAAAAAAATTAGTAATTACTCAGAATTTGCCCTGAATGCATAAAGAGTGAGAACAGCATTGTGTTACATCTATAGGAACCTGGTGCCGTCCTCTGACCCCTGCGAGTGTCCTCAGCAGGTGCGGATTATTAAGGGATAACAGAGCGGCAGCAGCTACATAACAGTGAGTTTTATACTTTTGCAATAAGTATTTTTTTAGTTTTCAGAAATATTTAATAAAAGAAAATGAAACAAGTGATTAGAAAAATCTTGATGAAAAATCTCCTACCGTTTTATGTCACAGCTCCTATGCGGAGCTATGCATCTCCATGGCTTCTCTAATCATTAGTGGAAAATCAAACTGATTCCAGCATTTTTTTTTTCATACCCCCTAAATCACATTAATGGAGAGCATGTGTGCTGATGGGATCCAGCTTCCTATGATCGTTAGGACCCCTACTGATTTATAAAAATTAGGGGTACATGATACAGTACAATGTTCAGAAAAATCCCCCCCTTAAATTTTAATTTGGGGCTGAAATCGTTTTCTCAATTGGATTGCATTATAAAGTTTGCCTTCTATAGCCTCTGTGCTGCACTTCCTAAGTGGCTACAGAATGAGTTAACTGAGAATCCATCAGTGAACTCGTCAGAAGAGATTTTGGAACCGTTTTATCAGTCTCTTTCTGAGCTCCACTCAGACGATTTATGTCCACAGAGTTCAATGTGTGGGGTACTGAACAGAGCCTAGACGGTACAAAATGTTTAATAAAACCCAAATTAGGTTATGCTCATAAGTTTTTAACTTTTTTATATATTACAATTGTACGATTTTCAGATTTTTACCATAGACAAGGTAGCCACAGGTGATGGCAACATTCATTTTCACCTGAAATGGGTCCCCCCTAGAATGAGAACATGGAAATTAGATTTTTTTTTGTTCCTCTTGATTTAGGCTATGTTCACACCTTGCTGCTTCTGCAAAAATAATAAAATTGCATTTCTTGCTGTTCTCTTTTCTCACTGAGGATGGAACTCAGGACTTGGCATGCAATTATTTTAAAAATGCAGCAGAAAAAAAATCAACAAAACCTCAAGTGTGAACATGGCCTTATACAATATATAGATATATTTTTTCAGAAAATTTGGAAAAAATCGTTAGGGAAAGAATAATTGGAGGCTTTATATATCATAGGGATAGATGAAAGTTATGGATAGCATGGAAGAAGAGTACGGACACAGGACAGAGAAGACACACTAATGTGACAGCAGAAAGCAGGGATGAAGTAGTAGAATTTCTATATAAATAAAGGAAGCATTGCCCCAGCATACTCTTGCATTAAAGGGGAATTTCCATCTTGGACATTTATGTCATATCCATATAATGTGCTTTCTGTGACAGGTATGCTTGTGAGGCTGCAAGTTGAGAGCTCAGTGAGTGGTCCACAGGTAACACCCACTAAACAATGAACCTGCATCTCCACGATCAGAACTCAGGGGATGTTCCCTGTGGAGCTGCAAGTTCAGGGCTCAGGGGGTGTTCCCTGTGGAGCTGCAAGTTCAGGGCTCAGGGGGTGTTCCCTGTGGAGCTGCAAGTTCAGAACTCAGGGGTGTTTCCTGTGGAGCTGAAGGTTCAGAACTAAGGGGGTGTTCCCCGAGGAGCTGCAAATTCAGGGCTCAGGGGGTGTTCCATGTGGAGCTGAAGGTTCAGAACTAAGGGGGTGTTCCCTGTGGAACTGCAAGTTCAGGGCTCAGGGGGTGTTCCATGTGGAGCTGAAGGTTCAGAACTAAGAGGGTGTTCCCTGTGGAGCTGCAGTCAGAACTCAGGGGGTGTTCCTGTGGAGCTGCAAGTTGAGAACTCAGGGGGTGCTCCATGTGGACCTGCAAGGTCAGGGCTCAGGGGTTGTTCCCTGTGGAGATGAAAAGTCAGAACTCAGGAGGTGTTCCCTGTAGAGCTGAAGGTTCAAAACTCAGGGGGTGTTCCATGTGGAGCTGAAAGTTCAGTACTCGGGAGATGTTCCATGTGGAGCTGAAAGTTCAGAACTCGGGTGTGTTCCATGTGGAGCTGAAAGTTCAGTACTTGGGGGGTGTTCAATGTGGAGCTGAAAGTTCAGAACTCAGGGGGTGTTCCATGTGGAGCTGAAAGTTCAGTACTTGGAGGATGTTCCATGTGGAGCTGAAAGTTCAGAACTCGGGGTGTTCCATGTGTGCTGATTCATGTACTAGGTATGTCATGTGAGGCTGCAAGTTAGAACTCAGGGTGTTCCAGGTAGGACCTAAAGCAGAACCGCTTTCCACGATAAATCAGGGAGATGTTCCTGTGGAGCTGCAAGTTCAGCATCGGGGTGTTCCATGTGGAGCTGAAGTTCAGACTGGGGGTGTTCCCATGTGGAGCTGCAAGTTCAGAACTCAGGGGGTGTTTCCTGTGGAGCTGAAAGTTCAGAACTCAAGGGGGTGTTCCTGTGGAGCTGAAATTCAGTACTAGGGGTGTTCCATGTGGAGCTGAAAGGTTCAGAACTGGGGTGTTCCCTGTGGAGCTGCAAGTTCAGGGCTCAGGGGGTGTTCCATGTGGAGCTGAAGGTTCAGAACTAAGAGGGTGTTCCCTGTGGAGCTGCAGTCAGAACTCAGGGGGTGTTCCCTGTGGAGCTGCAAGTTGAGAACTCAGGGGGTGCTCCATGTGGACCTGCAAGGTCAGGGCTCAGGGGTTGTTCCCTGTGGAGATGAAAAGTCAGAACTCAGGAGGTGTTCCCTGTAGAGCTGAAGGTTCAAAACTCAGGGGGTGTTCCATGTGGAGCTGAAAGTTCAGTACTCGGGAGATGTTCCATGTGGAGCTGAAAGTTCAGAACTCGGGGTGTTCCATGTGGAGCTGAAAGTTCAGTACTTGGGGGGTGTTCAATGTGGAGCTGAAAGTTCAGAACTCAGGGGGTGTTCCATGTGGAGCTGAAAGTTCAGTACTTGGAGGATGTTCCATGTGGAGCTGAAAGTTCAGAACTTGGGGTGTTCCATGTGGAGCTGAAAGTTCAGTACTTGGAGGATGTTCCATGTGGAGCTGAAAGTTCAGAACTCGGGGTGTTCCATGTGGAGCTGAAAGTTCAGTACTCGGGGGGTTTTCCATGTGAAGCTGAAAGTTCAGAACTCAGGGGGTGTTCCCTGTGGAGCTGCAGTAGGAACTCAGGGGGTGTTCCCTGTGGAGCTGCAAGTTCAGAACTCAGGGGGTGTTCCCTGTGGAGCTGCAAGTTCAGAACTCAGGGGTGTTCCTGTGGAGCTGCAAGTTCAGAACTCGGGGTGTTCCTGTGGAGCTGCAAGTTCAGAACTCAGGGGGTGTTCCCTGTGGAGCTGCAAGTTCAGAACTCAGGGGGTGTTCCCTGTGGAGCTGCAAGTTCAGAACTCAGCGGGTGTTCCCTGTGGAGCTGCAAGTTCAGAGCTCAGGAGGTGTTCCCTGTGGAGCTGCAAGTTCAGAAGTCAAGGGGTGTTCCCTATGGAGATGCAAATTCAGAATTCAGGGGGTGTTCACCGTGGAGCTGCAAGTTCAGAACTCAAGGGGTGTTCCCTGTGGAGAAGCAAAGTCAGAACTCAGGGGGTATTCCCTGTGGAGATGCAAATCAAAACTCAGGGGTGTTTCATGTGGAGCTGAAGGTTCAGAACTCAGGGGGTGTTCCCTGTGGAGATGCAAAGTCAGAACTCAGGGGGTGTTCTGAACCAGCAGCTCCAAAGGGAACTCACCGTGAGTTCAGAACCAGCAGCTCCACAGGGAACTCCCCTGAGTTCAGAACCTGCAGCTCCACAGGGAACTCACCGTGAGTTCAGAACCTGCAGCTCCACAGGATGGGTAGATGACCACAGTCTGAGATCTAAACTTGGGAGTTGCTAGTTAAGCGCTCAGTGGGCGTTCACTGGGAAGCTTCTCTGTTTTCCTTCCCTTCTCCTAAAGAGATATTATATTAACCCTGGTCTCCATCCATACACCCTGCACATGAGATGCATAGACTAAATGAATAAGATTTTTTAAATCTTTTTAGAAAACAGAAAAAAAAAATATAATAGAAAAAAGCCGTCATTGCCGCTCCTGTAGAGCCTCACTCTCTGAATGACCAGTCTTGACAAGCGATGAAGCAATAAAGGTGCAACCAAAAATCCACAATGCAAAACCCATGTACAGAGACATATATATAGTAAAGCAATAAGTAGAGGTCACACCCGAGCGCTGGAGCCAAAAAGATACAAGTGAGGAGATGAGGACTATAAATGGCAGGTGATCATGGAGGAACAGGTTGCAGGCACGTGGCACTGGGTCCTAGGACCTTGTAACAACCTCCCGGCTCTTCCAAGAGTCAGATATCACAGCTGACGACATTTATAGGTGTATACGTTTATGGACAATATATTTTTTAAGAAAAGGACCTCCAGTCCAAACTGGCTTGACTTGGAAAGTAAAATGTGTCACTAGTGGAGAAGGACAAGACTATATGATTGCCCGACTTCTTTGGAATTGCTGCTTAGGATCAGGCCTTAGAGCCAGTCACCAATGGTGGCCCAAAAAGAAGAAACGAGGGAACGTTCTCGGAGCATGCACGGGTGCTAACCGAGTATCTTCTGCGTGCTCGAAAAATATGTTCGAGTCCCCGTGGCGGCATGTCTCGCGGCTATTCGACAGACACAACACAGGGATTGCCCGTTTGTTCGGCAACTTTACTCAAATTTCTGATTTATGGGTATTGGGTTGGGGACAAAGCCTTGAGGGGGAGGCATGTCCTATTATTTTGGGTATATTTGGACAGCCGAGCCAAAAAATTTATAAAAAGGAGATTGGCTATCTGGAGAAATGGCAAAACATGAAAAGAGACTCTTGCAACACTTGAAGGAAGAAAATAATTCAAGAACTTCTCTTTTAAGGAATGTTGGACTCTAGGGGGAAGTGCCCCTTAAATATTGGAAGGCTGGTATGTTATCTGGGATAAGAGCCCCTCAGCACAGGCCCCATGTGATAGCACAGGGCCAAGCGGCTCTAACGGCCACTCCACAGACTGGAGTGTTTGCCAACAGATAACGCGTCCAGTAATGTGGAGCTCGGCAACGTCCCAGACGTTGTGTGACGGAGGGGCGAGAAGGAGGAATATGGAGTTAGAAAAAAGTAATTGAAGAATTATGGAAGAAGAGTCTATGCACTTAGTCTCCACTTTTCCCCTGTGGCGGACACATAGGTCCACCATTCATATATTGACAGGCCAGGTCAACTAACGCAAGCGCAACTCTATGTATGGAGCTCACTACTCTGATAAGAAGACCAAGACAGTTATAGGGGGTTGGAAAAGTAGGGGACTGCCTAGATCCCGTTTCTTTTGGGCCATCCAGACCACAGCTATGAAAGAGAAGCAAAGAAGAGAGCATTAGGGATGAAGATGGTGATTTGTGCGGGCCGAATTTGGCCATCAGCTCTGCAGGTGAGGACAGTCAGGCAGTAGGGTCTCCGAATAGGTGTCACTATGACTTATTGTGGGACATAATTGGGAACACCGCTCGTATATTAGTATGTCAGGTGTCCTTTACTTCTACACGTATTTTGGAGAGCAGTTGGTGATTTTTTTTAACTATATAAAGAAGTTGGGCATGTCTTTATAATCACCAGCCTTATGCATTTTTGTAATATACATTCATTACCTTATTTTGCCTCCTTAGCTCTTAAAAAGTATGCTGCAATACTGTTGAAATGCCCTGTTCAAGCTCCTTTAAAAGCTTCTTTTAACTGCTGCCAAACAAGATTCATTCCTTGAATTCAAGTAACTTTTTATATGGGGCCTTCCCTCTCTCACTACAGGATAGGGGTATAAGGTAGTCCCATACATGGATAATTTAAATGCATTATGGAAATCTTGCTGAGCAGCAGTTAAAAGCAGCTTCTAAAAGAGCTTGAACCGAGAACTGCAGCATAGCATTTCGGAGAGAAGAAGGAGGCCAAATAAGGTAAAGAAGTAAATTACAAAAAAAAAAAAATTTGCAAAGGCTTGATCAGTAATTATATAATGAAAAGTTTATAGCCACAACGCACAGAAGAGAAACTCATACAACACTTTGCATCACTCGATCCCCGGGTGTTATCCACATCATTGTTCCCCTACAGAATAAAGGTTACTACAGACTCTGGCATCATTACAGCTTCCCTCAGTAGTTTCTTCCTCTTGTCTTCAACTCGCTGCACACGTGAGTCTATATCTGGCCTGTGGGTAACCAGTCCTCAGTACTATGCTGAACTTTTGGGGCTTTGGTAGATCGTAGTCTGTCTGACGCCACAAAACTCTGTGTCTATCTCTTATGAGTGTTTCTAGGTTCCATCTCCGCACATGGTGATGGATGATTGTCGATCACCCAAACTTTTTGACAGTGAGGGTGATCAACGAGTGGAACAGGCTGCCACGAGAGGTGGTGAGTTCTCCTTCAATGGAAGTCTTCAAACAGAGACTGGACAGACATCTGTCTGGGATGATTTAGAGAATCCTGCTTTGAGCAGGGGGTTGGACCAGATGACCCAGGAGGTTCCCTTCCAACTCTACTATTCTATGATTCTATGTCTTGGGCTCCACTCATCCTGAGTTTTCCCTCACTCCGCGACCTCTCTCACAGCCGCTTGGCGTCACACTTGGTCGCTATCTCAGCCCATACACCTCCCAGAGTTTCATCAGATCGTCCACCAGAGGCGCCAAACCCTCATTTATATGGACTCATCTCAGCATGGACAATAGATGCTATAGCGCCACGGTTGGGTGACACAATGCTTGCGTAATGCAAAACCTGCCATCAAGGCCCTAAGATAATCCTTCGGCTCTCCTTCTGCCAAATTCTGAAGTCTACGCCACTTATGACCCGAGGTAGAGTTCTGATATTATTAGCGCCACTTTCTAGGGAAAGTTATAGCGAATCTGGCTCGCCTCTTGACTGCACACCTCCCATTAAGCCTCATCCACTTTTTTAGGAAAGTGGTAGCGATGCCAAAAACTTGCAGCTTTTTTTTTTATGTCCAGTTTCCTGGCCTGAAAATTGTGTTAAAATTCCCTCCAAAATGTTTTTTGTTTTACTTAATATTTTCTATAAAAGGTTTTTTTTAAGAGCTGGTGATAGACAAATGATGTGCCTAATGCCAGGAAGGAGCTTTAAAGCCATGATGTGCCCTATGCATATTAGATTACACAACTCAACATAGCAGAAAAAAACAAAGAAAAAAACCTTCCAGGGCCCATTCAGCTTCCAGCCAGGCATGATGGCTGCTGACAGAACAGGGGTTAAGTGGTAGATCTGAGAGCTGTGACCACGTCAGGAGGGGCCAGATTAACCCACTTCACATAACAAAGGGTTTTATTATCTCCCACATAAGGGAACCTTTGTGTGCCATCTGATGGGGAACGCTGTTTGGGTTTAGTAGAGGAAAGGAGTGGTAAGAAGGCTCACAAGGAACAACAAGGCTGTGTTTGGCAATAGTGGTGGGTCACAGCCAGGTACATAGTCCAGGGAGGAAGGACAGTTTTAGGCAAAGTGGGGCCATAGGCAAAAGTTTAAAATGGGGCCCCAAATGCTAACATATTGCACATCACACAGAAGCATTTCGGTTGTATTTACTTGCGCTGAATTTAGGCCGCTAAAAGAGTGATCGACAACATTGAAGTCGTTCAACGCTTGTTTCCCAGCCTCTTTACACCGTCTGAGGAACAATGATGGGGATAGACCAATCACTAATAGATCAATCTGTCCCCATACATATCATGTTATCAGCAGCACATCTACAGTCTACACCGGCGATGTGCTGCTGAGAATAATGATTTTTGTTCCGGCATAAACAATCCAATCACTCGATGAATATGCAGCATTTTGCTTATTTAGTATAATACACCCCATAGTCCTCTATATATTATAATGTGCCCCATAGTCCTCCATATAGTATAATACACCCCATAGTCCTCCATATAGTATAATGTGCACCACAGTCCTCCATATTGTAAAATGCACACCCCATAGTCCTCCATATAGTATAATACACTCCCCATAGTCCTCCATATAGTATAATACACTCCCTATAATCCACCATATAGTTAATACACTCCCTACAGTCATCCATATATTAAAATACACTCCTCACTCCTCCATATATTATACACTTCCCATAGTCCTCCATATAGTATAATACACTCCCCATAGTCCTCATATATTAAAATACACTGTTCAGTCCTCTATATAGTTTAATACACTACTCAGTCCTCCATATAGTATAATACACTCCTCAGTCGTCCATACAGTATAATACACTCCTCAAGCCTCCATATAGTATAATACATTCCTCAGTCCTCCATATATTAAAATACACTGCTCAGTCCTCTATATAGTTTAATACACTACTCAGTCCTCCATATAGTATAATACACTCCTCAGTCCTCCATATAGTATAATACATTCCTCATAGTCCTCCATATATTAAAATATACTCCTCAGTCCTCCATATAGTATAATACACTCCTCATAGTGCTCTATATAGTATGATACACCACCATAGTCATCCGTGTAGTACAATTCACATCCCATAGTATAATCCACCCCATAGTTCTTCACATAGTATAATGTATTCCCCATAGTCCTCAATACAGTATAATGCAGCCCACATAGTATAATGCAGCCACCTCATACAGCATAATGCAGCCACCCCACAGAATATAATGTAGCCCCCTCAGTGTATAATGCAGCTCTGCCATACAATATAATGTAACCCCCATAGAATATAATGCAGCCCCCCTCATATAGTATAATGCAGCCCCTCCATAGAATGTGGTAGCCCCCTCAGAGTATAATGCAGCCCCCCACAGAATATAATGCAGCCCCTCCATAGAATATAATGCAGCCACCTTATATAGTATAATGCAGCCACCTTATATAGTATAATGCAGCCCCTCCATAGAATACAATGTAGCTATCTTCATATAGTATAATGCAGCCCCCCATAGAATGTAATGTAGCCCCCTCATAGAGTATAATAAAGCCCTCCATACAATATAATCTAGCCCTCTCATAGAATATAATGCAGCCCCAAATAGAATACAATGTAGCCCCCTCATAGTATAATGTAGCCCCCTCAGAGTATGATGCAATCACCCCTCATAGAATATAATAAATATAATACAGCCCCACATAGAATATAATGTAGCCCCATAGAGTATAATACAGCCCACCTCCCCATAGAATATAATGCACCCCCATATCCCCCCCCCCCCCAAGAATGGCCCCACAGCCCAGTACTCACTATTAAAAAAAAAAAAAAAAAAAAATCCTCACCTCTCCTCGTGCCCCGAGCTGCTCCCGGCTCAGCTCCAGTCTCAGCGGCTGCACACAGCAGTTACACGATCAAGTGACGTCATCGCGCACCTGCAGTTTCAGTGGCAGAGGGGAATGATGGGAGAGGGATCGTCATCGTCATCTGATGCTCTCTCCTACATCATTGCTTTGAACTGTACCGGCGTCTATGACGTCGGTATAGTTCAATGCGGGGGGAGTTGGCGCTGGCGGCAGGTGGGCCCCCCCGACTCACGGGCCCCATAGCGGCTGCGTGATGTGCCGCTATTAGCGGCACGCCACTGGCTGGGGGCCCCTGGGGGAGCAGGGGCCCTAGACAGATGCCTGGTCTGCCTGCCGCTAATGCCGGCCCTGCTTCACGGCAGTAGTCACTACAACTCCCAGCATGCTAAGTGTGCTTTGAGTGGTCGGGAGAATAGCACGGTATTACCTTGATGCTTGCAGTCTGTCTATGCAGTAAATATACGTTTTTCTTCCCCATGATAAGAAATTGCTTTCCTTATATCCCATTATAAAATATTGTGACTAAGTAAGTCTGAGCCTCAAAAGCAAAACCTGGGATAAAATCCAAGAAGCAAATACCCTGCAGGAAGTACCTAAATAAATAGTAATAGTACGTGTAAATAACACAATGCACTTAGTTGACACCATTTAGATTAAAAAAAAGGATAAAAGTCATCCCACCGCGACAAGGTGTACCCTTGTATTGGGATGGACTAACTCTTGTATTTCACCTCATTATGTGCCAGCAGGCGTCAAAACAGATCGGGGCATATTGGGGTGTACTCCCTCCCCCTACCCCCCCCCGACATATTGAGCTGTGCTTCCTCCCCACCTTTGGGCTGTGCATCTTGTCTAAATAGCTTTCCATGTGCAGGTGTAAAATGGTCAGGTCTAGGTGTTGCTCTGCCCCTCGTCCATTTTGACGCCTGTTGGCACATAGCGAGGTGGGATACTAGAGTTAGGGTCAAGCCTGATTGGGTACGCCTTGTCGCACTGGGATGTCTTTGAAACTTTTTTTTTTTATCAAAATAATGTCAACTAAGTACCCTACAGGGAATTCACCTCCTTGGCACCAAAACTCTCAGCCCGGGCAAGTAGGGCATTAATTAGGGAGGCAGAACAGAGACCAAAGATAACCCTGAATGAGCTGCAGAGTTCCCAACCAGAGACTGGAGTATCTGTCCATAGGACCACAATAAGCCGTACACTACATAGAGGGGGCCTTTATTGAAGAGTGGGCAGAATAAAGGTTTTTTCGCACACACAAAAATTGTACGGCTTGTTTTGAGTTTGACAAAAGACATGTGAGAGACTCCCCAAATGTATGGAGGAAGGTGCTGTGGTCAGGTGAGACCAAAATTGAACTTTTTGGGCACCAAAGCTAAACGCTATGTGTGGGGTCAAATCAACACAGCTCATCACCCCAAGAGCACCATCCCCACAGTGAAACATGGTGGTGCCAGCATCATGCTGTGGGGATATTTTTCGGCACCAGGGACAGGGAAAATGGTTTGAATCGAGAGGAAGATGGATGGTGCGAAATACAGGGATATTCTTCAGCAAAACCTGTATCAGTCGCTCAGTGATGTGAGACTGGGACGGAGGATCACCTTCCAACAAGTCAATGACCCAAAGCATACTGCTAAAGCAACACTCGGGTGGTTTAAGGGGAAACGTGTAAATGTTTTGGAGTGGTCGAGTCAAAGCCCAGACCTTAATGCAATGGAGAATCTGTGGTGAGACTTGAAGATTGCTGTTCACCAAAGGAAACATCTAACTTGAAGATGATGGAGCAATTTTGCCTTGATGAATGGGCAAAAATCCCAGTGGCAAGATGTGGAAAGCTCATAGAGACTTATCCAAAGCGACCTACAGCGGTAACTGCCACAAAAGGAGGCTCTACACAGTACTGACTTTAGGGGGTGAATAGTTATGCACACTGAAGTTCTCAGTTATTGTGTCTATTTTTTGTTCGCTTCACAATAAAAAGAAAACCAAATGTTCACACTTGTAGGCATGTTCTCTACATGAACTGATGAAAACTCTCAAAAAAAAAAAAAGTGGCATTGTGAGGTAGCAAAACACAAAAAGTGCCAAGGGGGAATACATTTGCAGCCACTGTATGTGTACTATTAATTCACTTACTCACTGCCAGGTATTTGCTCATTTTGTTTTTGTCAAAGGCTTTGTTTATTAATGGCCACAGTGTGGATGCGCACTTACACACTGCACTTATACCAACAGGTGCGCTGGGCCATTTTTTTTGGCTTTGTCCCAAAAGTAAGCAAAACAGAAGTACCCACAATAGAGCCACAAGGAGACATGGAAGGAAGAGGGGGAAAAGGCAGATACAAAAAGCATTCTGTACCGGCTTGTTTTTGAGAACAAATCAAGCCAGACACGTCACTGGAAGCAAGGATCACCAAGCTACGACTTGCCTACTGTGGACACATCATAAGAAGAGAGCAGTCACTGGAGACAACATCATAGTCAGAAGAATAGAAGGAACAAGGCGAAGAGGAAGACCAGCAACCTGAAGGCTTGATACTATCAAGATATTAGTGGAGAGGACCCTGGTGGACCTAGCTAGGTTTGCACAAGATCGATCTTCCTACAGATCATTTATCCATCAAGTCTTCATGGCTGGAGAACGACTTGAAGGCCATTAAAAAATAATAATAACTTTCTGATCTCGGCGGCAAAGTGAGCAAAACACACAGATTTTGGGATTTAGAATCTTTTGTTAGTATGGTAAATGCTGAAACAAACAATGGTGCAGAGTCGGACTGGCCCACCGGAGAACCGGAGGATTCTCCGGTGGGCCCAAGCACTGACACTTGCTGGCATACAGTGCCGGCAGCTGCCTAGGGCCCCCGCTGCTCTAGGGCCCCCCAGCCATATAACGTGTCGCTAATAGAGGAACACCACGCAGCTGCTATGGGGTCCGTGACAGCGTCAGCTGCATGGGGCCCACCTGGTGCCAGCAGAGCAGCAGCGGGTGACAGGAGGCACGATATAGATGCCGATACAGTTGAAAGCAATAATGGAGGAGAGGGGGTCAGAATACGCTCCCCTCCCATCGTTCCGCTCTGCCTCTGACACAGCAGATGCACGATGACGTCACTTCATCGCATACCCGCTGTGTGCCGGGCAGATGACAGTGCAGCTGCTGAGACTGGAGCAGAGCCGGGATCAGCGGGGGAATGATTAGAAATGAGTATTGTGTTTGATTATATATATATATATATATCAGTGAGTCCTGGTGGCCATAAAACTGTAGGACTGCTGGGCTAGATTATATCCATGTGGGGTAGCTACATTATATTCTGTGGGAGGGGCTGCATTATACCCTATGAGGGGGCGCTGCATTATACCCTATAAGGGGGGCCACATTATACGGTGTGAGGCCACAATATACCCTATTTGGGGGGGCAGCATTAGACCCTATGAGAGGGGCTGCATTATACTATATTAACGGGCTGCATTATACTATATGAGGGTGGCTGCATTATACTATATGAGGGAGTTGCATTATACTCTGAGGGGCTACATTATATTCTGTAGGGGGGCTGCATTATACTATATGAGGGGGCTGCATTATATTCTATGAGGGGGCTGCATTATATTCTATGAGGGCTACATTATATCCTAAGAGGGGGGCTACCCCAACCCCTGCTACATAATTAAGACGTGTACTACTTATATTATACCCTGATATTAGTGTGTTTTACCGCACAATTGGTGGTCTTGTATTTATTTCTATGTAGCTACATACTGGGCCCCAAGAATGATTTTCTATGGTGGGCCCAAGGTGCTCCAGTCTGACGCTGCTATGGGGTATTCATATGGACAGTGGTGTGAGGTGAGCATTATGGGTGCGGTTACGAGTAGTGATGATGAGCGAACACGCTCCGGTAAGGTGTTACCGAGCATGCGCATGTGGTAACAGAGTGACCTCGGATTGCTCGAATATTACGTCCGAGTCCCCGCGGCTGCATGTCTCGCGGCTGATAGGCAATCCCTGTATGTGCTGTGTCTGTCGAACAGACGGGAGACATGCAGCCGCGGGGACTCGGAAGTAATATTCGAGCACGCCGAGGTCACTCCGTTATAAGACCTTACTGGAGCACGTTCGCTCATTATTACTTATGACGTCTTTATTATGTACAGTGTTAATTACATCTGACCTACATACCGTACAGTCACCGTATAATCTCCATACCATTATCAATATTTTCCGCATTACATACCTTTTATACTTCTCATATGTCTCTGCCCCTCCTATACTTATTGATATTGCCTGATAAAACATTCCATAGATATGATTAACCATTACTGACCTGAGACTGGATCAAAGCAGAAGAATAACCTTCACTTTGCACCATGACTCTTGTGATAAGTATTTATAATAAGTGACCATTTACTGATTCACAAGCATTATCTGGATTGTAAGCCCTAAACAGGAGGCGCCCCATATATCCCACCGGCATGTGTGTCCTCGGCTGCTGGACTTTATTTTTACCCGTAAGGGGATTTTACTGATCTCGTGCTGCCCTATCATAACGCACTGTTATCAACATAAAGTCAAAAAGTAAGAAGTGAACAGTTATTGATTGGAGAACAGAATGTAACTAGAAGGGAAAAAGGGCAAAAACATAATAAGGTGGAACAAGGGAAGAGTAAAAAGGACAAACAGAAGAGATACGATATTTACCAAATGGGGTCAGCATTCACTGCATCATCATACACCAAAATATAGAGGCAGAAAGACCCTACAATCAGTGCGTGAACCGTAGAGACAATCCTGGAAGAAAGAAGCAATTAGTAATACTTCACTGGAAAACTGTAATAAGAGGTCACAGGGTAATAAGAGGATCAGGAGCCGGGTTACTGTAATAAGAGGTTACAGGGTAATAAGAGGATCAGGAGCCGGGTTACTGTAATAAGAGGTTACAGGGGTAATAAGAGGATCAGGAGCCGGGTTACTGTAATAAGAGGTTACAGGGTAATAGGAGGATCAGGAGCCGGGTTACTGTAATAAGAGGTTACAGGGTAATAAGAGGATCAGGAGCCGAGTTACTGTAATAAGAGGTTACAGGGTAATAAGAGGATCAGGAGCCGGGTTACTGTAATAAGAGGTTACAGGGTAATAAGAGGATCAGGAGCCGGGTTACTGTAATAAAGGTTACCGGGTGTAATAGAGGATCAGGAGCCAGGTTACTGTAATAAGAGGTTACAGGGTAATAAGAGGATCAGGAGCCGGGTTACTGTAATAAGAGGTTACAGGGTAATAAGAGGATCAGGAGCCGGGTTACTGTAATAAGAGGTTACAGGGGTAATAAGAGGATCAGGAGCCGGGTTACTGTAATAAGAGGTACAGGGTAATAAGAGGATCAGGACCGGGTTACGTAATAAGAGGTTACGGGTAATAAGAGGATCAGGAGCGGGTTACTGTAATAAGGGTTACGGGTAATAGAGAGGATCAGGAGCAGGGTTACTGTAATAAGAGGTTACAGGGTAATAAGAGGATCAGGAGCCGGTTACTGTAATAAGAGGTTACAGGGTAATAAGAGGATCAGGAGCCGGTTACTGTAATAAGAGGTTACAGGGTAATAAGAGGATCAGGAGCGGTTACGTAATAAGAGGTTACAGGGTAATAAGAGGTCAGGAGCCGGGTTACTGTAATAAGAGGTTACAGGGTTAATAAGAGGATAGGAGCCGGGTTACTGTAATAAGAGGTTACAGGGTAATAAGAGGTCAGGAGCGGTTACTGTAATAAGAGGTTACAGGGTAATAAGATAGGATACAGGAAGCCGGGTTACTGTAATAAGAGGTTACAGGGTAATAAGAGGATCAGGAGCCGGGTTACTGTAATAAGAGGTTACAGGGTAATAAGAGGATCAGGAGCCGGGTTACTGTAATAAGAGGTTACAGGGTAATAAGAGGATCAGGACCGGGTTACTGTATAAGAGGTTACAGGGTAATAAGAGGATCAGGACGGGTTACGAATAAGAGGTTACAGGGTAATAAGAGGATCAGGACGGGTTACTGTAATAAGAGTTACAGGGTAATAAGAGGATCAGGAGCCGGGTTACTGTAATAAGAGGTTACAGGGGTAATAAGGGATCAGAGCCGGTTACTGTAATAGAGGTTACAGGGTAATAAGAGGATCAGGAGCCGGTTACTGTAATAAGAGGTTACAGGGTAATAAGAGGATCAGGAGCCGGTTACTGTAATAAGAGGTTACAGGGTAATAAGAGGATCAGGAGCCGGGTACTGTAATAAGAGGTTAAGGGTAATAAGAGGATCAGGACCGGGTTACTGTAATAAGAGGTTACAGGGTAATAAGAGGATCAGGAGCCGGGTTACTGTAATAAGAGGTTACAGGGGTAATAAGAGGTCAGGAGGGGTTACGTAATAAGAGGTTACAGGTAATAAGGGTTCAGGACGGGTTACTGTAATAAGAGGTTACAGGGTAATAAGAGGATCAGGAGCGGGTTACTGTAATAAGAGGTTACAGGGTAATAAGAGGATCAGGAGCGGTTACTGTAATAAAGGTTACAGGGTAATAAGAGGATCAGGAGCCGGGTTACTGTAATAAGAGGTTACAGGGTAATAAGAGGATCAGGAGCCGGGTTACTGTAATAAGAGGTTACAGGGTAATAAGAGGATCAGGAGCCGGGTTACTGTAATAAGAGGTTACAGGGGTAATAAGAGGATCAGGAGCTGGGTTACTGTAATAAGAGGTTACAGGGTAATAAGAGGATCAGGAGCCGGGTTACTGTAATAAGAGGTTACAGGGTAATAAGAGGATCAGGAGCCGGGTTACTGTAATAAGAGGTTACAGGGGTAATAAGAGGATCAGGAGCCGGGTTACTGTAATAAGAGGTTACAGGGGTAATAAGAGGATCAGGAGCCGGGTTACTGTAATAAGAGGTTACAGGGTAATAAGTGGATCAGGAGCCGGGTTACTGTAATAAGAGGTTACAGGGTAATAAGAGGATCAGGAGCCAGGTTACTGTAATAAGAGGTTACAGGGTAATAAGAGGATCAGGAGCCGGGTTACTGTAATAAGAGGTTACAGGGTAATAAGAGGATCAGGAGCCGGGTTACTGTAATAAGAGGTTACAGGGGTAATAAGAGGATCAGGAGCCGGGTTACTGTAATAAGAGGTTACAGGGTAATAAGAGGATCGGGAGCCGGGTTACTGTAATAAGAGGTTACAGGGTAATAAGAGGATCAGGAGCCGGGTTACTGTAATAAGAGGTTACAGGGTAATAAGAGGATCAGGAGCCGGGTTACTGTAATAAGAGGTTACAGGGTAATAAGAGGATCAGGAGCCGGGTTACTGTAATAAGAGGTTACAGGGTAATAAGAGGATCAGGAGCCGGGTTACTGTAATAAGAGGTTACAGGGGTAATAAGAGGATCAGGAGCCGGGTTACTGTAATAAGAGGTTACAGGGTAATAAGAGGATCAGGAGCCGGGTTACTGTAATAAGAGATTACAGGGTAATAAGAGGATCAGGAACCGGGTTACTGTTATAAGAGGTTACAGGGTAATAAGAGGATCAGGAGCCGGGTTACTGTAATAAGAGGTTACAGGGTAATAAGAGGATCAGGAGCCGGGTTACTGTAATAAGAGGTTACAGGGTAATAAGAGGATCAGGAGCCGGGTTACTGTAATAAGAGGTTACAGGGGTAATAAGAGGATCAGGAGCCGGGTTACTGTAATAAGAGGTTACAGGGTAATAAGAGGATCAGGAGCCGGGTTACTGTAATAAGAGGTTACAGGGTAATAAGAGGATCAGGAGCCGGGTTACTGTAATAAGAGGTTACAGGGGTAATAAGAGGATCAGGAGCCGGGTTACTGTAATAAGAGGTTACAGGGGTAATAAGAGGATCAGGAGCCGGGTTACTGTAATAAGAGGTTACAGGGTAATAAGAGGATCAGGAGCCGGGTTACTGTAATAAGAGGGTACAGGGTAATAAGAGGATCAGGAGCCGGGTTACTGTAATAAGAGGGTACAGGGTAATAAGAGGATCAGGAGCCGGGTTACTGTAATAAGAGGTTACAGGGTAATAAGAGGATCAGGAGCCGGGTTACTGTAATAAGAGGTTACAGGGGTAATAAGAGGATCAGGAGCCGGGTCACTGTAATAAGAGGTTACAGGGGTAATAAGAGGATCAGGAGCCGGGTTACTGTAATAAGAGGTTACAGGGTAATAAGAGGATCAGGAGCCGGGTTACTGTAATAAGAGGTTACAGGGTAATAAGAGGATCAGGAGCCGGGTTACTGTAATAAGAGGTTACAGGGTAATAAGAGGATCAGGAGCCGGGTTACTGTAATAAGAGGGTACAGGGTAATAAGAGGATCAGGAGCCGGGTTACTGTAATAAGAGGTTACAGGGTAATAAGAGGATCAGGAGCCGGGTTACTGTAATAAGAGGGTACAGGGTAATAAGAGGATCAGGAGCCGGGTTACTGTAATAAGAGGTTACAGGGGTAATAAGAGGATCAAGAGCCGGGGTGACGCTAATATGGTGATGTTACCTGGAGTCCCATTCACATTGCTTGGCATAGCTGAGCTTCTTGTAGCTGTAGCACAGTTTTGGTGAGATTCTTGGACTAATGAGAGAAAATATAAGCTGGAAGAAAAGGAAAGTTCCAGCAACCACACAGTAACTAATAAACACACTGTCCTCCATCTTTGCTCCAGTCTCCATAGGGACAGAACAGCGGCGTCAGTCACATAATAAATGTGATAATGTTCCAGTGTTTAGTGGAGGTTGTTCCGATTCTTCTGTACCATGATGTGCTGGAAATTCCCAGAAGACTGGATTTGGAGGTGCTCAGAAGATCTTGAGATGTTTCCTCCTCAGGACTGTGATTGCTGCAGATGAATAGTCAGATTCTGGAAGTTCTCAGGACGAGTTTATCACCGGGGTGCGAGACCCTGAGTAGAGGAGCTGCACATCTGTGAGACAGAAGACAAGGGTTTAAAAGTCACCAAAACAACAAGAGAAGGAAAATTCATATAATTCATGAAACCGACCGCAGTAATGAGGAGAATCAATGCTCAATGGAAATCAAAGTAACGGAGGAGATGTTTGATGTCCCACAACTGTGACATTAATCTATATGTATACGTGTCCTTCTAGAGCACATTATTACTGATATGTCAGCTCATTTCATCCATCTCCCTCCTGACCTGTGTACACACTGACTGATAACAGATGAAGCATGGACTTAATAAACCTCCACAGAAAATCGTAACCCGGCTCCTGATCCTCTTATTACCCTGTAACCTCTTATTACAGTAACCCGGCTCCTGATCCTCTTATTACCCTGTAACCTCTTATTACAGTAACCCGGCTCCTGATCCTCTTATTACCACTGTAACCTCTTATTACAGTAACCGGCTCCTGATCCTCTTATTACCCTGTAACCTCTTATTACAGTAACCCGGCTCCTGATCCTCTTATTACCCTGTAACCTCTTATTACAGTAACCCGGCTCCTGATCCTCTTATTACCCCTGTAACCTCTTATTACAGTAACCCGGCTCCTGATCCTCTTATTACCCTGTAACCTCTTATTACAGTAACCCGGCTCCTGATCCTCTTATTACCCTGTAACCTCTTATTACAGTAACCCAGTCCTGATCCTCTTATTACCCCGTAACCTCTTATTACAGTAACCCGGCTCCTGATCCTCTTATTACCCTGTAACCTCTTATTACAGTAACCCGGCTCCTGATCCTCTTATTACCCTGTAACCTCTTATTACAGTAACCCAGCTCCTGATCCTCTTATTACCCTGTAACCTCTTATTACAGTAACCCGGCTCCTGATCCTCTTATTACCCTGTAACCTCTTATTACAGTAACCCGGCTCCTGATCCTCTTATTACCCTGTAACCTCTTATTACAGTAACCCGGCTCCTGATCCTCTTATTACCCTGTAACCTCTTATTACAGTAACCCGGCTCCTGATCCTCTTATTACCCTGTAACCTCTTATTACAGTAACCGGCTCCTGATCCTCTTATTACAGTAACCCGGCTCCTGATCCTCTTATTACCCTGTAACCCCTTATTACAGTAACCCGGCTCCTGATCCTCTTATTACCCCTGTAACCTCTTATTACAGTAACCCGGCTCCTGATCCTCTTATTACCTGTAACCTCTTATTACAGTAACCCGGCTCCTGATCCTCTTATTACCCCTGTAACCTCTTATTACAGTAACCCGGCTCCTGATCCTCTTATTACCCCTGTAACCTCTTATTACAGTAACCCGGCTCCTGATCCTCTTATTACCCCTGTAACCTCTTATTACAGTAACCCGGCTCCTGATCCTCTTATTACCCTGTAACCTCTTATTACAGTAACCCGGCTCCTGACCCTCTTATTACCCTGTAACCTCTTATTACAGTAACCCGACTCCTGATCCTCTTATTACCCTGTAACCTCTTATTACAGTAACCCGGCTCCTGACCCTCTTATTACCCCTGTTACCTCTTATTACAGTAACCCGGCTCCTGATCCTCTTATTACCCCTGTAACCTCTTATTACAGTAACCCGGCTCCTGATCCTCTTATTACCCTGTAACATCTTATTACAGTAACCCGGCTCCTGATCCTCTTATTACCCCTGTAACCTCTTATTACAGTAACCCGGCTCCTGATCCTCTTATCACCCCTGTTACCTCTTATTACAGTAACCCGGCTCCTGATCCTCTTATTACCCTGTAACCTCTTATTACAGTAACCCGGCTCCTGATCCTCTTATTACCCTGTAACCTCTTATTACAGTAACCCGGCTCCTGATCCTCTTATTTCCCTGTAACCTCTAATTACAGTAACCCGGCTCCTGATCCTCTTATTACCCTGTAACCTCTTATTACAGTAACCTGGCTCCTGATCCTCTTATTACCCTGTAACCTCTTATTACAGTAACCCGGCTCCTGATCCTCTTATTACCCTGTAACCTCTTATTACAGTAACCCGGCTCCTGATCCTCTTATTACCCTGTAACCTCTTATTACAGTAACCCGGCTCCTGATCCTCTTATTACCCTGTAACCTCTTATTACAGTAACCCGGCTCCTGATCCTCTTATTACCCCTGTAACCTCTTATTACAGTAACCCGGCTCCTGAGCCTCTTATTACCTGTAACCTCTTATTACAGTAACCCGGCTCCTGATCCTCTTATTACCCTGTAACCTCTTATTACAGTAACCCGGCTCCTGATCCTCTTATTACCCTGTAACCTCTTATTACAGTAACCCGGCTCCTGATCCTCTTATTACCCTGTAACCTCTTATTACAGTAACCCGGCTCCTGATCCTCTTATTACCCCTGTAACCTCTTATTACAGTAACCCGGCTCCTGAGCCTCTTATTACCTGTAACCTCTTCAGGGTGGATAAAAATCAATGATTTTTTTAAAAAAATCAAAAAAATCGGATTTTTTTGATTTAAATCGGATTTTTTTGATTTAAATCGGATTTTTTTTGATTTAAATCGGATTTTTTTGATTTAAATCGGATTTTTTTCAATAAACTGCTTTTTGAGGAAAATATTTTACCATCCAAAGGTTCTTCCATCATGAGATAAAGCTGAGTTGTTTAACTCAGTAGAATAAAGGCTGTATATGTGTAACATTCACAATGCCATGCTCTTCCAGAGGTTTCTGTAGGATTAGTGGGCAGTTTCTCTCCTATGTTATCACAGACGCTCGCTTTACTTACGCAGTTCTCAAAACTGAATTTGACTCCGCAGTGGTCCCAGCCTCTTCTTCACGGCAAAAATGTTACAACATGAACAGAGTTGAGAAAAAGACCTTAATCCTATTGTTCTATAAACCTATATGAATACAGAATCAACCCCTTCAGTGCCAAGTCCAAGAAGTTAGACAATATGTTTCTGATTGTTTGGAGTGGAATAGATCTGCACAACACAAGAAGAATGTGAATCTAAGTGTGAGGAGGAGGAAGGGCAAGCAGACAAGAAAATGATCACGTGTGACTTCTCTCCTCCATTACTAGGTGTTTGTAATAACAGAGGATGTAGTTTAGGCTCACAGAGCGGAGCCATTTTGTTGGGGACTGCCAGTGATACTGACAAGTAGGCTGTCACTGAGGACGACCGGCAGCATCTATTCTGTTAGTTCATGCTGCTTGCTGTATTATAAACTGAGCACAGATACGTGGAGAGTATCACACACTAGGATTATTCACAGCACATGACACACTGCATGTATCTAGATACAGGGCTGAGTGTAGTGTATCGCATTATGGGATTAGATACACCGGTCTGGGGCATATCGCACTTGATGAAATTAGATACACCGGTCTGGGGCATATCGCACATGATGAAATTAGATATACCGGTCTGGTAGAAACTTTGATTTAAATCACTGATTTAAATCAAGCCTTACTGACTAGTGATTTAAATCGTGATTTAAATCGTGATTTAAATCAGTTTGATTTAAATCAAATCCACCCTGAACCTCTTATTACAGTAACCCGGCTCCTGATCCTCTTATTACCTGTAACCTCTTATTACAGTAACCCGGCTCCTGATCCTCTTATTACCTGTAACCTCTTATTACAGTAACCCGGCTCCTGATCCTCTTATTACCTGTAACCTCTTATTACAGTAACCCGGCTCCTGATCCTCTTATTACCCCTGTAACCTCTTATTACAGTAACCCGGCTCCTGATCCTCTTATTACCCCTGTAACCTCTTATTACAGTATCCCGGCTCCTGATCCTCTTATTACCCCTGTAACCTCTTATTACAGTAACTCGGCTCCTGATCCTCTTATTACCCTGTAACCTCTTATTACAGTAACCCGGCTCCTGATCCTCTTATTACCCCTGTAATCTCTTATTACAGTATCCCGGCTCCTGATCCTCTTATTACCCCTGTAACCTCTTATTACAGTAACCCGGCTCCTGATCCTCTTATTACCCTGTAACCTCTTATTACCCTGTAACCTCTTATTACAGTAACCCGGCTCCTGATCCTCTTATTACCCTGTGACCTCTTATTACCCTGTAACCTCTTATTACAGTAACCCGGCTCCTGATCCTCTTATTACCCTGTAACCTCTTATTACCCTGTAACCTCTTATTACAGTAACCCGGCTCCTGATCCTCTTATTACCCTGTGACCTCTTATTACCCTGTAACCTCTTATTACAGTAACTCGGCTCCTGATCCTCTTATTACCCTGTAACCTCTTATTACAGTAACCCGGCTCCTGATCCTCTTATTACCCTGTGACCTCTTATTACCCTGTAACATCTTATTACCCTGTAACCGGCTCCTGGGCCTCTTATCTCTTTATAGTGTAAGCGATTTTCTCCTGTACATATCTTTTTTATTGATTCCCCATCACTGACCTGCCCCGTGTTTCGATATCTGCAGTGATTTTTGTGACTCAGCAGTTTCTCTATTAATTATATGATTCTGAGGACACGTTTTTATCTGTGGAGTTTATTGATCGGACCTGGCAGTGTCATTCAGAACACGTCTGTACATTTTTACCACGCTTATCATTTATGATTGCTGGCGCTGATTATAACTGTATATTGCACAACAGGCGCCTCGGGTTACGTGGCGTTATGGAAACCTTATGCAGTCCTATGAAAACCTGTTGCAATAAAGGGGTTTTCCACTTTGAACCATTCCTGTTTGTCTATGATGATCTGATAGAAGGTTGTTCTTCCGGACAACATGGTGTTCACCTGTGATCGAATCTTGCAGTCTGTCTCCAATCTCCCTGCGGCGCCACCACAGGTGAAATTAAGTATTGCAGGTCGCCCACTGAAATTAATGATCTATCCATGCAGTGCTTGAATATGTCAGGTCCTCCAGAAGGAGATGGACCTTCTTTGCAGCTGCTCTCACTGAGGCACGTAACTATATGGCGGCAATTTGTGCCTGAACCCCTCATTTACAAGCCTCCGATTTCCATAACTCCATTTTTCCCACACATTGTTCATCAGGCGTACTGGTTTCTATGGCTTCTTACCTCACATCCCTACAGAGCAAGCACCGCCGAAAGTCATAGCAGTCAGGAGAAAGGATTCTCCAGCCCAGACTCTCCTCCGCCAAATTTACAGCTATATCCAAGTTAAAGGGATCCTGTTAGCACTTTGTTCTTGCATATGGAAGCAGTGGTCTGGCTGCGTAGGCCCTCGCACCCTGATTAAAATGACACCTTTGTTGTAGAGATCCCATGTGCCAGTCATGAGAAATCTAACATAGAAGGCGTATGCAAATTAGGCTGGAAGCACACTGGGGGCGTGTCAAAGCATTAGGCCCAAACTGACACGCCCCCAGTGCTCTTCAGGCCTGATCTGCATATGGTTTCTAGTCTATATTATTCATGACAAAATAAAAGTATCATTTTTATTTGGGGGCACTTGTACCCTAAGCACTGGGGGCATGTCAATGTGATCCAAAGGAATTGACACACCCTCAGTGCACTTCCAGCCTAATTTGCATACGGCTTCTATGTTAGATTTCTCATGACCGGCACATGGGATCTGTACAAGAAAGGCATCGTTTTTGTCAGGAGACAAGCGCCCATGCAGCCATACTACTAACTCCATATGTAAAAAAAAAAAAAAAAAAAATCACTTTAAGGATCCCTTTAAACAGTCTAATCACTAAACTGATACATTGCAACAAACTGTCAGGACAGAATATGTCATTTATCTCTAGGATTAGGATATGAATGTAGAAAAACAATCTGGGAGAAGTATCGGGTTTGCGCAGATTTGACTCCTCTGAATGTAAAGAATATTTCTATCCACTGACAGCAAGCAGGATATATACATATGTACCACTGCTTTACTTAAAGGGGTTTTCTTTGAAGAATGGAGCAGGGGATGATCATGCACAGCTCCGCTCCATTCATTCTTACAGGGGCCTCAGAGATAGTCGAGTGCTGCATCCAGCACATCCATGAGAATGAATGGAGCAGTTCTTTAAAGTCCCTGTTATCAGAATCTGTGGGGGATCCCAGTGATTGGACGGACCCCAGCAATCAGAAAGCTATCCTTCATCACATGGATAGGTAAAAACTTCTAAAAAAAAAAACATCTTTAGGAAACAGCGCCACCTCTATCCACAGGTCGTGTGCGGTATTACAGCTCAGCCCCATTCACTTCAATAGATGAAGACTCCCCATGGAGGCTCACACTAGAGGCCGGGGACTTCTCACAGCTGAGACGTCGCTACAATTGAAGACAATCCTCCGTAAACAAAGCAGAACAGCAGCACAAATCTCTCAGCCGTTCTGATAGTTCGTCGCAATGTGTCAGTAGAACTTACAAAGGATGGTATCATTAGGTCTATGGAGGTTTGGGGTTTCCAGATCAATGGCGACTTCTTAAAAAAGCCACAAATACTCCATATCCCCCCCCCCCTTTGGCATGACGTTATGCCCCCCTGAATTTTTTGGGGGGGTCAAATTTTTCGCAGAACGCATGACTTTTTTTTTTTTTTAATAAAAAGTTGAAAAAAAAAATAAAAAAAAAAAAGGTTAAAATACAAAAAAATTTAAAAAAAAGTGAAAAACAAAAAAAAAAACAGGTGAAAATAAAAAAAAAATTAAAAAAAAAAAATTAAAAAAAAACTTTTGATTTTGAGGCAAACTTGATGCAAAAAAAAAAGTCAACACAAATACAGTAAGAGAAAAAAATTTAAGGGGACATAAAAAAAACCCCGTAAAGGATGAATCGGACCCTTTGACTGTTTACGGGGTATACGGATGCGTATGATTCACTGACAGCAAGCAGAGATCGTGGAAAGAGTGGAAAACGAAATCCATCTCCCGGATCCAGGCGTACGACCGTGCAGATGTTTACGTATGCAGCTCACACGCGTATGACAGCCACTGGCACACAGTGGGGTACAGAGCTGGAGGGTCTTACCGGTAGCAGAGCTGTGGCTGCAGAGCCTCCAGGCTGGACACTGACCCATGATCCCCTGACACCTTGTCTGCGATCCCTGCTGCACTTTCTAGTGGAGCAACACGTCAACAAATGCCTACACCACGCCCCCAGCTCCAGGCATGGCCACGCCCACTTCTGGGTGCAATCTGCATAAGCACGCCTGTCATCTGCAGAGCACACCCAGCCCCTCCTGTTGTGTCCCAACACGTTCTGCGGATTAACCCTCCGCTCTCCGAGGGCTCGCACTGGAGCGAGACGACTTGTCTTTTTTTTTTTTTCAAACTTTTACCTTTTTTTCAAACCTATTTTTTTTTTTTTACTATTTAAACTTTTTTTTAACTTTTTAACCTTTTTTTATCTTTTCAAACTTTTTTTTTATTTCTCGACTTTTTATTTTACTTTTTAAACTTTTTATTACATTTTAATAAAGTAAAAAAAGGTTAAAAAAGTAAAAATAAGTTGGAAATTTTTTAACTTTGTTTTTTTTACTATTAATTTAAATGTTTTAAAAACCGGAGAATTGAAATAACGGTGTCAGTATCAGGGCTCGTGCAGACCACCGTGGTTTCGGTCCGAGTGCAACCCATCAAAGCATCATATCAATGTTATCCTATGGGGCCGGGCACAGGACAGAGTCTGTCCGAGAAAAAAAGTCGCAGCACCCACTTTCTGCCTCCAATATTCAGAGCGCACTCGGCCATTCATGTCTATGGGTCCGTGGAGAACATCGGAGCGCACTCAGCCATTCATGTCTATGGGTCCGTGGAGAACATCGGAGCGCACTCGGCCATTCATGTCTATGGGTCCGTGGAGAACATCGGAGCGCACTCGGCCATTCATGTCTATGGGTCCGTGGAGAACATCGGAGTGCACTCGGCCATTCATGTCTATGGGTCCGTGGAGAACATCGGAGCGCACTCGGCCATTCATGTCTATGGGTCCGTGGAGAACATCGGAGCGCACTCGGCCATTCATGTCTATGGGTCCGTGGAGAACATCGGAGCGCACTCGGCCATTCATGTCTATGGGTCCGTGGAGAACATCGGAGTGCACTCGGCCATTCATGTCTATGGGTCCGTGGAGAACATCGGAGCGCACTCGGCCATTCATGTCTATGGGTCCGTGGAGAACATCGGAGCGCACTCGGCCATTCATGTCTATGGGTCCGTGGAGAACATCGGAGCGCACTCGGCCATTCATGTCTATGGGTCCGTGGAGAACATCGGAGCGCACTCGGCCATTCATGTCTATGGGTCCGTGGAGAACATCGGAGCGCACTCGGCCATTCATGTCTATGGGTCCGTGGAGAACATCGGAGCGCACTCGGCCATTCATGTCTATGGGTCCGTGGAGAACATCGGAGCGCACTCGGCCATTCATGTCTATGGGTCCGTGGAGAACATCGGAGCGCACTCGGCCATTCATGTCTATGGGTCCGTGGAGAACATCGGAGCGCACTCGGCCATTCATGTCTATGGGTCCGTGGAGAACATCGGAGCGCACTCGGCCATTCATGTCTATGGGTCCGTGGAGAACATCGGAGAGCACTCAGCCATTCATGTCTATGGGTTCGTGGAGAACATCGGAGCGCACTCGGCCATTAATGTCTATGGGTCCGTGGAGAACATCGGAGAGCACTCAGCCATTCATGTCTATGGGTCCGTGGAGAACATCGGAGCGCACTTGGCCATTCATGTCTATGGGTCCGTGGAGAACATCGGAGCGCACTGGGCCATTCATGTCTATGGGTCCGTGGAGAACATCGGAGCGCACTCGGCCATTCATGTCTATGGGTTCGTGGAGAACATCGGAGCGCACTGGGCCATTCATGTCTATGGGTTCGTGGAGAACATCGGAGCGCACTGGGCCATTCATGTCTATGGGTCCGTGGAAAACATCGGAGCGCACTGGGCCATTCATGTCTATGAGTCCGTGGAAAACATCGGAGCGCACTGGGCCATTCATGTCTATGGGTCCGTGGAGAACATCGGAGCGCACTTGGCCATTCATGTCTATGGGTCCGTGGAGAACATCGGAGCGCACTCAGCCATTCATGTCTATGGGTCCGTGGAGAACATCGGAGCGCACTTGGCCATTCATGTCTATGGGTCCGTGGAGAACATCGGAGCGCACTGGGCCATTCATGTCTATGGGTCCGTGGAGAACATCGGAGCGCACTAGGCCATTCATGTCTATGGGTCCGTGGAGAACATCGGAGCGCACTCAGCCATTCATGTCTATGGGTCCGTGGAGAACATCGGAGCGCACTAGGCCATTCATGTCTATGGGTCCGTGGAGAACATCGGAGCGCACTCAGCCATTCATGTCTATGGGTCCGTGGAGAACATCGGAGCGCACTCAGCCATTCATGTCTATGGGTCCGTGGAGAACATCGGAGCGCACTCAGATGACCTCATGGACAGACTGAATAGAGATTTTTTTAATTCTCCACATTAAAGAAAATCGGATCAATCTCTGATCAGACTGTGATTAGCATAATCGGACCAATTTTCTCGGATGGAGAGCACGCGGTCGCCTGCTCCTGCCTACGGCCTCACTCAGACATCTGATTTTCGCGTACAAGTACTAGACATAGTTTTCACGGATCAGTCTCATCCTTGGGGCCATTCACATGTCTGTGATTTTTCATGGACCGAGCAGGAAATCACGGAGCCGCCTCAGATTTTGATCAGAGGGTCGGATCAAAATCTGCAATGCAAGTCTATGGTCCGTAAAAAAAAAACGGACCGGTTTTGGATGCCATCGGGAACTGGCCTGTGAGAAAGGAGACACTGGAGACATTTTTAGTTTTTTTTTTTGGATGGCACTCAGAACACAATCTAATCAAGGTCTGATCAAAATAATCGGTCCATATTTCTCGCACGTGAGAAAAACGATCATCTGGATGAGGCCTAAGGACACTTTTATTTTTAGGCATTTTTACATTCTTTTTGGTGGCATTTTTTACTTCTTGATAAGGCTAAAGACTACAGAATTGTGATAAAAATCATCAACCCCAATCACAACACAAAAACGCCACAAACTAAAAATCTGAGTATGTCGATATTCTCATTTTTATATTGGACCTTTATTTTGTATCTTACTATAATGTTTAAAGCTCAAAAAATACAACAAAAAAATGCACAAAAAATACCAACATCAAAAGGCAGTTTTTAACCCCTTAACTAACGCGATACGCCTTTTAATGGCGGCAGTTAAGGGTACTTATTTCATAGCGCCGCTTTTTAATGGGGCTGAGAAATAAGAGTATAGCGCTCTTAGCATCGGAAATTCTCCGGGATCTCGGCTACCCCCGGAGAACATGATTCGGGTCGGTTTTACCGACCCCAGTGTTGCGATCACCGTTATTCGTGGAAAAATGGCGACCGCAAAAAAAAAATCCGATTTCCAATTTAATTTCTCTCTCCTCTGTTGTGATCTAGCACATCAGAGGAGAGAGAAATGGGGTCCCCCAAGCACCCCCGGTATCTCCAGTGTCCCTGGACCCTCCTGCATCCTCCGGTCCTGTCCCCCGGCCATAGGCATCTTCTTCCAGGAAGAAAATGGCAGGCACATGCGCAGTGTGCCCGCCGAGATCTCACGGCCGGCACCCAGCAACAACAGGAAATTTTTCCTATTGGTTAATTTTGATCACTGTGATAGACCCTATCACAGTGATCAAAATAAAAATAATAGTAATTCAAACCCCCTTTATTAACCCCTTAGTTAGGTAAAAATAATAAAATTAAAAAAAGTTTTTATTTCCATTTTTCCATTAGGGTTAGGGTTGGGCAAGAGCTAGGGTTAGGGTTGGGCTAGGGTTAGGGTTGGGCTAGTGTTAGGGTTGGGGCTAGGGTTAGGGTTACGCTTGAGGCTAGGGTTAGGGTTACGGTTGTGTTGGGGTTAGGGTTGTGGTTAGGAATGATTGGGATTAGTGTTGGGATTAGGGTTAGGGGTATGTTGGGGTTAGGGTTGTGGTTAGGGTTATGGTTAGGGTTGGGATTAGGGTTAGGGGTGTGTTGGGGTTAGGGTTGAAGATAGAATTGGGGGGCTTCCACTGTTTAGGTACGTCAGGGGGTCTCCAAACGCAACATGGCGCCACCATTGATTCCAGCCAATTTTGTGTTGAAAAAGTCAAACGGTGCTCCCTCCTGAGCCCTGCCATGTGCTCCAGAGTCCTGAGCCCGTTGAAGCGTTACAGAGTTATAACCTCATAAAGTGACAGTGGTCAGAATTGTAAAAATTGGCCTGGTCATTAAGTACCAAATTGGCTCTGTCACTAAGGGGTTAAACCCTGCCTAGGGACTAGCCCTGGGGCCAATGATGGCAGTCTGGGCATCTCAAGGGGCCCATGCACATTAGAGAAAAGTCTGCTGAAGTCTCCATGTTTGGTAGGATCAGGGTTCCCAGCTCTCCCCTGATGCAGATCTCCAGGGAAAGAAGGATCCTGCATATTGGATTTCAGCATGCCTGATCCTTTGTTCTGGCAGGAGATAATCTGCTGCCGGTGGGGTCTGGAGGAGGCCTGCTCTGCTCTCCTCTCCTTTTTGAAAACACTTGCACTCTCAGCCAAGCCTAGCGTGTATGAACGTGGGGAAATATAAAGGGGTAACTTTAAAGGGGTTGTGCAGTTTAAAAAAAACCCATTTTCATACATGCTATTAATGACTCCTCTTTCCCCATCCTCATCTCTTGACCAGGATGGAAAGTGATCCTCTCTCACTCAGGAAGACCTGTTCCGTCCCAAACCTCTCTCACTTTGAAGGACCTCTCCTGATCTTCTCTAGTGCTCGAGTACCTGTCCTGTCCTTATCCTCGCCCACTGTAGAGGACCTGTCCTGTTTTAATCCTCTCTTGCACTGAAGGACCTGTGTTTTCCTGATCTTCTCTTGCTCTGGAGGACCTCTCCTATCCTGATCCTCTCTTGCTCTGAAGGAAGTGCTTTCCTGAGTTACTCTTGCTCTGGAGGACCTGTCCTGTCCTGATCCTCTCTTGCTCTGAAGAACCCATTCAAGCCTGATCCTCTTTAGCTGTGAAGGACATATCCTGTCCTGATCCTCTTTCACCGTGGAGGACCTGTCCTGATTCTCTCTCGCTCTGAAGGACCTGTCTTTTCCTGATCCTTTCTCGCTGTGAAGGACATGTCCCATCCTGATCCTGTCTCGCTATGGAGGATCTGTCCTGTCCTAATCCTCTATTGCTCTGGAGAACCTGTCCTAATTTTCTCTTGCTCTGGTGGACCTGTCCTATCGCGACCCTCTCTCGCTCTGAAGGACCTGTCCTGTCCTGATCCTCTCTCGCTCTGGAGGACCTGTCCTTTCCGAAGTCTCTCTTGCTCAAGGGTACCTGTCCTTTCCTGATCCTCTGTCGCTTTGCAAGACCTGTCCTGATCCTCTCTCTCTCTTTAGAGTACCTGTCCTGTCCTCATCTTCTCTCTCGCTTTGGAGGATCTGTCCTGTCCTGATCCTCTCTCGCTCTGGAGGACGTGTCCATATAGTGATTATCCAAAATGTAGAACCCTTCATAAGAGGCTAAACTGAGAGGGTCAGAGTTATTTGATTCCTGCTGGTGATAGTGCAGGAACAGCTCCTGATCCTGCGCCATCTCTATGCCATACATCTACGGTTTAGTGCCGAATTACAGCGCAAAGGTCCTAAGCTGAACTGTACACATCTACCTCCCATCTGTCATCTACCTGCTGATTTTTTTTATTTAGATTATATACCACTATAGCGAACCCTCAGTTGAGAAATACACAGGGTTTCCCATTCTCTAACAGCAAGTACAGATCTAAAAAAAATTGAGAAAAATTGAGACACAAGCACTTCAGGTCCTGTCTGGAAAGAATAGGTGGCTAGAGGCCAGGAGGACGCGCCGGGCTACTGAGAGACAGGACTAGAGATCGGTGGTGCTGGGGGTCTATGAAGTGCTTTGTCCTTTGCCCCCAATATAAATAAATATGAAGCAAGAATGGACTCTGGTCCCTGTGGCCATCCCTCCTCCCCGGCCTCTTGTGCTTCCAGTGATATACACACAGCCAGACCGGGCACGTGACCATACACCAGGAGGTGTCCTCAGATAAGGCCAAACATTGTGCTACTCAAGTATTTCTTCTGCTGGTTACATATTAATAGACTTACACAAGATTAGTAAAATAAAATATTTTCTTCCAAAAACAGCGCCTCACTTGTTTACTGGTCGTATGGGGTATTGCAGCTGAGACTTATTCACTTCTTCAATGGAGCAGAGCAAAGGCCAAAGTGGTGGGGCATGTATGAAGCCTTTTTCATTTTCTGGCATGTAAGTTAGTGTAAAATTGTGAGACTTTTTGCCTTTTTACGCCCACTCTTTAAAAGTGGGTGTTTTTAGCTATGAAAATTAGAATTTTGCAAAATGAATGAATTTCACATTTAAAAATAAAAAAGGTCACCTTTCTAGACAGAAGAGTAAGTTTTTAAGATGCGTCAATCACGGTAACGCTGCCCCAAGAAAAAGTGACTTAGAATAGAATCATAGAATCATAGAATGGTAGAGTTGGAAGGGACCTCCTGGGCCTTCTGGTCCAACCCCCTGCTCAAAGCAGGATTCTCTAAATCATCCCAGACAGATGTCTATCCAGCCTCTGTTTAAAGACTTCCATTGAAGGAGAACTCACCACCTCTTGTGGCAGCCTGTTCCACTCATTGATCACCCTAACTGTCAAAAAGTTTTTTCTAATGTCTAATCTGTGTCTCCTCCCATTCAGTTTCATCCCATTGCTTCTAGTCTTTCCTTGTGCAAATGAGAATAAAGATGATCCTTCTACAATGTGACAGCCCTTGAGATATTTGTAGACAGCTATTAAGTCTCCTCTCAGTCTTCTTTTTTGTAAGCTAAACATTCCCAAATCCTGCAATTGTTCCTCATAGGACATGGTTTGCAGACCGGTCACCATTCTGGTGGCTCTTCTCTGAACTTGCTCCAGTTTGTTGATGTCTTTTTTAAAATGTGGTGCCCAAAACTGGACACAGTATTCCAGATGAGGTCTGACCAAAGAGGAGTAGAGGGCAATAATGACCTCACGTGATCTAGACTGTATGCTTCTGTTGATACATCCTAGAATTGCATTTGCCTTTTTTGCTGCTGCATCACACTGTTGACTCATGTTAAGTCTGTGATCTATTAGTATACCCGTCTTTTTCGCATGTGCTGTTACTTAGCCCTATTCCTCCCATTAAAAAGTCCCCCCATAAAAACTTCCCCACCTTCCCCCAATGAACCACACAACATACCGGTACATCAGCAGCAGAGCCCAAAGGTGGAAATGACAACCTGAGCTCTGCTACATCCTTATGTCTCGGCTGTTCCCATGAATGTTTGATTTTTTCCAATGGAAAACTGATGGTGGACGTCCCATGTATGTGCCCCACCGTCTTCCTCATCATCATGGGTATGGTGTGTGCAGCGCTGAGACTGGTTCAGGCAGGTCCGGCTGCCATATTAATAACCTTCTTTTGAATAGTGTTGTTCATCCAGATTTTCCGGTCACAAATGTAAGAAATAAGCAGATATATATATTGGGGATCGAAGTATTTAATACCTTACGCCCAAGAATTGCACTCAGACACATAGGTGGGAGAGGAGACCCCTGCAGCAAAGGTCCAAAATGAGGGTGAGGGGTCACAATATGCCCTTATAGCACGTGTCTACTCTCCTATATTAGCTCTCCTGGCCAAACTGTAGCTGCAGGTAGCCCGCTGCATATATATAGAATGTATACTGCTTCCTATGTAGTGTTAGTGTAAGCGTTATGGGTCGCAGTGTGCTGACACTGTATGTGGAGCACTGTGCTGACACTGATTAATTGGACAGTTGGAGTACTGTGCGGACACTTTATAGAGGGCACTGTGCGGACACTTTATGGAGGGCACTGTGCGGACACTTTATGGGGGGCACTGTGCGGACACTTTATGGGGGGCACTGTGCGGACACTTTATGGAGGGCACTGTGTGGACACTTTATAGAGGGCTCTCTGCGGACACTTTATAGAGGGCACTGTGCGGACACTTTATAGAGGGCACTGTGCGGACACTTTATAGAGGGCACTGTGCGGACACTTTATGGAGGGAACTGTGCGGACACTTTATGGGGGGCACTATGCGGACACTTTATGGAGGGCACTGTGCGGACACTTTATGAAGGGCACTGTGCGGACACGTTATGTAGAGCACTCTGCGGACACTTTATGGAGGGCACTGCGTGGACACGTTATGGAGGGCACTGTGCGGACACTTTATGGGGGGCACTGTGCGGACACTTTATGTAGAGCACTGTGCGGACACTTTATGGAGGGCACTGTGCGGACACTTTATGGAGGGCACTGTGCGGACACTTTATGAAGGGCACTGTGCGGACACGTTATGAAGAGCACTGTGCGGACACTTTATAGAGGGCACTGTGAGGACACTTTATAGAGGGCACTGTGCGGACACTTTATAGAGGGCACTGTGCGGACACTTTATGGAGGGCACTGTGCGGACACTTTATGGAGAACACTGTGCGGACACTTTATGGGGGGCACTGTGCGGACACTTTATGGGGGGCACTGTGCGGACACTTTATGTAGAGCACTGTGCGGACACTTTATGGAGGGCACTGTGCGGACACTTTATGGGGGGCACTGTGCGGACACTTTATGTAGAGCACTGTGCGGACACTTTATGGAGGGCACTGTGCGGACACTTTATGGAGGGCACTGTGCGGACACTTTATGAAGGGCACTGTGCGGACACGTTATGAAGAGCACTGTGCGGACACTTTATAGAGGGCACTGTGAGGACACTTTATAGAGGGCACTGTGCGGACACTTATAGAGGCACTGTGCGGACACTTTATGGAGGGCACTGTGCGGACACTTTATGGAGAACACTGTGCGGACACTTTATGGGGGCACTGTGCGGACACTTTATGGGGGGCACTGTGCGGACACTTTATGTAGAGCACTGTGCGGACACTTTATGGAGGGCACTGTGCGGACACTTTATGGGGGCACTGTGCGGACACTTTATAGAGGGCACTGTGCGGACACTATGTAGAGCACTGTGCGGACACTTTATGGAGGGCACTGTGCGGACACTTTATGTTGAGCACTGTGCGGACACTTTATGGAGGGCACTGTGCGGACACTTTATAGAGGGCGATGTGTGGCCCAGCTGCGCAAGGCACACATGTCTCCTGGAAAATGCACAGGAAGGTAACTGTAAAGCCTGATATTCATTCACGCACACTTCTCAGCATTGCCACTAGAGGCATATTAGACTATTTAAGTAGTGTGAGGTAGCAAAGTTAGTCAGTCAAGCTTAGGGTGGCTCAGGAGTGAGTCATCCCATCCAAGTTCAGTTTGTGGAGGAGGAGAGGAGACAGCACATTCTAGTCAGAGCTCAGCCTGAGCTAGACGGAGATTTCCTGTCAGAGACAGAGGAAGAGAGATAAAACCTGTTACCTCAGCACAAGCTGCCTGTGTTCCTTAAGGACGTGGAAGGCGACTCTCAGAGCGTGCATTGAAATCAGTTGACAGAAGTTCCTGATAGCCACTCGAAGTGGGGTCTAAGAAGGAAAGAAGGAAAGGAATCACAGCAGTCATGTGTCGACCCGCCACCACAATTGTGGGTTACCAGGGCAATGGGGTACTCAGAGCCGAGCCCATGGAAGTCTATGGGGTTGTCACAGGTAGCGGTGGCTCGGTCTGTGGCCCTGGCGGTCTGGCGTATGTTGGGGAATATTTACAGGGGATAGATTTATATACAGTTCGTGACGCCACCTGTAGTCTTCTGGTAATTTGTACCAGCGCTGCTGTAGATCTCTGAGGGGATGGTGAGGCAGCTAGATGTCGGGTCCCCTACAGGTGGGACTGGTCCCTCAAAGTCTATGAAGTTAGTGAAGTCGGGTGCAGATAAATAACACAGTCTCACACGGTCAGCGTCTTTCCATACCTTTACTTGTAAGATGTTCAGGCAGGTCCCAGGGAGGCTGATCCAAGGAGAGTGTATTTTGAGACAGCAGCTGGACAAGTTAGGGGCCTCCTTTACTTTCAACACGATGAGTACAACCAGCCTGAAGCGTAGTTCCCTCAATAACTCCAGCTAATCCATAGCTGTACTGCCCAGTCAGTTTTGTGGTAGGAGCCTTCCTGCGAGAGAGCTGAATTCCTGTCTTGTCGTGCACGGACTCAAAGTCTTCACTCCCCCTGACCCCAGTTACGTACTGACTATATGGGGCTGTTTGCCGCGACCTAAGGTCCGGTAAATCCCTGGTTTTCTTACCACTATGCTTGAAGCTAATAGTGATCCTTCGGTCCCCAGCAATGTGCAGGACTTCTTCAATCCAAAAGCACCTTTCCAATAATCTTTCCACTGTGCCTTTCGCCTTGTCCTCGCTGGTAGCATAAACACTCACACTTGCATAAAGTCGGGTAGTCACTCCCTTCATTCACTTCCTTCAAAGTTAGTTACAGATTCTCAGTTATCACTAGGCAGGAGCACGTCTCTGAACCTTTCACTGTCCTTGAGACAGGTGACTGAAGTCTTTCTGCACTAAGCTTCTTCTTTCTTTCAATGTATTCAGGTGAGGTACAGCTCTGACTAGGCTAAGGTGAACTAGACCACCTGTACTAGCCTCCACTTTCTGAACTGCTGCTAGAGCAGGCTGGACAGCTTCCTCCTTCCAGCTAAACTCCAGACGTCTGCCCTGTCCGAAGACAGGAAACACACTCCAATCACTCAACAAACATACACCCTGACCACTCCCTCACAAGTAACTACACTACCCTAAGGGTGTGTCTAGTGTATGTTGAGTGAATGGGTATTGAGCATTAAACTGCTGTCTCGCCACACACTCTCCAGGGTACTGCGTGTGCCTAACACCAGGGCTACACATTCCCCCATGGTAAAAGACAGCACTCCCGGGCTGTAAAATACAAAAGAGACATTTTGTTTATGCATGAAAACATCAAACATGAAACATTAATTCGTCCCATCCGGGAGGTGAGGATATCTTAACGTTGCGAAACCAAAAACATTGAATATACAAAATACAAATATTAAATAGCATTCAATAAATATACAGTATTCTTGTGAAGGACCCGCACCAAACCTTCAACGTGGGTCCTGGGTGGGCTGCAGGACATCCGAAATGCAGACCTCACTCAGTGCCACACCACACGGGTTTTTGTATTCAGAGGTAGTTGTGCTGGTTTTATGTAAAACCAAGATAAAGCACCGAAGCGCAACTATATACAAATAAGTTCTGGGCTGGCACAGTCCTCAACCTCAAAGTCCATTGTAAAACCAAAGACATAGATATAATATCACATTATTATAATACTAAAGTGCAAACTTTTTCTGGTTACCCAGCCGGGCATTCTACGGTTAGCAATATATATATGCATTATATACGTTATACCTTCAACTTGTGCAAAAATTGTAAAACATTCTAAACTTTCTACAATATTACTTATGGTAGACCCTATAGGGATCTCACCGATTCTTCTTTACTATTTATTCATTTTCAAATACATTTCCACCCCGGGGGCTGGAACAATGCAATGGGCCCTAGATCCCAGGACTAACAAATCATGCGCTGCGATTAGGGTCTGGGTCGCCACAGTTCTCGTGCAAACCGCTAGGGGCGCAACGGGTACATTCTCCTCACGAGACACCGATTGCGTTTCAATCACAGTTAACGATATGGACCGTGTCATGGATTGCGATTGAGACTGGGTCGCTAGTTGCGATGTAGAAATTGCTTTAATTTGCGATGAGCTTGCAGGGGGCGATGCTGGGGCACGGCCGGATGCTGCCTGAGCTGGAGACGGGGACGCTGCGGTAGTGGTGACGTTACCTGCGTCTGGGACGGGGTCACGGACGATGGTGACGTTAAGGGCATACCATCCCTTCATTCCCCAATGCCGTGTGTACGTGACAATGTCTCCATTTACTAAGTCCCTCCCGGGATGGCCTTGCGGTAGATGGGATTCTACGTCCCTGCGACTAACAAAGACCCCTGGGTAGAGGCCCGGTTCACGGATGAAGCCCCAGCCCTTCCGGAGCTGGAACTCAGTCACACACCCCTGCCGCCGCGGTTCCCTCAGGGTACCTTTCTCTCTCCGGACACTCTCTTGTCCGCGATCAGCTCTGCATGTTGCCGCTGACGATTCCGCTGAGCTTCCCGCTCTTCCTCCTGCTGGCGTTTCTGCTTCTCCTCACGACGCTGCCACTCATATTCCCACTGGGCGGTATAGGCGACGTCATCCAGGCGCGCCATCTCGTCCCAGTCGACGTCTGGTAACGACGGACAGGACCCCTCCGGTGTCCCTGCCGGGGACCGATCATCTGCTGCGGCCTCCTGGCCGGGCGGGCGTTCCGGAACTGGCGGTACCTCCTCAACCTCCTTCGCCTCCACCGCTTCACCGGTGGGATCAGGATCGGTACTTTCGGGGGCAGCCTCCGGTTGCTCCTTCGCCTTGGGCAGCAGAATCTTCGGTAACTCGAATCGTGGGGGGTCGTTGAGGGGAGAGATCACCGGTCCCACAGCCTCCGCTGCTCCAGGGTACGCCGGCGTCTCTCGATCTCTTCAAATCCAGGTTGGTGCTGGACCATCTTCTTCAGGCGTGCATTTTCTTCTGAATTTCTAGCAACGCCTGCTGCAGGTGCAGGACCACGGATAACTCCGGTGCTGGTGGCAGCTTGGCTGGGGCACGGGGCCTGCCTTCCTCCGCTTCCCTGCTCGGCTGCACACGTCCTGCTTCCATGATGTTCCAGAAGATTCTTTCTTCTTCCTCCAGAGACATCCGGTCTCTTCCGTGGAGGCGGGGTTTGCGTCTCCTCCTCCTCGCAGGGAAGGTGAAGAGGAGGCGGACCTCCTTTGCTGTAGGGCAGGATCGCATTTGTAATAGCACTTTGAGAGGGCAGGCATTTTCTTCGCGCCACAGGGGGGTACACGCCCACGAAGGTACGCCCACCTTCTTCTCCAGCGCCTGAGGGCGCGAATATGGCGACAAAAATGGCGATTTTGGCGCCAAAAGTGCAAACAGTCCTTTTTTCACAAAAACAGTTCCTAGGCACACAGGGCTCGCAATTCTGCGAGTTTCGAATCCTGTTCGTGACGCCAATATTTGTGTCGACCCGCCACCACAATTGTGGGTTACCAGGGCAATGGGGTACTCAGAGCCGAGCCCATGGAAGTCTATGGGGTTGTCACAGGTAGCGGTGGCTCGGTCTGTGGCCCTGGCGGTCTGGCGTATGTTGGGGGAATATTTACAGGGGATAGATTTATATACAGTTCGTGACGCCACCTGTAGTCTTCTGGTAATTTGTACCAGCGCTGCTGTAGATCTCTGAGGGGATGGTGAGGCAGCTAGATGTCGGGTCCCCTACAGGTGGGACTGGTCCCTCAAAGTCTATGAAGTTAGTGAAGTCGGGTGCAGATAAATAACACAGTCTCACACGGTCAGCGTCTTTCCATACCTTTACTTGTAAGATGTTCAGGCAGGTCCCAGGGAGGCTGATCCAAGGAGAGTGTATTTGAGACAGCAGCTGGACAAGTTAGGGGCCTCCTTTACTTTTCAAAAACGATGAGTACAACCAGCCTGAAGCGTAGTTCCCTCAATAACTCCAGCTAATCCATAGCTGTACTGCCCAGTCAGTTTTGTGGTAGGAGCCTTCCTGCGAGAGAGCTGAATTCCTGTCTTGTCGTGCACGGACTCAAAGTCTTCACTCCCCCTGACCCCAGTTACGTACTGACTATATGGGGCTGTTTGCCGCGACCTAAGGTCCGGTAAATCCCTGGTTTTCTTACCACTATGCTTGAAGCTAATAGTGATCCTTCGGTCCCCAGTGACCGGTTGCAATGTGCAGGACTTCTTCAATCCAAAAGCACCTTTCCAATAATCTTTCCACTGTGCCTTTCGCCTTGTCCTCGCTGGTAGCATAAACACTCACACTTGCATAAAGTCGGGTATCACTCCTTCATTCACTTCCTTCAAAGTTAGTTACAGATTCTCAGTTATCACTAGGCAGGAGCACGTCTCTGAACCTTTCACTGTCCTTGAGACAGGTGACTGAAGTCTTTCTGCACTAAGCTTCTTCTTTCTTTCAATGTATTCTGGTGAGGTACAGCTCTGACTAGGCTAAGGTGAACTAGACCACCTATACAGCCTCCACTTTCTGAACTGCTGCTAGAGCAGGCTGGACAGCTTCCTCCTTCCAGCTAAACTCCAGACGTCTGCCCTGTCCGAAGACAGGAAACACACTCCAATCACTCAACAAACATACACCCTGACCACTCCCTCACAAGTAACTACACTACCCTAAGGGTGTGTCTAGTGTATGTTGAGTGAATGGGTATTAGCATTAAACTGCTGTCTCGCCACACACTCTCCAGGGTACTGCGTGTGCCTAACACCAGGGCTACACATCACAACATCATTAACTGAGGACAGTCATGAGCGTGAAGGAAGCTTTACGACTACACCACAGCTCCGGGTTGCAATGTTAAGGGAGAGCCAGGGCCGAAGGCAGAGAGAAGTAAGAGTGACAAATGGGACAAATCACACCTCACTCAATTAATACCGACACCGGGTCGAATGCATTGTGTACTTCACGTCTAAGAAAGAAAACCAGAGGCCTCTTCTGGACTCTAAGTCGCCAGAAGGAAGCCCTAAGCGTGATACGTAACCGAGTCGGGAGAACGGGGACTTTGAGTCAGTTGCACGACAAAAGTAAGACCTTATTCTCTCAACATTGATATCACGCAGACATAGAAATGACTCCACAACAAGTGGCGGGCGCAGTATTGTCGGGACAGACACCACACCCGCCCACCAGAAACAGGGGTACTACGGTGGTACAGGAGTACGCACAGGTATTTAGCAAACACCCACTTGACTTTGGGACAATTAAGGGAGTACAACATCATATCCCTACAGGCAATCATCCTCCCATCAAAGAGCGGTACAGGCCTATACCTCCAGCACACTACAGAAAGCTAAGGAAATGTTGCATGACATGAAGGAAGCAGGGGTGATAAGGGATAGTTGTAGTCCCTGGGCGCACCTCTAGTCCTAGTTAAGAAAAAGGATGGAAGTATGAGAATGTGTGTAGATTACAGACAAGTAAATCGCATAACACATAAAGATGCATACCCATTACCCGCATAGAGGAATCCTTAGGTGCTTTAAAACTGCTAACTACTTTTCCACCCTCGACCTCACTAGTGGGTACTGGCAAGTAGCTGTGGCTGAGGAAGATCGGGGAAGACAGCTTTCACCACCCCAATGGGACTCTGTGAGTTTGACAGAATGCCGTTTGGAACATTCCAAGAGTGATGGAGAGCTGCCTGGGACATCTCAACTTTGAAACCGTGTTGCTGTACCTGGACGACGTAATTGTGTACTCCAAGACGTATGAGGATCATCTGAAGCACCTGGCAGAGGTATTCGAGTCACTGTCCAAGTATGGGATGAAACTGAAGCCCTCAAAGTGCCATCTGCTTCAAACGAAAGGTACAGTACTTGGGGCATATTGTCAGCTCCGAAGGAGTAGCGCCGACCCCGAGAAGGTCACGGCCATCCAGAAATGGCCGGAGCCGAAGAATCTCAAGGAGGTGCGCCAGTTCCTGGGACTGACAGGTTACTACAGGAGGTTTGTAAAAGACTACACCAAGAAAGCAGCGCCTCTGCAGGACCTCCTGGTAGGACAACCCCTCAAGAGCAGAAATCCTCCATTCCATGGGGTAAAGAACAAGCTGAGGCATTCAAAGAGATGAAAGAGATCCTGACAGGCGATGAAATCTTAGCCTACCCTGATTACAGCCAACCGTTCCTGCTTACACAGATGCCAGTAACGAAGGATTGGGAGCGTCCTCAGTCAGAAGCAGAATGGCCAAGAAAAAGTCATCGCATATGCAAGCAGGAAGCTCCGGCCAACCGAGAGGACCCAGAAAACTATAGCAGCTTCAAGTTGGAGTTCCTGGCGCTGGTCTGGGCCATTACAGAAAGATTCAAGCATTACCTTGCCTCCAGCAAGTTCACTGCGTACACAGACAATCAACCCCTTGACGCATCTTGAAACAGCCAAGCTGGGGCCATGGAGCAACGTTGGATGGCTCGGCTGTCAAACTATCAATTTACCATCAAGTACAGGGCGGGCCGTAAAAATGCCAACGCTGACGCCTTGTCCAGAATGCCGCATGAATCCGACACGGAGGAAGAATCGGATGACCTGGAAGAGATTGAGCTACCTGCGTTCCACAGAAATGGGATGATCCATGAGCAACGAGCCCACAGAAAGCGGTGTGGTAAGACGTTAAACCCTTTACCTCATCACAGCTGGAAGGAGACTCAGGACAGCGATCCAGTGGTCAGCCGTATCAAGGAGCTGATAAGACAGGAAGGTTCCTCCTTGGAGAAAGATGCACCTATACCAGCAAAGCTCCTGTGGAACGAGAGAAGCCGGTTGTTCATCTACCATGAGAAGTTGTGCAGGAGATACGTCGACCCAAGGACCCATGAGATGGTTTGGCAGATAGTGGTCCCCAGAGCAGACATCCAAATGGTGTTAGAAGCCTACCACGATCAAGCGGGACACTTTGGCTGGAAAAAGCTGGAGACCCTGTTGAAGTGTCGGTTCTACTGGGTAGGGATGCGCAGCTCCATCGAGAAGTGGTGCCGGAACTGTGGACCCTGTGGCCTCAGACGAAAAGACTACTGTAGTCAGAAGGCACCCCTGCAGCCTATCCAGACGACTCGTCCCTTGGAGATCGTGGCATTGGACCATGTCAAGTTGTCACCAAGCAGGTCGGGATACTCATATGCCCTGACCATGGTGGATCACTATTCCAAATTTCTGGTGGTCGCCCCTGTCAAAGATCTGACAGCAGAGACAGCAGCAAAGACCTTCCAAACAAGTTTCTGCAGACCACATGGATATCCGGAGCAGGTGCTGACTGATCAAGGTCCTGCCTTTGAAGCTGAACTGTTTAAGGAATTCTGTCACTTGTATGGGTGTAAGAAGATCAGAAAAACACCGTACCACCCTCAAACCAATGGCCTTTGTGAAAAGATGAATCACATTGTCATTGATTTACTGAAATCTGTACCACTGGAAGAAAGAAATCGGTGGCCAGACTTGTTACCTGACCTGGTCGACTTGTACAACCACATACCAGTAAGTTCCACCAACTGCACTCCAGCCTACCTTATGAGAGCAAGACCAGGAAAGCTGCCAATGGATTTGGAACTTGGCGTGGTAGAACCAGAGGCTGATGACACTGCTGAAGATTGGGACACGAATCGACAGGAACAGTACAGGAGAGTACAAGCCTGCGTGGAAGATAGTCTCAATAAAGTAAGAGAAAAGCAAGAGATGAATTACAACAAAAATGCTCCCGCTAAGCCTTTTATGCCTGGAGAAATTGTGCTAAAAAAGAAAAAGAAGAATGCACAAATTGGATGATCAGTGGGAACAGGAGCCATATGTCGTGCAAAATTCCAAATTTGATAACAGAAAAACCTGTACCATTAGCAAGGATAGAGGAAAAACGACTGCAACTGTGTCTAGAGATCATCTAAAGTTGTGTCCGGGCCCATTAAAGCTTCGTGAGGAAGAACCTGTTGTCAATCAGGAAGAGAGTGATGAAGCGGTCATACATACGGATTTGGGAGATTTACCTGCAGATTGGCCCAGAGTGGGAAAAGCTGTAATCATTCCTGTGCTGCAGTTTTATCAACCGCAAGAAGAATCTCTACATCCAGTCATACCAATTGTGCCAGTAGAGTCAGTTCCAGAAGGACCTGTTCCGGCAGAATCTCAACCAGTGGAACCCCAAGAAGCGGAACCACAAGAGGCAGCACCACAAGAAGTGGAATCCCCTGGTGAAACCGAATCGAATCGCCCAGCCACCAGTATGCTTGCCAGATCCATAGAAAGGTTGAGACAGTATTACCGTTTGCCAGCACGCAGAACAGACAGGCCAGAGACTACTATACCTGACACCACTCCACGTAGGTCAGTACGTACAACGAAAGGAAGGTTACCTATTCGTTATCAAGAGTAGTCCTAGCAAACTAGTCTAGTATGACCCAGACAGGGGTTTACTGCAACTGAACCTGTACAAAGTTTGAAGAAGTTTTATGAAAAATTGCACTTTATAGAAATGTTGAATAATGTTTATTACTATGCTTATTTAAAGTAGAATACCCGGCTGGGTAAAGAAGAGTTAAAGTATAATGTGATTTTACTTGAAAAATGTTTTATCATGCAAAGGACTGCGTGGCTGTGGACTTTGCCAGCCCAAAAACTTTTATTGTAAATAGTTCGCACTTCGGTGCCCCATTTTGGTTTTACATAAAGCCTTACTACCTCTGAAGAAAAACCCGTATGGTGTGGCCTAGAGTGAGGTCTGCAGCAATGAAGTCCTGCAGCCCACCCAGGACCCACGTGGGAGGTTTTTGGTGCGGGTCCTCCACAAGAATCTTGTCTTATACTATGTATTTATTGAAAAGTATTTTGATAATTTTCTACTGATCTATGTACAAAATGTAACGTTCAAGAGTCCTTACCTCCCGCAAGGGATGAGTTATTATGTTGATGTTATATGCAAAACAAAAATGTTTTTCTTTTCTATTTCAGCCCGGGAGTGCTGAGTTTAACTAGGGGGGGATGTGTGGCCCAGCTTCGCAAGGCACACATGTCTCCTGGAAAATGCACAGGAAGGTAACTGTAAAGCTTGATATTCATTCACGCACACTTCTCAGCATTGCCACTAGAGGCATATCAGACTATTTAGTAGTGTGACGTAGCAATAGTGGGACATTCTAGTCAGAGCTCAGCCTGAGCTAGACAGGAGAGATTCAAGTTCCTGTCTTTGGACAGAGAAGATCAGATTAGTCTTGGAGGGAGAGGAGAGAAGACTGAACCCACACAGAGCTTGTGTAGCTCATCTGATAAGAAAGTGGAGGCTAGTACGGGTGAAGTGAATCATCTTAGCCTAGTCAGAGCTACCCCTTAACCTGATACTCAGAACAAGCTGTCGGTGTTCCTAAGAAAGTGGAAGGTGACTCTCAGAGCTACAGCGTAAATACAGTCTGACGAAGCGTCCTGTGAGCTGCTCTGGACAGAGTTCTGTGAAGGAAAGGAATTACAGCAGTTATACCAACGAGTCAACTGAGAACAGGTCAGTGAGCACTGAAGGAAAGCTGACCTTTATACCATTGCTACACGTGCTTATGTTAAGGGCGAGAGCAGGGCGAAGGTCGAGTGGAGAAGCAAGAGTGACTAAAGGGACAAATCACCCTCACTCAGTTAACCGGACACCGGGGTCCGAAGCGTTGCTAGTGCTTCACGCCTAGTAATAAGAAAACCGGAGGCCTTTCTGGACTTCAAGTCACAGAAGGTAGCCCTAAGTGCCGATACGTAACCGGGGTCAGGAAGAACAACAGTCTAGCAGGGCCCTGCACCAAAGACTAGTTCTATTCAACAGAAGACTCCACCACAATGTTGGCCGGGCGTAGTTGCTATTAAAAGAGTTGCACTTGACTTTATGCAAGTTGCACTCACACACATTAAAAGGATAAAGGAGGCCTCTAACCTGCTCAACAGTTTTCCTGAATGTGCATTCTCCAACCTGACCAGCTTCCCGGGACATACCTGCAACACCTACAAGTAAAGGTATGGAAAGAGACTGCATTGTGTGTGACTGAATTCTTATCTGCACCCTGCATCACCACCATAGACTTTGAGGGACCAGTCCCACCTGTGGGGGACTTAACACCTAGCTGCCATAACATCCCCTCAGAGATCTACCCTGCAGCGCTGGTGTGTCGACCCGCCACCACAATTGTGGATTACCAGGGCAATGGGGTACTCAGAGCCGAGCCTATGGAAGTCTATGGGGATTTGTCACAGGTAGCTGTGGCTCGGTCTGTGGCCCTAGCGGTCTGGCGTATGTTGGGGGAATATTTACAGGGGATAGATTTATATACAGTTCGTGACGCCACCTGTAGTCTTCTGGTAATTTGTACCAGTGCTACTGTAGATCTCTGAGGGGATGGTGAGGCAGCTAGATGTCAGGTCCCCTACAGGTGGGACTGGTCCCTCAAAGTCTATGAAGTTAGTGAAGTCGGTTGCAGATAAATAACACAGTCTCACACGGTCAGCGTCTTTCCATACCTTTACTTGTAAGATGTTCAGGCAGGTCCCAGGGAGGCTGATCCAAGGAGAATGTATTTTGAGACAGCAGCTGGACAAGTTAGGGGCCTCCTTTACTTTCAACACGATGAGTACAACCAGCCTGAAGCGTAGTTCCCTCTATAACTCCAGCTAATCCATAGCTGTACCGCCCAGTCAGTTTTGTGGTAGGAGCCTTCCTGTGAGAGAGCTGAATTCCTGTCTTGTCGTGCACTGACTCAAAGTCTTCACTCCCCCTGACCCCAGTTACGTACTGACTATTTGGGGCTGTTTGCCGCGACCTAAGGTCCGGTAAATCTCTGGTTTTCTTACCACTATGCTTGAAGCTAATAGTGATCCTTCAGTCCCCAGTGACCGGTTACAATGTGCAGGACTTCTTCAATCCAAAAGCACTTTTGAAATATTCCTTTCCACTGTGCCTTTCGCCTTGTCCTCGCTGGTAGCATAAACACTCACACTTGCAAAAAGTCATGTAATCACTCCCTTCTTCTCTTCCTTTAGAGTTAGTTCCAGATTCTCAGTTATCCACTAGGCAGGAGCACGTCTCTGAACCTTTCACTGTCCTTGAGACAGGTGACTGAAGTATTTCTGCACTAAGCTCTTCTTTCTTTGTCAGTGTCTTCAAGTGAGGTACAGCTCTGACTAGGCTGAGGTGAACTAGCTCACCTGTACTAGCCTCCACTTTCTGAACTGCTGAAGAACCAGGCTGGACTGCTTCCTCCCTCCTAGTCCCAGCTAGACTCCACACGTCTGCTCCGTCCGAAGACAGGAAACTGACTACTCTAAAATCACTCAACCAATATACACCCTGACCACTCCCTAACAAGTAACTACACTACCCTAAGGGTGTGTCTAGTGTATGTTGAGTGAATGGGTATTGAGCATTAAACTGCTGTCTCGCCACACACTCTCCAGGGTACTGCGTGTGCCTAACACCAGGGCTACACATTCCCCCATGGTAAAAGACAGCACTCCCGGGCTGTAAAATACAAAGAGACATTTTGTTTATGCATGAAAACATCAACATTAAACATTAATTCGTCCCATCCGGGAGGTGAGGATATCTTGAACGTTGCAAATAAAACATTGAATATAGAAAAATACAAAAGTATTAAGGCATCAAAACATTCAATAAATACTCAGTATTCTTGTGAAGGACCCGCACCAAACCTTCAACGTAGGTCCTGGGTGGGCTGCAGGACATCCGAATGCAGACCTCACTCAGTGCCACACCACACGGGTTTTTGTATTCAGAGGTAGTTGTGCTGGTTTTATGTAAAACCAAGATAAAGCACCGAAGCGCAACTATGTACAAATAAGTTCTGGGCTGGCACAGTCCTCAACCTCAAAGTCCATTGTAAAACAAAGACACAGATATAATATCACATCATAATAATACTAAAGTGCAAAACTTTTTCTGGTTACCTAGCCGGGCATTCTACTGTTAGAAATATATATATATATTATATACGTTATACTTGTGCAAAAATTTGTAAACATACTTAAACTTTCTACAACTTTACTTATGGTAGACCCCTATCTGGATCTCACCGATTCTTCTTTACTGTTTAATTACTCATTTACTTCAAATACACTTTCCACCCCGGGGGCTGGAACAATGTGATGGTCCCTAGATCCCATTACTAACAAGTCATGCGCTGCTATTAGGGTCTGGGTCGCCACAGTTCTCGTGCGAACCTCTAGGGGCGCAACGGGTACATTCTCCTCACGAGACACCGATTGCGTTTCAATCACAGTTAACGATATGGACCGTGTCATGGATTGCGATTGAGACTGGGTCACATGTTGCGATGTAGATGTGGCTTTCCTTTGCGATGAACCTGCAGGGGGCGATGCTGGGGCACGGCCGGATACTGCTTGAGCTGGAGACGGGGACGCTGCGGTAGTGATGTCGCTACCTGCGTCTGGGACGGGGTCACGGACGATGGTGACGTTAAGGGCATACCATCCCTTCATTCCCCAGTGCCGTGTGTACGTGACAATGTCTCCATTAACTAAGTCCCTCCCGGGATGGCCTTGCGGTAGGTGGGATTCTACGTCCCTGCGACTAACAAAGACCCCTGGGTAGAGGCCCGGTTCACGGATGAAGCCCCAGCCCTTCCGGAGCTGGAACTCAGTCACACACCCCTGCCGCCGCGGTTCCCTCAGGGTACCTTTCTCTCTCCGGACACTCTCCTTGTCCGCGATCAGCTCTGCATGTTGTCGCTGACGATTCCGCTGAGCTTCCCGCTCTTCCTCCTGCTGGCGTTTCTGCTTCTCCTCACGACGCTGCCACTCATATTCCCACTGGGCGGTGTAGGCGACGTCATCCAGGCGCGCCATCTCGTCCCAGTCGACGTCTGGTAACGACGGACAGGACCCCTCCGGTGTCCCTGTCGGGGACCGATCATCTGCTGCGGCCTCCTGGCCGGGCGGGCGTTCCGGAACTGGCGGTACCTCCTCAACCTCCTTCGCCTCCACCGCTTCACCGGTGGGATCAGGATTGGTACTTTCGGGGGCAGCCTCCGGTTGCTCCTTCGCCTTGGGCAGCAGAATCTTCGGTAACTCGAATCGTGGGGGGTCGTTGAGGGGAGAGATCACCGCGTCCCACAGCCTCCGCTGCTCCAGGGTACGCCGGCGTCTCTCGATCTCTTCAAATCCAGGTTGGTACTGGACCATCTTCTTCAGGCGTGCATTTTCTTCCTGAATTTCTAGCAACGCCTGCTGCAGGTGCAGGACCACGGATAACTCCGGTGCTGGTGGCAGCTTGGCTGGGGCACGGGGCCTGCCTTCCTCCGCTTCCCTGCTCGGCTGCACACGTCCTGCTTCCATGATGTTCCAGAAGATTCTTTCTTCTTCCTCCAGAGACATCCGGTCTCTTCCGTGGAGGCGGGGTTTGCGTCTCCTCCTCCTCGCAGGGAAGGTGAAGAGGAGGCGGACCTCCTTTGCTGTAGGGCAGGATCGCATATTGTAATAGCACTTTGAGAGGGCAGGCATTTTCTTCGCGCCACAGGGGGGTACACGCCCACGAAGGTACGCCCACCTTCTTCTCCAGCGCCTGAGGGCGCGAATATGGCGACAAAAATGGCGATTTTGGCGCCAAAAGTGCAAACAGTCCTTTTCACAAAAACAACTCCATAGGCACACAGGGCTCGCAATTTTGCGAGTTTCGCATCCTGTTCGTGACGCCAAAGTTTTGTGTCGACCCGCCACCACAATTGTGGATTACCAGGGCAATGGGGTACTCAGAGCCGAGCCTATGGAAGTCTATGGGGATTTGTCACAGGTAGCTGTGGCTCGGTCTGTGGCCCTAGCGGTCTGGCGTATGTTGGGGGAATATTTACAGGGGATAGATTTATATACAGTTCGTGACGCCACCTGTAGTCTTCTGGTAATTTGTACCAGTGCTACTGTAGATCTCTGAGGGGATGGTGAGGCAGCTAGATGTCAGGTCCCCTACAGGTGGGACTGGTCCCTCAAAGTCTATGAAGTTAGTGAAGTCGGTTGCAGATAAATAACACAGTCTCACACGGTCAGCGTCTTTCCATACCTTTACTTGTAAGATGTTCAGGCAGGTCCCAGGGAGGCTGATCCAAGGAGAGTGTATTTTGAGACAGCAGCTGGACAAGTTAGGGGCCTCCTTTACTTTCAACACGATGAGTACAACCAGCCTGAAGCGTAGTTCCCTCTATAACTCCAGCTAATCCATAGCTGTACCGCCCAGTCAGTTTTGTGGTAGGAGCCTTCCTGTGAGAGAGCTGAATTCCTGTCTTGTCGTGCACTGACTCAAAGTCTTCACTCCCCCTGACCCCAGTTACGTACTGACTATTTGGGGCTGTTTGCCGCGACCTAAGGTCCGGTAAATCTCTGGTTTTCTTACCACTATGCTTGAAGCTAATAGTGATCCTTCGGTCCCCAGTGACCGGTTACAATGTGCAGGACTTCTTCAATCCAAAAGCACTTTTGAAATATTCCTTTCCACTGTGCCTTTCGCCTTGTCCTCGCTGGTAGCATAAACACTCACACTTGCAAAAAGTCATGTAATCACTCCCTTCTTCTCTTCCTTTAGAGTTAGTTCCAGATTCTCAGTTATCCACTAGGCAGGAGCACGTCTCTGAACCTTTCACTGTCCTTGAGACAGGTGACTGAAGTATTTCTGCACTAAGCTCTTCTTTCTTTGTCAGTGTCTTCAAGTGAGGTACAGCTCTGACTAGGCTGAGGTGAACTAGCTCACCTGTACTAGCCTCCACTTTCTGAACTGCTGAAGAACCAGGCTGGACTGCTTCCTCCCTCCTAGTCCCAGCTAGACTCCACACGTCTGCTCCGTCCGAAGACAGGAAACTGACTACTCTAAAATCACTCAACCAATATACACCCTGACCACTCCCTAACAAGTAACTACACTACCCTAAGGGTGTGTCTAGTGTATGTTGAGTGAATGGGTATTGAGCATTAAACTGCTGTCTCGCCACACACTCTCCAGGGTACTGCGTGTGCCTAACACCAGGGCTACACACTGGTCAATCAGATCAGAAACCACAGGTGGCGTCACGAACTACTATAACTACAATCCCCTGTAAATATTCCCCCATTGCATGACCGCCAGGGCCACGGACCGAGCTCTGCTGCCAGTGACAACTCCCATAGACTTCCATGGGCTCGGTGCCGAGTACCCCATAGCCCTGGTACCACCAATGTGGTGCGCGTCATCTTTGGCGTCACGAACAGGATACAAGCTTGCAAATTGTGAGTCCTGTGTTGCCTATATTGACTGTTTTGTGCAGAAAAGACTGTTTGCTGTTTTGTCATTTTTGGCGCCATTTACCGCCATTTTGCCGCCATATTTGCGCCCTGAGGCGCTGGTGAAGAAGGTGGGCGTGCATTGGTGGGCGTACCTGAAAGAGCGCGCGGTTTCCTGAACACGCCCCCAACGCTGACGCGGCGGCAGGTCCTGTGAGAGCTGCAGTGAACGCTCTGACATCAGAGCGCCAGCGACTCAGGTCCTGTCTCCACCGCTGTGTCTGTAGAGCTGCAGCCTTTGGAGAAGGTAGGCTCCGATTAAAGAAGGGGGCGCCAACATGTCGCAGCAGCCGGCAGACAGCGTGGTCCCAATGACTTACCGCTTGGCGTTGTAGCACAGGATGGAAATGTGGGCCCCTCACCTGGTCCTGTGGTCCCGCTCATACCGCTAACGCTCCCATACATGCCAGGAGCGAAGTGGCTCCCTCAGTACAGCGGCGAGCCAGACACCCTGCCAGGGTTCAAACGGAAAATATGCAGCATAATGGACATGTACTCAATGACAGAGAAGCAAAGAGCTGCTGTGGTAATAGGACAGTTAGCTGGTGCTGCTGAGAGAGAAGTAGAGACTTGGACAGCTGCAGACCAGGAGTCGGTGCCTGCGATTCTCTTAAAGCTACAGGCCATCTTTGAGGACCGCACAGAAACAGATCTCCGGATGGCATTTTACCAATGCTCTCAGAGACCGGTGACAGTATTAGGGACTACGCCTGCCGACTACAGGGGGCCCTGCGAACTCTCAAACAGGTTAACCCTATAAGTGCCATTGATGAAAGCAAAATGTTGAAAGAACAATTTGTACGGGACTGAGGTCCCAAGCGGAAGGCAGGACTGTGAACTGGTGGTCCTTGGATCATCCTGACGCTACCTTTGATGCCCTAAAGGATATGGCTATAAAAGGACTGCGACCCCTGGAAAAGCCTGAGGTGGCAACTCAGTATCACCCGGGTGAAGCCACTCTAAAGCCGGCAGTATCCACCTTTTCCCCGCTGGTGGCAGAAGCCAAAACGCAGGTGGCGCCCCCTACTGAGTTGGACTGTCTGCGCTCAGAAGTGCGCCAGCTGACTAAAAACCTGGCCACTGTAATGAGTGCCCTGCAACTGCGGAAGGAGGAAGGAGGAAAGATCCTGCTAGCCGACTGCCCAGAGGATGTCCCTTGGATGAACCGGAGGAAATGGAGGACGTCGCCTCACCAAGGGAGGACAACGCCACCCCCAGGAGCGACCCCTGATCAGCACCATCCTCGCCGAGAGATCATCTGCTACCGCTGTAACCAAAAAGGTCATATGGCTCAGCAATGTCCTTTAAACGAGCAGATCCTGGGTCCGAGGGCCAACACCCAGGAGTAGACTCATCAGGCCCCTTAGACTGGAACCGCAGGTTTGTGGGAGGAAGACCCTACCTGTCATCATTCTGGACGGGATCGCAATCCCTGCACTGCTGGACACTGGATCTCAGGTGACCATCATACCTGATGTCCTTTATAATAAGTTTTGGTCCATGGACAGTCTCCAGCCCCCGAGCCCTGACTTTGCCTCTAATGGTCTCCCAGAGCCAAAAACGTGGACGTAAAGGTGGGCAGAGTGGAGCTGGAGGATCAGGGACTTTTAGTAGTAAAGACTGTAAATGAGGAAAATGGCTTAAATGTGGTTTTAGGTACTAACATTATTAATAACTGTCTGGGAGAAGTTGTGTTTTTGCTCCAACAGCTCGCTGAAGTTGCCAAGCCAAAACAGAAGGGAGTGATCCAGAGGGAGATCCGGGCCCTGATGTGCCAGCAGCAAGCGAAGCTGACAGATGGTGAAATCGGTAATGTACGGGTAACAGACCCGAACCCCATTGTGATACCCCCAATGAGTGAAATGCTTATATGGTGTAGAGCAGCAATAGGTCTGAGGGACAGAACTACCAAGCAGTAGTAGAGCCCCATCGTTCAGAGCATAGACCTACACTCTTGACTGCTAGAGGGGTAGTGGAAGTAATAAATGGGAGAGTACCAGTACGACTTCTCAACTGGGGAGAAGATGAAGTGAATTTACCACGTTATGCCACTGTTGCTAAATTACATACCGTAGATAACAATTCTATTCTCACAACAGAGTCCTTAGCCTCCCGCCAACCAGCGGAGGATAATGACCCGGCAACCCAGGTGGCGGATTGGTGTCAGCAACTCCATGTCGGGACAGACACCACTCCCGCCCACCAGAAACAGGGGGTACTACGGGTGGTACAGGAGTACGCACAGGTATTTAGCAAACACCCACTTGACTTTGGGACAATTAAGGGAGTACAACATCATATCCCTACAGGCAATCATCCTCCCATCAAAGAGCGGTACAGGCCTATACCTCCAGCACACTACCAGAAAGCTAAGGAAATGTTGCATGACATGAAGGAAGCAGGGGTGATAAGGGATAGTTGTAGTCCCTGGGCAGCACCTCTAGTCCTAATTAAGAAAAAGGATGGAAGCATGAGAATGTGTGTAGATTACAGACAAGTAAATCGCATAACACATAAAGATGCATACCCATTACCCCGCATAGAGGAATCCTTAGGTGCTTTGAAAACTGCTAACTACTTTTCCACCCTCGACCTCACTAGTGGGTACTGGCAAGTAGCTGTGGCTGAGGAAGATCGGGAGAAGACAGCTTTCACCACCCCAATGGGACTCTGTGAGTTTGACAGAATGCCGTTTGGAACATTCCAGAGAGTGATGGAGAGCTGCCTGGGACATCTCAACTTTGAAACCGTGTTGCTGTACCTGGACGACGTAATTGTGTACTCCAAGACGTATGAGGATCATCTGAAGCACCTGGCAGAGGTATTCGAGTCACTGTCCAAGTATGGGATGAAACTGAAGCCCTCAAAGTGCCATCTGCTCAAACGAAAGGTACAGTACTTGGGGCATATTGTCAGCTCCGAAGGAGTAGCGCCGGACCCCGAGAAGGTCACGGCCATCCAGAAATGGCCGGAGCCGAAGAATCTCAAGGAGGTGCGCCAGTTCCTGGGACTGACAGGTTACTACAGGAGGTTTGTAAAAGACTACACCAAGAAAGCAGCGCCTCTGCAGGACCTCCTGGTAGGACAACCCCTCAAGAGCAGAAATCCTCCATTCCATTGGGGTAAAGAACAAGCTGAGGCATTCAAAGAGATGAAAGAGATCCTGACAGGCGATGAAATCTTAGCCTACCCTGATTACAGCCAACCGTTCCTGCTGTACACTGATGCCAGTAACGAAGGATTGGGAGCGGTCCTCAGTCAGAAGCAGAATGGCCAAGAAAAAGTCATCGCATATGCAAGCAGGAAGCTCCGGCCAACCGAGAGGGACCCAGAAAACTATAGCAGCTTCAAGTTGGAGTTCCTGGCGCTGGTCTGGGCCATTACAGAAAGATTCAAGCATTACCTTGCCTCCAGCAAGTTCACTGCGTACACAGACAATAACCCCTTGACGCATCTTGAAACAGCCAAGCTGGGAGCCATGGAGCAACGTTGGATGGCTCGGCTGTCAAACTATCAATTTACCATCAAGTACAGGGCGGGCCGTAAAAATGCCAACGCTGACGCCTTGTCCAGAATGCCGCATGAATCCGACACGGAGGAAGAATCGGATGACCTGGAAGAGATTGAGCTACCTGCGTTCCACAGAAATGGGATGATCCATGAGCAACGAGCCCACAGAAAGCGGTGTGGTAAGACGTTAAACCCTTTACCTCATCACAGCTGGAAGGAGACTCAGGACAGCGATCCAGTGGTCAGCCGTATCAAGGAGCTGATAAGACAGGAAGGTTCCTCCTTGGAGAAAGATGCACCTATACCAGCAAAGCTCCTGTGGAACGAGAGAAGCCGGTTGTTCATCTACCATGAGAAGTTGTGCAGGAGATACGTCGACCCAAGGACCCATGAGATGGTTTGGCAGATAGTGGTCCCCAGAGCAGACATCCAAATGGTGTTAGAAGCCTACCACGATCAAGCGGGACACTTTGGCTGGAAAAAGCTGGAGACCCTGTTGAAGTGTCGGTTCTACTGGGTAGGGATGCGCAGCTCCATCGAGAAGTGGTGCCGGAACTGTGGACCCTGTGGCCTCAGACGAAAAGACTACTGTAGTCAGAAGGCACCCCTGCAGCCTATCCAGACGACTCGTCCCTTGGAGATCGTGGCATTGGACCATGTCAAGTTGTCACCAAGCAGGTCGGGATACTCATATGCCCTGACCATGGTGGATCACTATTCCAAATTTCTGGTGGTCGCCCCTGTCAAAGATCTGACAGCAGAGACAGCAGCAAAGACCTTCCAAACAAGTTTCTGCAGACCACATGGATATCCGGAGCAGGTGCTGACTGATCAAGGTCCTGCCTTTGAAGCTGAACTGTTTAAGGAATTCTGTCACTTGTATGGGTGTAAGAAGATCAGAACAACACCGTACCACCCTCAAACCAATGGCCTTTGTGAAAAGATGAATCACATTGTCATTGATTTACTGAAATCTGTACCACTGGAAGAAAGAAATCGGTGGCCAGACTTGTTACCTGACCTGGTCGACTTGTACAACCACATACCAGTAAGTTCCACCAACTGCACTCCAGCCTACCTTATGAGAGCAAGACCAGGAAAGCTGCCAATGGATTTGGAACTTGGCGTGGTAGAACCAGAGGCTGATGACACTGCTGAAGATTGGGACACGAATCGACAGGAACAGTACAGGAGAGTACAAGCCTGCGTGGAAGATAGTCTCAATAAAGTAAGAGAAAAGCAAGAGATGAATTACAACAAAAATGCTCCCGCTAAGCCTTTTATGCCTGGAGAAATTGTGCTAAAAAAGAAAAAGAAGAATGCACAAATTGGATGATCAGTGGGAACAGGAGCCATATGTCGTGCAAAATTCCAAATTTGATAACAGAAAAACCTGTACCATTAGCAAGGATGGAGGAAAAACGACTGCAACTGTGTCTAGAGATCATCTAAAGTTGTGTCCGGGCCCATTAAAGCTTCGTGAGGAAGAACCTGTTGTTAATCAGAAAGAAAGTGATGAAGCGGTCATACATACGGATTTGGGAGATTTACCTGCAGATTGGCCCAGAGTGGGAAAAGCTGTAATCATTCCTGTGCTGCAGTTTTATCAACCGCAAGAAGAATCTCTACATCCAGTCATACCAATTGTGCCAGTAGAGTCAGTTCCAGAAGGACCTGTTCCGGCAGAATCTCAACCAGTGGAACCCCAAGAAGCGGAACCACAAGAGGCAGCACCACAAGAAGTGGAATCCCCTGGTGAAACCGAATCGAATCGCCCAGCCACCAGTATGCTTGCCAGATCCATAGAAAGGTTGAGACAGTATTACCGTTTGCCAGCACGCAGAACAGACAGGCCAGAGACTACTATACCTGACACCACTCCACGTAGGTCAGTACGTACAACGAAAGGAAGGTTACCTATTCGTTATCAAGAGTAGTCCTAGCAAACTAGTCTAGTATGACCCAGACAGGGGTTTACTGCAACTGAACCTGTACAAAGTTTGAAGAAGTTTTATGAAAAATTGCACTTTATAGAAATGTTGAATAATGTTTATTACTATGCTTATTTAAAGTAGAATACCCGGCTGGGTAAAGAAGAGTTAAAGTATAATGTGATTTTACTTGAAAAATGTTTTATCATGCAAAGGACTGCGTGGCTGTGGACTTTGCCAGCCCAAAAACTTTTATTGTAAATAGTTCGCACTTCGGTGCCCCATTTTGGTTTTACATAAAGCCTTACTACCTCTGAAGAAAAACCCGTATGGTGTGGCCTAGAGTGAGGTCTGCAGCAATGAAGTCCTGCAGCCCACCCAGGACCCACGTGGGAGGTTTTTGGTGCGGGTCCTCCACAAGAATCTTGTCTTATACTATGTATTTATTGAAAAGTATTTTGATAATTTTCTACTGATCTATGTACAAAATGTAACGTTCAAGAGTCCTTACCTCCCGCAAGGGATGAGTTATTATGTTGATGTTATATGCAAAACAAAAATGTTTTTCTTTTCTATTTCAGCCCGGGAGTGCTGAGTTTAACTAGGGGGGGATGTGTGGCCCAGCTTCGCAAGGCACACATGTCTCCTGGAAAATGCACAGGAAGGTAACTGTAAAGCTTGATATTCATTCACGCACACTTCTCAGCATTGCCACTAGAGGCATATCAGACTATTTAGTAGTGTGACGTAGCAATAGTGGGACATTCTAGTCAGAGCTCAGCCTGAGCTAGACAGGAGAGATTCAAGTTCCTGTCTTTGGACAGAGAAGATCAGATTAGTCTTGGAGGGAGAGGAGAGAAGACTGAACCCACACAGAGCTTGTGTAGCTCATCTGATAAGAAAGTGGAGGCTAGTACGGGTGAAGTGAATCATCTTAGCCTAGTCAGAGCTACCCCTTAACCTGCTACTCAGAACAAGCTGTCGGTGTTCCTAAGAAAGTGGAAGGTGACTCTCAGAGCTACAGCGTAAATACAGTCTGACGAAGCGTCCTGTGAGCTGCTCTGGACAGAGTTCTGTGAAGGAAAGGAATTACAGCAGTTATACCAACGAGTCAACTGAGAACAGGTCAGTGAGCACTGAAGGAAAGCTGACCTTTATACCATTGCTACACGTGCTTATGTTAAGGGCGAGAGCAGGGCGAAGGGCGAGTGGAGAAGCAAGAGTGACTAAAGGGACAAATCACCCTCACTCAGTTAACCGGACACCGGGGTCCGAAGCGTTGCTAGTGCTTCACACCTAGTAATAAGAAAACCGGAGGCCTTTCTGGACTTCAAGTCACAGAAGGTAGCCCTAAGTGCCGATACGTAACCGGGGTCAGGAAGAACAACAGTCTAGCAGGGCCCTGCACCAAAGACTAGTTCTATTCAACAGAAGACTCCCACCACAATGTTGGCCGGGCGTAGTTGCTATTAAAAGAGTTGCACTTGACTTTATGCAAGTTGCACTCACACACATTAAAAGGATAAAGGAGGCCTCTAACCTGCTCAACAGTTTTCCTGAATGTGCATTCTCCAACCTGACCAGCTTCCCGGGACATACCTGCAACACCTACAAGTAAAGGTATGGAAAGAGACTGCATTGTGTGTGACTGAATTCTTATCTGCACCCTGCATCACCACCATAGACTTTGAGGGACCAGTCCCACCTGTGGGGGACTTAAACACCTAGCTGCCATAACATCCCCTCAGAGATCTACCCTGCAGCGCTGGTCAATCAGATCAGAAACCACAGGTGGCGTCACGAACTATAACTACAATCCCCTGTAAATATTCCCCCATTGCATGACCGCCAGGGCCACGGACCGAGCTCTGCTGCCAGTGACAACTCCCATAGACTTCCATGGGCTCGGTGCCGAGTACCCCATAGCCCTGGTACCACCAATGTGGTGCGCGTCATGGACACTTTATGGAGAACACTGTGTGGACACTTTATGGAGGGAACTGTGCGGACACTTTATGGAGAACACTGTGTGGACACTTTATGGAGGGAACTGTGCGGACACTTTATGGAGAACACTGTGCGGACACTCTATGGAGGGAACTGTGTGGACACTTTATGGAGAACACTGTGTGGACACTTTATGGAGGGAACTGTGCGGACACTTTATGGAGGGCACTGTGCGGACACTTTTGCAGTGGGACAATTTGCTAGCACCATTGCGTATGGAGGGCACTGTGCGGACACTAAGTCTGACAGTTTGCAGGCCCTGTCATTTCCGGAGGACACTGTTCTGACACAGTTGATTATAGGCACTGTACTGACACTGAATATGTGGGGGCACTGTATAAGGACTGTTGTTCATGGAGGGCACTGTTCTCACATTGTCTATGAGAGACATTACGCTGACACTGTTTAAGAGGGTCTAGAGATGAGAAAATCAATTCCCAGAACACTGGATCAGCAGTAATGTCCGCACTCCGTGGCCGCCACACGGGAGCCCTCCCTACCGCTTCCTACCACGCCGTCTTTGATTAGCCGGCGTGGTTCAACCTCATCACTGCGGCATAACGCACACATGACACCGCACCGGGTGGTTCACAGGTCTCCTATCCAGCGGTTACTGAATACTGACCCGGCCACTGACCAGGGTACTGTGAATTTATTTGTTGACCTCAAAGTGGGTCATTTTGCTGACGCTGCTTATAGCAGGCCCGTGCTGGCGCTGGGTCACGTTTCTGGCACTGTGGTGTATGAAGGGCACTGTGCTGGTACTGGTTATTGGGCGCACTGTGCTGATAACTGATTATGTGCAGCACTGCAGATAATAGCCGGAGTTCACAGCCATCACGCTCTTTGTCACGCCATGCAAAGTTCTTAAGATACTGTCTTGACCCGCACCACAATTGTGGTTTACCAGAGCAATGGGGTACTCAGAGCCGAGCCCATGGAAGTCTATGGGGTTGTCACAGGTAGCGCTGGCTCGGTCTGTGGCCCTGGCGGTCAGGCGTATGTTGGGGGGAATATTTACAGGGGATAGGTATATATACAGTTCGTGACGCCACCTGTAGTTCTCTGATCACTAAGACCAGCGCTGCTGTAGATCTCTGAGGGGATGGTGAGGCAGCTAGATGTCGGGTCCCCTACAGGTGGGACTCTTCCCTCAGGTCGATAGTTATGGTGGGGTTGTGCAGGGATGCAATCAAATAACTCAGTCTCACACCATCCAGCGTCTTTCCATACCTTTTACTTGTCAGATGATAAGGCAGGTCCCAGGGAGGCTGGTCGGGTGGAGGATGTGCTTTGAGATAACAGCTGAACAGGTTGGGGGCCTCCTTTACTTTCAAAGATGATGAGTCCAACCAGCATAAAGCCTAGTTCACTCCAATTTCTCCAGCTTCTCCAAGCTGTACTGCCCGGTCAGTTTTGTGGTCGGAGTCTTCCAGTGATGGAACTAGGTTCTTGCTTTTGCTGATCAGGCTCAAAGTTCCTATTCCACCTGACCCCTGTTACGTACTGACACTCCAAGGGCTGCTTGCTGCGACCTAAGGTCCAGTAAGACTCTGGTTTTTCTATCACTATGCCTAAAGCTATAGTGACACTTCGGTCGCCAGTGACCGGTGACAATGTGCAGGATAATCCAATCCTTAAGGCACTACTGAATTCCTTCCACTGCGCCCTTCGCCCTGTCCGCGCTTGTAGCATAAGCACTCCACACTTCCTAGGGTAATGCAGGCTAGTCCCTTCTTGCTTCTTCCCAGAGCTTGCTAACAGGTGCTCAGTAATCTTCTAGTTCAGGAGCACGTCACTGAACTCCACTGTCCTTGGGACAGGAGACTGAAGGTCCTGCTGCTAACTCCTCTTTCTTCCTGCACAGACTGCACACTGAATGATCTCCTCTGTCCGAAGACAGGAAACAGAACTCACTGAGCTCTGCCGCTGACTGAACTCAACTCGCTAGATCTCACTAGCTCTTATAACCTATGGGTGTGTCTAAGTGTGTGATGGAGTGAATGTTTATTGAGCATTAAACTGTTACCTCTCCACACTTCCTCCAGGGTACTGCGTGTGCCTTCACACCAGGGCTACACAATACCATTGGCATTAAAGTGCTTGTGTGATGAGACAGCTGAATCCGGTGCCACAAATATGCACGGGTAAGGTGAGTAACCGGCACATGGGAGATCCGCCCTGGTGACAGAACGCCAATGGTAGCTCTTAAAGGGAACCTGACAGCTGAGAAATGCTGCCCGATCCACAGGCGGCAGGAATCAGACCGTGGCTGTATGATCTCACCCAGATGTGCTTACTCTGCGGCCGTTCATAGATAATTAGACTTTATAAGGACCGAGACGCATGGATACTAGTTGGACAGACGGGTCTCTGGCAGATTTTTTCACGCCCGCTGCCAGTGACTGATAGGTCTTTCCTGATGTACGTGTATTTTAGAGAGAGATAGGCAGAGACCCGATTCTTAGAAATGCTGCTTGAAAGTCAAACATCGTGGTTCGGGCAGCATGTATCCGCTGTCAAATCCCCTTTAACCCCTTTGTGACCTTCGCTGTACTAGTACTGCTCTGCGGGTGGTGCGATTGTGCCTAGAGCAGGACTAGTATGGGGCTGTGATCGCGCGGCCTCACGCTGAGCGCCGCAGCGATCACATGCGGGTGTCAGCTGTATGTGACAGGTGACACCCCGCAGCAACACCTGCGATCGGTGCTAGCACTGATCGTGGGCATTTAACCCCTCTGATGCCGCTGTTAGAAGTGACAGTGGCATAGAGAAGCATCGCACAGGGACTCCCACCAGAACAATGCGATGCGATCGCGTTGTTCTGGTGGTCTGCATGGAGACCCCTGGCACCAAGATGGCCGCGGGGTCCTTCTGTGTCCTGCAGGGTAGGTGCCGGCATGCCTCCTTCCCTGCCTGTCAGGTCCCTGATCTGATACTCTGCTGTGAAGTCAGATCAGCGATCTGATGTAAAATAGTAATGTCCCATACTGGGACAATGTAATAAACTTAAAAAAAAATATTATAATGTGTAAAAATATATATTTTTTTAAAATCCCCAAATAAAGGAAAAAAATACATATATTTTATCAATAAATATGTTTATTTATGTGAATAAAAAAAACAATAAAAGTACAAATGTTCTATAAAACTGTGCCACTAGTTAACCCCTTCAGTGAACACCGTAAAAATAAATAAATAAAAAACTAGGCAAAAAACAATACTGTATCATCATACCGCCGAACAAAAAGTGCAATAAAACGTGATAAAAAATATGGATGTAGATAAAAATGGTACCACTGAAAACGTCATCTTGTCCCGCATAAAACAAGCCGCCATACAGCATCATCAGCAGAAAAATAAAAAAGTTATAACTCTCAGAATAAAGCGATGCAAAAATAAAAAAAATAATATTTTATTTCTATAAAATAGTTTTTATTGTGTAAAAGCGCCAAAACATAAAAAAATATATAAAACGATATAAATGACGTATCGCTTTAATCGTACTGACCCGAAGAATAAAGCTGCTTTACCAATTTTACCACACACAGAACAGTATGAAAAAAAAGCAATTCCTGAATTGCTGGTTTTTGTTCATTCTGTTTTCCAAAAATCGGAATAGAAAGCGATCAAAAAATGTCATGTGCCCGAAAATGGTACCAATAAAAATGTCAACTCGTCCCGCAAAAAACAAGCCATAACATGACTTTGTCAGACTAAATATGAAAAAATTATATGTTTCAAAATATGATGACGCAAAAAATAGTTTTCGCAGTAAAAAGCGTCTTTTAGTGTGTGACAGCTGACAAACATAAAAACCCGATAAAAATCTGGTATCACTGTAATCGCACCGACCCAAAGAATAAAGTTGCCTAATCTCTTATACTGAAAGAGGAATTGCATAAAAAATAAATAAAACCAATTCTTCACATGCTGTTGATTTTTTCATTCTGCCTCCCAGAGATCGCAGTAAGGCTCAGCGCACATTTATCCTGCGCTCCACACTGAGCGCTGGCACCGGGGTTTCTGTGTAAATCTCTGAAATACGTGATTCAGACACAACCCCGGCGGAAAATTCCCTATAATTAGGCAGATGGAGACACTGTGGACGCCATAGCACCAGATCTGGGGGTATCCGTCTTTTTAGGATTACATAAAAGTGCCGACAGCCAGTTTTGTGCACTTCTGAAAAGAAGGAAACCACAGAACAGAGGCCAGATGGAGTCCAGAGTAACTCTGCTACCTCACTATAGTGAATGGATCCATTGGATTTTTTATCGGAATAACGTCACTCGGAGATTTAGATGTAAAGCCCAAAGTAAGTGCTCAGCGTAGAGCACCGGATAACTGTGAACCCAAACATTATGTAAAATGTTCCCACTAAAAGCTTCCACTCAATCCACAAAAAAAGCAAGTCTCCACTCAGATCTGTCATCTGTTAATGGTAATGTAGGGGGCTTCCACGCTACTGGTAGCACAAAGGCTCTGGAAAAGCGAGATGGCTCCTCACTCGTCAAAAGAAATTCAGCAAATTCTCCACTTCCAAATCCAAATGTCCCCCTCCCTTCTGAGCCCGTGTGCCTAAACCGCATATAGCGCCCACGTTTGGCATTTCTGTAGTGATGAAAGCCCGCCTAATTTACAGGTGCATGTCTCCAGAAGCACGGGCTGGCATAATGTACTGGTCACTACAATGTACTGGTCACTACAACAGCAGTTTGCAATTTTCACTCAGCAGCATCCACTGCTGCTTGTTTCTGGAAAACACTCATGGAGTCAAAATCATCACTACACTTGTAGATAAATCCCCAAAGGGGTATAATTTACAATATGGGGTCACTTGAGGGAGGATTCTGCTTTTCTAGCACTTAGGGGCTCTTTATGTGGAATCCACAAACTAGTCTAGAAAAATCTACGCTCCAGGAGGCAAATAGCGCTCTGTCCCTCCCGAGTCTCTCCGTATGGCTAAGTAGTACAGCTACATATGGAGTTTTTCTACATTCAGCAGAAATTGAGGGACAAATTCTGGTGCCTTTTTTACCCATTTCCCAGTGTGAAAATGTAAAACTTGGGTCTAGCACACAATCTTGGTGGTAAAATTGTAAATCATTTTCTCTTCACTGACCAATGGTATAAAAGTTTGTGACACACCTGTAGTGTCAATACCATCAAGCGCGTTGCCTCTTGTTAGACACTCTGTAGCTATAAAGCTTGCTTCCTCTTGATACTCTGTAATCATCAAGCTTTTTGCCTCTTGTTGGACACTCTGTAACCATCAAGTCGTTCCCTTTTGTTGACACTCTTAACCATCAGCTCGTTCTTTGTTAGACACTCTTCTAACTCACACAGCTCGTTGCCTCTTGTTAGACACTCTGTAGCTATTAACTTGCTTCTCTTGATACTCTGTAACCATCAAGCTTTTGCCTCTTGTTAGACACTCTGTAACCATCAAGCTCGTTCCCTTTTGTTAGACACTCTGTAACCATCAAGCTTTTCCTTTTGTTAGACACTCTGTAACCATCAAGCTCGTTCCCTTTTGTTAGACACTCTGTAACCATCAAGCTCGTTCCTTTTGTTAGACACTCTGTAACCATCAAGCTCGTTCCCTTTTGTTAGACACTCTGTAACCATCAAGCTTTTGCCTCTTGTTAGACACTCTGTAACCATCAAGCTCGTTCCTTTTGTTAGACACTCTGTAACCATCAAGCTCGTTCCTTTGTTAGACACTCTGTAACCATCAAGCTTTTTGCCTCTTGTTAGACACCTGTAACCATCAAGCGCTTGCCTCTTGTTAGACACTCTGTAACCATCAAGCTCGTTGCTTTTGTTAGACACCCTGTAACCATCAGCTCGTTGCCTCTTGTTACCACTCTGTAACCATCAAGCGCTTGCCTTTGTTAGACACCCTGTAACCATCAAGCTCGTTGCCTCTTGTTAGACACTCTGTAACCATCAAGCTCGTTCCCATTTGTTAGACACCCTGTAACCATCAAGCTCGTTATCTCTTGTTAGACACTCTGTAACCATCAAGCTCGTTCCCATTTGTTAGACACCCTGTAACCATGAAGCTCGTTGCCTCTTGTTAGACACTCTGTAGCTATAAAGCTTGTTTCCTCTTGATACTCTGTAACCATAAAGCTTGTTGACTTTTGTTGGACACCCTGTAACCATCAAGCTCGTTGCCTCTTGTTAGACACCCTGTAACCATCAAGCTCGTTGCCTCTTGTTAGACACTCTGTAGCTATAAAGCTTATTTCCTCTTGATACTTTGTAACCATAAAGCTTGTTGCCTCTTGTTACACACTCTGTAACCATCAAGCTCGTTCCCTTTTGTTAGACACCCTTTAACCACCAAGCTTGTTGCCTTTTGTTAGACACCCTGTAACCATCAAGCTTGTTGCCTTTTGTTAGACACCCTGTAACCATCAAGCTTGTTGCCTTTTGTTGGACACTCTGTAACCATCAAGCTCGTTGCCCCTTTGTGAGTAAAGTTACCTCGAACTGTCCTTTGTCTTTATTCCTTCCGCCAAACCTCTGGGTGGAAACAACTCTATTACTAATGGCCACTATATCCTACATATTTAAGGGGGACACATCACGAATCATCCCTCCCATGAGGGTGCCTTTTCTGCCATCAACTCAGTGGCAATTTAGGTGTTGGACACCATCAAACAACTGTGAAAGCCGTTAGTTCCATATGCAGAGGACGTGGAGTAAGGGTGAATACTTCCAGGAGTAGATAGCGGCAAGAAACTACTTGGAATTCTGCAGTGTACATGAATCTAGCCCCTAGGATAAGGACGTCCTGTCACTTTAAGACTAAAGCCACCAGAAGATGCCAGAACCTGAAGTTTTGGTTGTTGATTAGTGAGTAATGAGATTACAGAAAGTCATGGATCAGGAGAGAGAAAAGCCAAGTTTCAAAGCTTCAGAGGCGTGAGATGTGATACAGAGCAAACAGGAGCAGGACACGCGACTATCAACAGATGACAAGAACTTTCTAGAGGAAACTTTTATCCGTCATCGTTCCTTTCTTAAAGGGGTTTTAGTTTTTTTTTTTTTTAAAAAAGCTGTGTCTCCTTAGTAGTATTATGTAATAAGCAAAAAAGGTAACTCTGCTGCACTCACTGTCCCCAGGTCTCCGCCGCTGCCCCCGGTGACTTCTCTTGTTTGCAGCACTGAAGTCTCAGCGGCTCTGCCGGGTAGATGGCACGAGTTACAGATACAGAGTTCACTGATTGGCTGCAGCGCTGTCAGCGTGACATAAGGGCTGCCGACGTCAGACATCAGGAGCAGCAGCTGAGACTCAGGATTGGACCCAGGGAGGGTGAGTAGGGGACAGTTTTTGTTTGTTTTTTTACTACACTCTTTACAGCGTGACACAGGTTTCTGAAAGCAGAAAATCCCTTTATGTAATGTTTACGTCTACGTCTCCTGAGGGAACGTAGATCTACAGAGAGGAAATATCTCTCACAAGAAGTCAAGTTTAAAATAATGTCCTCGCTTAAGAAACAACAGACACGTCCCAACAAGTCAGAGCACGTCCCACCATAACATACACATGGGGAAGACACATATTAATAACACATATACCTATTATTATCCTCATATTATTGCCAAATGGCGGCAGTATAATACTACTTATATTCTTGTACATAGGGGCAGTATTATAGTAGTTATATTCTTGTAGATAGGGGGCAGTATTATAGTAGTTATATTCTTGTACATAGGGGGCAGTATTATAGTAGTTATATTCTTGTACTTGGGGCAGTATTATAGTAGTTATATTCTTGTACATAGGAGCAGTATTATAGTAGTTATATTCTTGTACATAGGGGGCAGTATTATAGTAGTTATATTCTTGTACTTGGGGCAGTATTATAGTAGTTATATTCTTGTACATAGGAGCAGTATTATAGTAGTTATATTCTCGTACATAGGAGCAGTATTATAGTAGTTATATTCTTGTACATAGGAGCAGTATTATAGTAGTTATATTCTTGCACATAGGGGGCAGTATTATAGTAGTTATATTCTTGCACATAGGGGGCAGTATTATAGTAGTTATATTCTTGTACATAGGGCAGTATTATAGTAGTTATATTCTCGTACATAGGAGCAGTATTATAGTAGTTATATTCTCGTACATAGGGGGCAGTATTATAGTAGTTATATTCTTGTACATAGAGGGCAGTATTATAGTAGTTTATTCTTGAACATAGGGGCAGTATTATAGTAGTTATATTCTCGTACATAGGAGCAGTATTATAGTAGTTATATTCTTGTACATAGGAGGCAGTGTTATAGTAGTTATATTCTTGTACATAGGGGGCAGTATTATAGTAGGTATATTCTTGTACATAGGGGGCAGTATTATAGTAGTTATATCTTGTACTAGGGCAGTATTATAGTAGTTATTCTTGTACAGGGGCAGTATTATAGTAGTTATATTCTTGTACATGGGGCAGTATTATAGTAGTTATATTCTTGTACATAGGAGGCAGTATTATAGTAGTTATATTCTGTACATAGGGGGCAGTAATTATTAATTGTTGAGTTATAATTTCTGTACATAGGGCAGTATTATAGTAGTTATATTCTTGTACATAGGAGGCAGTATTATAGTAGTATATTCTTGTACATAGGGGCAGTATTATAGTAGTTATATTCTTGTACATAGGAGCAGTATTATAGTAGTTATATTCTTGTACATAGGGGCAGTATTATATAGTTATATTCTTGTACATAGGAGCAGTATTATAGTAGTTATATTCTTGTACATAGGGGGCAGTATTATAGTTAGTTATATTCTTGTACATAGGAGCAGTATTATAGTAGTTATATTCTTGTACATAGGGGCAGTATTATAGTAGTTATATTCTTGTACATAGGAGCAGTATTATAGTAGTTATATTCTTGTACATAGGGGGCAGTATTATAGTAGTTATATTCTTGTACATAGGAGCAGTATTATAGTAGTTATATTCTTGTACATAGGGCAGTATTATAGTAGTTATATTCTTGTACATAGGAGCAGTATTATAGTAGTTATATTCTTGTACATAGGGAGCAGTATTATAGTAGTTATATTCTTGTACATAGGAGCAGTATTATAGTAGTTATATTTTTGTACATAGGGGGCAGTATTATAGTAGTTATATTCTTGTACATAGGGGCAGTATTATAGTAGTTATATTCTTGTACATAGGGGGCAGTGTTATAGTAGTTATATTCTTGTACATAGGGGCAGTATTATAGTAGTTATATTCTTGTACATAGGGGGCAGTGTTATAGTAGTTATATTCTTGTACATAGGGGCAGTATTATAGTAGTTATATTCTTGTACATAGGAGCAGTATTATAGTAGTTATATTCTTGTACATAGGGGCAGTATTATAGTAGTTATATTCTTGTACATAGGGCAGTATTATAGTAGTTATATTCTTGTACATAGGGGCAGTATTATAGTAGCTATATTCTTGTACATAGGGACAGTATTATAGTAGTTATATTCTTGTACATAGGGGCAGTATTATAGTAGTTAATTGCTTGTAATAGGACAGTATTATAGTAGTTATATTCTTGTACATAGGAGCAGTATTATAGTAGTTATAGTCTTGTATATAGGGGCAGTACTATAGTAGTTATATTCTTGTACATAGGAGCAGTATTAATAGCAGTTATAAGTCTTGTATATAGGGCAGTATTATAGTAGTTATAGTCTTGTATATAGGGGCAGTATTATAGTAGTTATATTCTTGATACTAAGGGGCAGTATTATAGTAGTTATATTCTTGTACAAAGGGTAGTATTATAGTAGTTATATTCTTGTACAAATGAGCAGTATTATAGAGTTATATTCTTGTACATAGGAGCAGTATTATAGTAGTTATATTCTTGTACATAGGGGCAGTGATTATAGTAGTTATATTCTTGTACATAGGGGCAGTTTATAGTAGTTATATTCTTGTACATAGGGGCAGTATTATAGTAGTTATATTCTTGTACATAGGGGCAGTGTTATAGTAGTTATATTCTTGTACATAGGGGGCAGTATTATAGTAGTTATATTCTTGTACATAGGGGCAGTATTATAGTAGTTATATTCTTGTACATAGGGGCAGTATTATAGTAGTTATATTCTTGTACATAGGGGCAGTATTATAGTAGTTATATTCTTGTACATAGGGGCAGTATTATAGTAGTTATATTCTTGTACATAGGGGGCAGTATTATAGTAGCTTATATCTTGTACATAGGGACAGTATTATAGTAGTTATATTCTTGTACATAGGGCAGTATTATAGTAGTTATATTTTGTAATGGCATATATAGTAGATTGTATGGAGCAGTATTATAGTAGTTATATTCTTGTACATAGGAGCAGTATTATAGTAGTTATAGTCTTGTATATATGGGCAGTATTATAGTAGTTATATTCTTGTACATAGGGGCAGTATTATAGCAGTTATAGTCTTGTATATAGGGGCAATTTTTATTGTAAAAACCAAACAAATACAAATATAATGACATTTCTCCAGTAATACAAAACTAAATTCACTTGGATTGTACATACATTCATTACATATCCGGATTATACATATAAAATTATCTTAAAGAGTCCATACACCTGGTTAAAAAAAAACAAAAACATCATATTTCAACCCAGTGACACATCCTTCCATAACTTAACATTTCCTAATGATTTTATCTATCTGGGGTCGGACATTATGTAGTTGACAGCTGAGTTGGAGTTATTCTGGTCACCGCCGGTCTCCATTTCAGACTCTACCCGAGAGCCCTCAGGTAATGGCTTCCGCTTGGGCGGAGGACAGTCCTCTACGTCCCTATCAAACTCTGCGTCAATTCTTCTAAGGTCATCCTCAAAATCACCGTCAGACTCAGACAGAACACCAAACCTATTAGATAAGTCCATTACACCTGCAGAACTCTGGACCTTCTTCCTGGCTCCTTGGCCAGTGTCATACTCCTTCTCAGGTTTACGGGAGGTCTTGTCCTTTTTCTTCCTTTTAGTCTGAGACACAGATGGTAGTACTGAAGTAATGCTTCCCTGTGACTGCTGCCCCTGAGGGACAACCTCCATACTTCCCTGTGCACCCTCTGAACCCTGCTGCTCTGGTGTCACCTGAGTAGACCCCTGGTGGGCCTCCGGTCTGGCCAGTATTTCCCCTGACAGTAAAGCTGCCTCCTCCAGAATCTCTGCCCCTGCCACCAAATCCTCATCAGGATAGTCCTTACAGATATTGTGCCAGGCGTCAGGACAGTCCCTGAGAGGGTGACCGATCTTCCCACAGAGGTTGCACCTGATGTTCTGGCAGTCTGCAGCCACATGGCCGACCTCCCCACACAGGTTGCACTTCACCACAGTACACGTATTTGCCAGGTGACCCGCCTTGCCACATTTGAAGCACTTACGAGGCTGCCCAGGATAGAAATACACACCCCTCTCCCTCCCAATAAAGAAGGAGTTGGGTAAGTGGGCAGTGATATTATCGCACTGGCGCAGTTTCACCAAAACCCTCCACCCTCCCGTCCAGATACCATCATTGTCTCTGCTTTTGGTGAGGTCAGAGACCAGGTCACAATGCCTCCGGAGCCACACCACAATGTCCTGCGGGGGAACAGACTCATTCCAGAAGATGAGATTTACCGTAACGGTATCCGGCTTAGAGATAGGAATAAAGCTGAACTTACTCCAGCCCTCAGAGTCTCTAAACTTGGGGAAATTAGACCAGAACCTGTCCAGGTCACTCATGAGCTTAAAGCTGACGTCATAGCCCTGCCTGTCTGGAAGATTAATCACCGCCAAGATGCTGACTGGCGCAAACCCCATCTGGCGACACAAGAGCTCCCTGACCACAAACCTTCTATCTGGCAGATCCTCCTTGGCACCTCTGTGCCGGAAACGCACAACGTTTCTCCGTTTAAACGCCTGGCCGGTATAATTGGCACCAGAGGTGAAGGACGGAGCGCCACGACTCCAGGCATTACTGGGGGGAACCTGCGGGGTCACACTAGGCTGACTGACGGGGTGAGGGTCTGCAGCAGGGGGGGCTTCTACACCTTGTGTGCTCGGAATTAAAGGGGGGAAATCACAGACATCATCATGCACATTGTTATCATCAACATCATGTCACTATCAGACTGCGCAGCGTCCACCAAAGATACTGTGCTCCCCCAAACCCCCGACCCCTCAGATACAGCGCGGTTATCCCCAGCATCAGAGCCCTGCTGGGCACCATCAGGAACTACCGGCACATGTCCACTGCCCAACTGTGGTGCATGGCATTCTGAAACTTGTAGTCCCTCTGCTGAAAAATGTCCATGCTGCTGCTTGGAATCTGCTGCAGGCGGCTGTACTGGGCATTCTGCGACTTGTTGTACCTCTACTGGAATGTGCCCTTCATGCTGCTGCTTGGAATCTGCTGCAGGCTGTTGTGCTGGGCATTCTGTGACTTGTTGTACCTCTGCTGGAATCTGCACTACATGCTTCTGCTTTGGATCTGCTGCAGACAGTTTTGCTGGCATTCTGAGACTTGTGGTATGTCTGCTGGGGTCTGTACTACAGGCTGCTGCTGGTGCGGCATTTGCCCCTTTTGGAAGCAGAAACTTGCAGGCTGCAGCACTGGCCGCACCTGCTTCTGGGGTCCACCTGGGACAAACGTCTGACCTGGAACCTGCAGAGTTCTGCTTCTGTGAATTAAAAAGTTCCTGGTTCCTATAAGTCTCCGCCAGGGGCCCCATCCTCTCTAGGACGCAGTCCATGTCCCTCACCACTTTTGCCAGCAATACACCCAGTGTGTTCAGAGTCTCATCATAAAAATCATGACTCCCGGGATTAATAGCCTTTAGCTTATAGCAAGTGTCTATCTGCATCTGTAGTGAGTCTTTCTGCTGCTGTAACTCACCGAACTTCTTGACCAGTCCTGGGATCTCCTCTGCGAGCTGAAGCTCAGGTGCACGTGGCGTCTCCTCCTGGGATCCTGCATTCAGCGATGTCCCCGGCTGCTTGAACCCAGACGTCTCCTTAATTTTCACCACCGCTGGTTTCATGGCTCCAGGCTCCACAGCACTTTTACTGCTGCCACCTGACTGCGACCGTGTGCGTCCTGACCGCGCCATACTGCCATGCTGCTGTAAGTTCTCCTGGATGGTTTGTCTTTCCAAAGACGTCCGTCTCTGCCTGGGAGCAGGAGAGGTGATCTGCACAGCTGGGGCTGATCTCACCTGTGCACCTGGCAGAAGCTGCTTGCTGACTGGGGAGTTACCTGACTTCACATTGTGCTGTAACCCTTCACTGACCGACACTTTTCCTTCTTGCTTCTTTGCTGGACTTGGAGAAGGTTTTCCTCCCAAAACTTTACTGACGGCTTTTTCCTCCTTCACAGAACTGCTGCAGCTTTGGCTCGCTGCATTCACTGCTCTGACAGTGGCTCTGGGATTAACATTCCCATTAGGAGAGGCCTGGGAGGCTTGTCCCAGTGTAGGCCGGGAAGCCTGGGCCTTGCCTGGGGAGCTTCCCCGCCCAGGGTGGCCCCTCCCTGGGCTTGCTCCAGACATCAGGAGAGCTACAAACACACAAACCTCTCAGCTAGGAGGCAGTATTATAGTAGTTATATTCTTGTACATAGGGGCAGTATTATAGTAGTTATATTCTTGTACATGGGATCAGTATTATAGTAGTTATATTCTTGTACATAAGTGACAGTATTATAGTAGTTATCTTCTTGTACATAGGGGCAGTATTATAGTAGTTATATTCTTGTACATGGGGATCAGTATTATAGTAGTTATATTCTTGTACATGGGGATCAGTATTATAGTAGTTATATTCTTGTACATAAGTGACAGTATTATAGTAGTTATATTCTTGTACATATGAGCAGTATTATAGTAGTTATATTCTTGTACATAGTGGCAGTATTATAGTAGTTATATTCTTGTACATAGGAGCAGTATTATAGTAGTTATATTCTTGTACATAGGGGCAATTTTTATTGTAAAAACCAAACAAATACAAATATACTGACATTTCTCCAGTAATACAAAACTAAATTCACTTGGATTGTACATACATTCATTACATATCCGGATTATACATATAAAATTATCGTAAAGAGTCCATACACCTGGTTGGAAAAAAAAAAAAAAAAAACATCATATTTCAACCCAGTGACACATCCTTCCATAACTTAACATTTCCTAATGATTTTATCTATCTGGGGTCGGACATTATGTGGTTGACAGCGTCACAGATCTGAGTCAGAGTTATTCTGGTCACCGCCGTCCTCCATTTCAGACTCAACCCGAGAGCCCTCAGGTAATGGCTTCCGCTTGGGCGGAGGACAGTCCTCTACGTCCCTATCAAACTCTGCGTCAATTCTTCTAAGGTCATCCTCAAAATCACCGTCAGACTCAGACAGAACACCAAACCTATTAGATAAGTCCATTACACCTGCAGAACTCTGGACCTTCTTCCTGGCTCCTTGGCCAGTGTCATACTCCTTTTCAGGTTTACGGGAGGTCTTGTCCTTTTTCTTTCCTTTTAGTCTGAGACACAGATGGTAGTACTGAAGTAATGCCTCCCTGTGACTGCTGCCCCTGAGATACAACCTCCATACTTCCCTGTGCACCCTCTGAACCCTGCTGCTCTGGTGTCACCTGAGTAGACCCCCGGTGGGCCTCCGGTCTGGCCAGTATTTCCCCTGACAGTAAAGCTGCCTGCTCCAGAATCTCTGCCCCTGCCACCAAATCCTCATCAGGATAGTCCTTACAGATATTGTGCCAGGCGTCAGGACAGTCCCTGTGAGGGTGACCGATCTTCCCACAGAGGTTGCACCTGATGTTCTGGCAGTCTGCAGCCACATGGCCGACCTCCCCACACAGGTTGCACTTCACCACAGTACACATATTTGCCAGGTGACCCGCCTTGCCACATTTGAAGCACTTACGAGGCTGCCCAGGATAGAAACACACACCCCTCTCCCTCCCAATAAAGAAGGAGTTGGGTAAGTGGGCAGTGATATTATCGCACTGGCGCAGTTTTCACCAAAACCCTCCACCCTCCCGTCCAGATACCATCATTGTCTCTGCTTTTGGTGAGGTCAGAGACCAGGTCACAATGCCTCCGGAGCCACACCACAATGTCCTGCGGGGGAACAGACTCATTCCAGAAGATGAGATTTACCGTAACGGTATCTGGCTTAGAGATAGGAATAAAGCTGAACTTACTCCAGCCCTCAGAGTCTCTAAACTTGGGGAAATTAGACCAGAACCTGTCCAGGTCACTCATGAGCTTAAAGCTGACGTCATAGCCCTGCCTGTCTGGAAGATTAATCACCGCCAAGATGCTAACTGGCGCAAACCCCATCTGGCGACACAAGAGCTCCCTGACCACAAACCTTCTATCTGGCAGATCCTCCTTGGCACCTCTGTGCCGGAAACGCACAACGTTTTCTCCGTTTAAACGCCTGGCCGGTATAATTGGCACCAGAGGTGAAGGACGGAGCACCACGACTCCAGGCATTACTGGGGGGAACCTGCGGGGTCACACTAGGCTGACTGACGGGGTGAGGGTCTGCAGCAGGGGGGGCTTCTACACCTTGTGTGCTCGGAATTAAAGGGGGGAAATCACAGACATTGTCATGTACATTATCATCAACATCAATGTCACTATCAGACTGCGCAGCGTCCACCAAAGATACTGTGCTCCCCCAAACCCCCGACCCCTCAGATACAGCGCGGTTATCCCCAGCATCAGAGCCCTGCTGGGCACCATCAGGAACTACCGGCACATGTCCACTGCCCAACTGTGGTGCATGGCATTCTGAGACTTGTAGTCCCTCTGCTGAAAAATGTCCATGCTGCTGCTTGGAATCTGCTGCAGGCGGCTGTACTGGGCATTCTGCGACTTGTTGTACCTCTACTGGAATGTGCCCTTCATGCTGCTGCTTGGAATCTGCTGCAGGCTGTTGTGCTGGGCATTCTGTGACTTGTTGTACCTCTGCTGGAATCTGCACTACATGCTTCTGCTTTGGATCTGCTGCAGGCAGTTTTGCTGGGCATTCTGAAACTTGTGGTACGTCTGCTGGTCTGTACTACAGGCTGCTGCTGGTGCGGCATTTGCCCCTTTTGGAAGCAGAAACTTGCAGGCTGCAGCACTGGCCGCACCTGCTTCTGGGGTCCACCTGGGACAATGTCTGACCTGGAACCTGCAGAGTTCTGCTTCTGTGACTTAAAAAGTTCCTGGTTCCTATAAGTCTCCGCCAGGGGCCCCATCCTCTCTAGGACGCAGTCCATGTCCCTCACCACTTTTGCCAGCAATACACCCAGTGTGTTCAGAGTCTCATCATAAAAATCATGACTCCCGGGATTAATAGCCTTTAGCTTATAGCAAGTGTCTATCTGCATCTGTAGTGAGTCTTTCTGCTGCTGTAACTCACCGAACTTCTTGACCAGTCCTGGGATCTCCTCTGCGAGCTGAAGCTCAGGTGCACGTGGCGTCTCCTCCTGGGATCCTGCATTCAGCGATGTCCCCGGCTGCTTGAACCCAGACGTCTCCTTAATTTTCACCTCCGCTGGTTTCATGGCTCCAGGCTCCACAGCACTTTTACTGCTGCCACCTGACTGCGACCGTGTGCGTCCTGACCGCGCCATACTGCCATGCTGCTGTAAGTTCTCCTGGATGGTTTGTCTTTCCAAAGACGTCCGTCTCTGCCTGGGAGCAGGAGAGGTGATCTGCACAGCTGGGGCTGATCTCACCTGTGCACCTGCAGGAGCTGCTTGCTGACTGGGGAGTTACCTGACTTCACATTGTGCTGTAACCCTTCACTGACCGACACTTTTCCTTCTTGCTTCTTTGCTGGACTTGGAGAAGGTTTTCCTCCCAAAACTTTACTGACGGTTTTTCCTCCTTCACAGAACTGCTGCAGCTTTGGCTCGCTGCATTCACTGCTCTGACAGTGGCTCTGGGATTAACATTCCCATTAGAGAGGCCTGGGAGGCTTGTCCCAGTGTAGGCCGGGAACCCTGGGCTTGCCTGGGGAGCTTCCCTGCCCGGGGTGGCCCCTCCCTGGGCTTGCTCCAGACATCAGGAGAGCTACAAACACACAACCTCTCAGCTAGGAGGCAGTATTATAGTAGTTATATTCTTGTACATAGGGGCAGTATTATAGTAGTTATATTCTTGTACAGGGGGATCAGTATTATAGTAGTTATATTCTTGTACATAAGTGACAGTATTATAGTAGTTATCTTCTTGTACATAGGAGCATTATTATAGTAGTTATATTCTTGTACATAGGAGCAGTATTATAGTAGTTATATTCTTGTACATAGGGGCAGTATTATAGTAGTTATATTCTTGTATATTGGAGGCAGTATCATATCAATTACATTACTGGACATAAATGTGACTATTAAGTTTGCACTCTCACTCCACACATCGCAGGTATTGTATCCTAGATCATGTGTCAGTTTGTGGTTTCTGCGTTGCTACAGATTAATAGAGAAAAGTCTTGTTGTGAACATTTACATTTTGCAGTCTTTGCTCATTTTCTGAGTTCTCCGTGATTTTCTGCTCACAGTGCACTGCTCTCTGGTAACAGAAGCAAAGCACAAGCTTCACATCATCACTGTACTTTTTAGGAATTATTTTAACCAAATTGTGGAAAACTGCTTTTTAAAAGTGGGAACTCGGCACTAGAGCGGAGCTGCAGTACAGTAATGAGTGTAGCTTTGCAAAGAACAAATTTCCAACTATGATGCTCTTTGTTGTGAATAGGCTGGAAATGAGTTCTGAGCAGAAGCTCCCTCTGGTGGTTACAAACGGTACTGGACTGTCCAGTGAAGATTGTGAGGATTGGGAATCAGGTGTTACTGACTGGTCTTATATAAGGAGTCGCCTTCCCATCAGGGTTGCCGGTGATAATTGTTTGGTCTCAATCCTTGATTCCTGTTTCCTTGGTAGCCTGCTGTGTCATGTCTGAATCTCCTGCTAAAGATAAGACATTTTCTTCTTTTTGTTTTTTGTGCTTGATTTTTGCATTTTGCCCTACACTTCTGTGGGGGCCTTCAGGGTCCCCTCGGGGCTTTTGCCTCTCAGTTCAGTTCAGCCACTGATGTTTGTACATTTGCTTTTTCCAGTTTTTTTTCAGTGGCTGCTGTTTTGTTTTTGGTTACACCAGAAACTAATTTAGGTGGTAGAGGTCGTGTGATCTCAGGTGTTTTTGAAATTAGTAGAGTTGGTGCTTTTCAGGGTTTTTTGGGATTGCAGTAAGTACCCTTCCTATCCTTTTCTATTTAGTAAGTTTGGCCCCAACGTTTGCTCATACTATTTTCTGTCTGTGTCAGTATTTCTTCTTGTCTAAACCGCCATTACATGTTTGGGGCTTTCTATGTTCTTTGGGGATCTGCTCCGGGGCAGATAGCTTTCCTCTTTCTATCTTTAGGTGTAGTTAGTTTTCTCAGGGCTGTGACAGGCGTCTAGGACCAACGTAGGAACGCTCCACGGCTGCCTCTAGTTGTGGTGGTTATCAGGGTACTGCAATCTCAGAGTTTCCAACTGCTCTGGTGTATTTCCTTTTTTGCCTGCTCTCCTCAGCTACCAAATCATAACAGTATCACCGGCCCAAACTGAAAATTATATGGTACTCACAGAAGGGAAAACTATTGTGAAAGAAAAAAGTTGTCAGAGTTGTCAGAGATTTTTTTTTTTTTTTCTGTTTGTTGCATTTTTTTTCCCTCTGTATCTCTGGGTGCTGAGGAGATTTTTTTTTTCTCTCAATGAGTTTGCACAGTTGTCTGGCCGTGTGGATCAGCTTGCCACTGAAGTTCGGAGTATTGCTACCTATCTTGCTAGGTTGCCTGTTGTGGAACCTAGGATTCCCATGCCAGATTTTGTTTTTAGGGTATCGAGCTAAGTTTCTGAATTTCAAAAATAACTGTAAATTGTTTTTTTGCCCTAAAATCTAAGTCCTCAGGGAACGCAGCGCAGCAGGTTCAAATTGTCATCTCTCTCCTGCGCGGCGACCCTCAGGATTGGGCTTTTTTCCCTGACACCTGGGGATCCTGTTTTGAGTGATGTTGATGCATTTTTTCAGGCTTTGGCGTTATTGTACGATGAGCCTAATGTCACTGATCAAGCTGAAAAAACTTGTTGGCATTAAGTCAGGGCTTGAGGACGCTGAGTTATACTGTCAGAGATTCCGTAGGTGGCAGTCCTGACCAAATGGAATGACGACACTTTGGCAGCTCTTTTTCGGAAGGGACTGTCAGATAATGTAAAGGATGTTATGGTGGGATTCCCTGTTCCCTCTGGTCTCAATGATTCTATGTCATTAGCGATTCAATTGACAGACGTTTGCGTGAGCGGAAAGGTATGCGTGGAATAATGTTGCCTTGTGAACCTGCTTCTGAATCCATGCAGTGTGATAGAGTGGTTTCTGGGGCACAGCGTCATGAATTTCGAAAGCGCAATGGGTTATGTTTCTACTGTGTGATGCCTCTCATGCTATTTCTGTCTGCCCTAAGTGGGGAAGACGTTTTGCTCACTCAGTGTCTTGGGTAGTGTTTCAGACTAAGTTTTTGTTAACTGTTACCCTGATATGCTCTCTGTCCTCATTTTCTGCTCAGGCTTTTGTTGATTCTGGAGCAGCTATTAACCTGATGGATTTTAATTTTGCTAAACGTTGTGGGTTTCCCTTGATACCCCTACGGAAGTCTATTCCCCTACTGGGGATCGATTCTACCCCTTTGGCTGAGAATAAACCTCAGTTCTCTACTCAGGTGATAATGAGGGTTAGAACCTGATCATCAGGAGAGTTGCAAATTTTTGGTTCTGTATAATCTGCATGACATTATCGTACTGGGTTTCCCTGGTTACGTCTCAAATCCTGTTTTTGGGTTGGAAATCGGTCTGTTTACCAGTTGGGGCTGTCAAAGTGTTAATAACCCAAAACCCTGTTTTTTCTGCCTCCCCCCAGCTCCCGGAATTTCCTGACTTTTTTATTGATTTTTCTGAGTGTTTCGAAAGTAAATCTGCTCCTTACCTCCCCATAGGAGCTATACTGCGCTATTGGGAATTTGTGCCTGTAGTAATTTCCTAAAGGTCGCCTTTT
>JARQOD010000004.1:542642343-542690423 GCA_033576555.1 Oophaga sylvatica | reverse complement strand
CCGCAGCAAAATCAAAAAAATGGAAAAATACAAAAGTTATAACTGTTTGAAAAAGGGAGAGAAAACGCAAAAATGAAAAATTGTCTGCAGAGGGAAGGGGAGAATACAGCAGCTTCTCCCAGTACGCTGGGATACAACTCTGCCGCCTTCCCGGATATCTATGGACTCTACTCTCTGGTTGATTTTTTTGCTATTTCTTTTCTCTCTATAGATATCTAATCATCTTGTGCCGTGCCAGGGAAGGTGAAGCGCTCTGCAACGGGCAGGAGCATGAAATCCAGGCCCCTACAAGAACTGGATCGACAGGTCTGGCGGCAACGACGGATCCTGCCACAATAAGACTTTATTATATCAGCAGGAAAAACCACCCAAATCCGCCTTCTCCGAGCCCGATCCAAGGGGAGGTGAACTACAGGAGGGAAGAGTCAAGCCTGTCACGAAAAAAAGAGGCAGGACGCACAGAGCGTTACCACCCTTTTTGTTACCCAGGATTATTGGGCGAGGATAAAAAATGGAGCGTGACATATCATTAAGTGCGATTTTACATGTCAATCCGGAAATTATTTATTGTTAAAGGGAATCTGTCTGCAGTTATGTAATCTGATGTAGGGACAGAGACCCTGATTCCGGCGATGTATCACTTATTGGGCTGTGTTTTGGAAAATCATTGTTTCATTAGGAGGTGATCACTGCGGGACTAGGTGTCTCGTGGCCACTAGTCTTACCACGCCCCACCCCCCAGCACTGATTGGTAGCTATCTGCCAATGTATAGTGTACACAGAAAGCTGCCCAATCAGTGGTGTGGGCGGGGGTTATAAATAGCTCAGCATTCTGAGTACTGCAAAAAAAAAGTGATGTGTCAAAATGAAAGCAAGCCGCTCAGCAAGTGACACATTGCTGGAATCAGGGTCTCAGCCCCTACATCATCATGCTCTAAAATTACATAGCAAAAGCCTGGTCACAGGTTTCCTCTAAGAGACTGATTCCACTCAAATACATGGCCCAGGTTCAGGGTGAAACGGAAAGCTCACAGACAGTGAAGTCTGACACACGGACCGGAAACAGAGCCGGCAGAATGAAAGAAAAAGGGGCATTTATTTAACACTTTTTCTTTCTTTTTTGTGTATTCATTTTTTTTTTGCCCCAAATTCTTCAAAATGGCGCACGTGGTTTATGAATGTTGCAGAAAATAAAAAATGCCCTTTGTTTTTGTCTTTAACCTTTCTTTTTACGCCTTTTTGGTGCGAATGGTCGTGTGTTCTGCTGGACATTAGAGAAATAAAACTCAGGCGTACAGAAAATCTCTCCAGGAGGAAGGACCGGCATACATTGCACTCCACATGTGAAGCATGAACGTCGGCCTTAGGCCGCCATCACAGTTTTTTTGGTCTTTGTATGAATTTCTGCATTTTTTAAAGCTTTTTTATTGCGTGCAATTTATTTTCCTTCACAGAAGTTTACTGAAATCTTCGGAAAAAAAAAAACGTCCCAAGAACAAGCTGCGGAAAATCATCACACCATTTTTTAATTCCTTATTCCAAGACCTTTTTTTGTGAAAATTAGCAGTGAGAAGTGTCACTTTTTTGTCTTTTTTTGTGTTCCAAATTCTTCAAAATGGCGCACATGGTTCCTTTATCCACAAATGCTCTTTATATTTTATTTTTAACCTTTTTTGCACTTTTTAACACAAAAACTGACATGTTCTGCTAAAATGACCCAAAATGTGCACAATAATCCACATATATAGGGCCTAATTCATTACGTTTTCGCCTTTTTTGTCTAGTTTTCAGCATATTTTTCCATTTTTGCTCCTTATTCTTCTGTAATTTGTGCCTATTAGCGAAGCGTTCGGTGTAAAGAAAATGCAACAGACACCACAAGACGAAAAAAAAAGGAAAGTGACAAAAAGAAAGAAAAAAGAGAAATTAATCCGGCAGAATCATCGCTCCCGGGGGACTGGAGAGCGATTACGGAAAAAAAATTGCAACTTTTTTTTTTTAAATTTGGAATTGATGACCGAGCCATAAACATCTGAAAACTCCAAATTTCGTCCAGTCGGGCAAACATAAAAAAGGCGAAAAACACCAAAAAATAGACAAAAAAGGCGCAAGTGCAATAATGAATTGGGTCCTTCATCATGTGGTGCGGGGGGCTTAATTGCAGCCCCCCTATAGTTACACCACTACAGCAGCATGAGGATGGCGGGTTTTTTACGGCATACAAAGCCAATATTAGCATTGGGGATAGCGGAATCGCTTGGTGACAACTTATCAACCCTAACAATCCCACATAACTTGTCAGCTGGCTTTTCCAAACTCCTGCTTGGTAAATATAAGCAGTTATGCAGCTAGAGAGAAGCCCTGGCTATATCACTGCATACTGAGGCAGAATTATCAATCAGGAAAGTGGAAAAGCTGGGTACAATGAATGACGGCCATATTGGTTATCACTCAGCTTTCCCAGACAGTTAATCCTAAATAAAACTGCCAAAAATACACTGCATTCATTTGTATCAGACCCGCAGACGTGAATTATTGAGGAATTTATCGATTTTGAATATCAATAGTGGGATCGGCCGCCATTTTGTTGTAGTCCAAAATACTATACATTACTGCGGAACCAGCAAAATGGCGCCGGCGATGTGGAAAAAATAAGTTTGACCTCTAGTGATGAGAAGTAGCCGCAGACGGATGACGTCCTAAAAGATGGCGGTGCCCATAAAAGCAAATTGACATTGCGGTTCCTGCGCAGGTAAACGGCTGTGTGTGCACTGGGGGTGATGGCGCCGGTGTCTGTGTGTGTGACGGTGACATATGGCTGGAGCTGATGATTTGCTGTCACATTCAGACCACCGTGCCCCGTGTCATGTCCCCTCCAGCCTTTTCTGTAGCTCTGCATGCTGACAGTCAGGTGCAATCCTTCTTGATTGCTTCCAGAGTCTGCACCCTGTCTCCACTCAGTGCATCTCACAGCTGAGGGTTTGTTACTGCTGAGAAGTGCTCATCGCTTCCATTCCCAGAGATTTTAATGTATTTTCTCCCCTTCTTCATAGATGGATGTGGTCGGATAGTGCTGGTCATTACGAGCACTTTTGTAATTTGCAGCTTTTTAAAATTCTCAGCCCTTCTCTTTTGTTTACAGCTTGTTGCCATGGAGACCGACCGCCGCTGCCGTCTAGCTTGTGAGCGCCGCCGAGATTGGGAGGTAACAGCGCGCTCCGGCGGTCCTGGCAGCGTCACAGCAGCGCTTACAAGTTCAGTGGAAAGGAGCGCTGCGCATGGTTTTGCAGCGGTGGTCGGTCTCCTAGGCAACGAGCTCTAAAGAAAAGTGTTAATATCTCATGAACGGCTGCAGATTTTAATAAGCTGTAAATTGCAAAATTGCTCATAATTACATACGCTATCCAGCAGTATCCATCTATGAAGATGGGGAATTAAAGAAATGACAGTGACCCCTGACTCCATTATTTGCAGACAGTTGAGGATGAGGAGCCTGCGCTTGTTGTTTGCTGCCCACAAGCTATGTGCGGGGGTCAGACAGATGCCAGCGGTGGTGCCCAGCGGGACAAAGGTGAGTGTGAGTGTACAGCTGTATCCGAGCCGCACTCTGCCACTATTCGGATACATAAAGACAGAATTATTATAATCTGGAAGTGATGAAATTGCAGCCATGTGATCAGATGTGGGACTTTGGCTAGTTGCTGCCTCACTTCGCCTTGATTTACACTTCAGACGCTCTTCCTGCTTGCATTGGCGTCTGTGCTCGGCATGGAGCAAATATGATGATTGTGTACCCCCCCCGTCTCCATTTGCTTCACAGTCCCAGTTGCTCCGGGCGGCCCACACCTCGTCCTCACCCGGTCCTCCGGTGTCTGGCCCGCCATCGAAAACGCTAGCTCCGTTTGAAGACGCGTTTGCAAAGGAACAGAAGGACAAGGCCTCGTTTGTCGAGGTGCTCGACCTGTTCTGTGGCCGAGACGTGAGGAGGAGAGGACACATCGAGATGATCGAGGCGGCGCTCAGGTGGATGCCGCAGTTTGGGGTGGAGAAAGACATTGAGGTTTATAACAAACTGCTGGATGTGTTCCCCAAAGAGGTGTTCGTCCCACAGAACTTCGTCCAGACCATGTTCCTCCATTACCCCCAACAGCAGGAGTGTGCGATCAGGGTCCTGGATCAAATGGAGTACTATGGTAAGTATGGAGTACAGTACAGCTCCTCTCACAATGGGGTGATGGACAGGAGGGAGGAGCTATGTGACATGGAGCTATGTGACTCATTCTATGAGTCTGCTCCTCCCACCACAGGGTGACAGTCAGGAGGGAGGAGCTGTGTGACATGGAGTCTGACCTCCCACCCACAGGGTGACATCGGAGGACGGAGCTATGTGACATGGAGTCTGACCCTCCCACCACAGGGTGACAGTCAGGAGGGAGGAGCTATGTGACATGGAGTCTGCCCCTCCACCACAGGGTGACAGTCAGGAGGGAGGAGCTGTGTGACATGGAGTCTGCTCCTCCCCCCACAGGGTGACAGGAGGGAGGAGCTATGTGACATGGAGTCTGCTCCTCCCCCCACAGGTTGACACTGGAGGGAGGAGCTATGTGACATGGAGTCTGTTCCTCCCCCCACAGGTTGACACTGGAGGGAGGAGCTATGTGACATGGAGTCTGCTCCTCCCCCCACAGGTTGACACTGGAGGGAGGAGCTATGTGACATGGAGTCTGCTCCTCCCCCACAGGTTGACACTGGAGGGAGGAGCTATGTGACATGGAGTCTGTTCCTCCCACCACAGGGTGACACAGGAGGGAGGAGCTATGTGACATGGAGTCTGCTCCTCCCCCCACAGGGTGACAGGGTTAGGAGAGTGTATCCCTGTGCTGTCGGCTGGCAGTAACTGTTTTCTTTCCTTACAGGTATCACCCCTAACAAGCACACCTTTTTTCTCCTTGCACAAACATTTGGGAAATTCAGTCACCCTGTGAAGAAGTACCAGCGGATGCTCTATTGGTTTCCTCGTTTTAAGCATGCCAACCCTTACCCTGTGCCCGTTCACCTAGAAGCCGATCCCGTTGCCCTTTCAAAAGTTTGCCTGAAGCGAATAGCCGCAGACGGAGACGCCCAAGTGACGGTTTACCAGGTGACTATCAGGAAATTCATTGATAATGGTGACCCAGCAGGAGAAGGCCCTTTTATTATACATAAAAATGTGAAAACTGCTTGTTAATATCTTACTTCTATTCGGAGATATGAGCTCATGAAGTTACAGGCCTGAAGCCTGAGGCTGCACTACTGACAGATTCCAAGTTTTGAGCAATGTCCACACAGAACTGACAGCATTCCAGCCAGTTAGGATGTAAATATTGATAGAGTTGATAATCCAGATTCAAACAAGGTCTCCATGACAACCGTGCAACTGGCAGAAATGAGGTTTCATGGGCCTCACAATCTCAGTAGTGCAGCCTCAGGCTTAGAGCCTGTAACTTCAAATGATTATATCTCGGCCTAGCAGAAAGATATGTAAGAGCCGTTTTCACATTTTTAATGTTCATTTAAGGATCTTTAATTATTTCTGGCGAGTTTATTTCCCTTCCAAAATATTTGATTTCTCTCCTTCTTTAAAAAATGATTTCCTCCATTTTCGGTATAGGGCCACATCTGCATGAATTTTATACAAGACCCAATAAATGTATACCCCACGTGCCGAGATTTATGATGGCGGCCACTAGTGACTGTCACACAGTATCTGATAGCCTGGGGGGTTCTGACATTACTTTTCTGGCATATCCTCTGTAACATAGTCTTACTGGTGGTGGAGTGACCACCGGGAATACAGGACGCTCAGTCATCTGTAGACCGCCATAGGCAGCCATTTACAGGCTAGGAATGGCAAACGTGGGCCGCCTGTTTTCAGGATCAGTGTGATACCCTGCAATTTGACGACTTCAGATCTCATAAGCCATAGCCACGTATATAAATGATGACTTGTATGGTTTCTATACAGCTGCCGTCATCAGAAGTGTGTGAGGATGGCACGGTCCAGGAGCACCCGCATCTCGTGGGTATGTACATGACAGAGCGCCATTACAAAGGGGGACTCCGGCTATGTGACGAGAGGAAGGGTGGTAGATATAGGTGAGAAGGTGATTTAGGGTGGTGCAGCACTGAGGAGAGGACCGATAAAATGGTAGACAGAATTGAGGGAGATGTAGGACGGTGCAGCACTGTGTAGAGGATAGGTAAGATTGTAGACAGAATTGTGGGAGCAGATGTAGGACGGTGCAGCACTGAGGAGAGGATAGGCAACATGGTAGACAGAATTGAGGGAGTAGATGAATGGCGATGCAGCACTGTGGCGAGGACAGGTAGTGTGGTAGACAGAGATTAGGACGTTGTAGGGCGGTGCAGCACTGTCTTAAGGATGGGAAAAGTGGTAGGCAGGGATATGGAGGAGATGAAGGGCAATGCAGCACTGTGGAGAGGATAGGCAACATGGTAGACAGAATTGAGGGAGTAAATGAAGGGCGATGCAGCACTGGTGAGGACAGGCAGAGGTGGACAGAGATGAGGAGATGTAGGGCAGTGCAGCACTGTGGAGAGGATGGTTCGGGTGGTAGACAGATATGGGAGGTGATTTTGTGCAGTGCAGTACTGGAGAGGACTGGCAGGGTGGAAGACGGGAGGATATGTAGGGCGGTGCTGCACTGTGGTGAGGACAGACAGGGTGGTAGACAGAGATGAGATGTAGGGCGGTGCAGCACTGTGGAGAGGACAGGCAGGGTGGTAGACAGAGATGAGATGTAGGGCGGTGCAGCACTGTGGAGAGGACAGGCAGGGTGGTAGACAGAGATGAGATGTAGGGCGGCGCAGCACGGTGGTGAGGACAGGCAGGGTGGTAGACAGAGATGAGATGTAGGGCGGTGCAGCACTGTGGAGAGGACAGGCAGAATGGTAGACAGAGATGAGGAGATGTAGGGTGGTGCAGCACGGTGGTGAGGACAGGCAGGGTGGTAGGCAGAATTTAGGAATGGGCAGGGTGGTAGACAGAAATAAGGGAGATGTAGGGTGGTGCAGGACTGTGGAGAGCTTTGTGGGGGAGAAGGATACGTTTCTGTTGTCTCCACCTGGTGCCAGTCATTGTACTGGTTGCCCATCTCCTATAGGAGGATACATCGGTTAAGCGGCTGGAGAAAAAGACGGATTTTGGTAAGAACTTACCTGTAAAATCCTTTTCAGCGAAGAAGGAAGGGAGACACACTAGTCATTACTAGTGGGTAGGCGGAGCCCAGATGGGATAGACACCTCAGATTAAAAAGAGTGTTGACCGGCCCCTCCAGCTCGGGCTCCTCCTACTCCAGCTCTCCAGTCGTACACAAGCTAAGGAAGAGCAAATATCACCAGCGGAGCAACATAACCCCTTCTGAAGGACTTCAGAGAAAAGACAAGAATACAGGTTATGCATGTAACAGGAAAAAAACACACAGTTCCAGGTACTACTCACTGAACCTGACTACTGCGATGAGCTGGCGATGCTGGAACAGAGCCTTAGCGCACCGACCTCAGCCCAGATAATCGCTATCAGAGAAGGGTCACGCCGCATCTGAAAACACAACAACACACTTCTGCCATGGGAGGGATGTGTGTCTCCCTTCCTTCTTCGCTGAAAAGGATTTTACAGGTAAGTTCTTACCAAAATCCGTCTTTTAGCAGCAGATGAAGGAAGGGAGACACACTAGTCATTACTAGTGGGACGTCCCAAAGCAGTCCAAAAATTAAGGGTGGGAAAAAACCCAAAAAAGGCAGATCCCAACAACCTAGGTAAACGCGCAACTAGCGCTAAATACAAGTTAACGAGAACTTTAAACTACAGCCGCCTGCAGGACCCTACGTCCTAAGGCCGCATCAGCGGAAGCACTAACGTCCACCTTATAAAATTTTGTAAACATGTGGACAGAGCGCCAAGTCACCGCCCGGCAGAGCTGAGCTGCCGAGGCCCCTTGATGAAAGGCCCACGATGAACCCACAGCCCTCGTGGAGTGAGCTCGGATCTTAATCGGGCAAGGTTTGCCCTTAAATCGGTAGGCCTCTAAAATGGCCGACCGAATCCAACGAGCTATAGAATCCTTGGAAGCTCGTTGACCACGCCAACGACCTGCTGGAATCACAAACAGAGTCCGACTTCCGAAAACCTTGAGTAATAGGCAAATAGAACTTCAAAGCCCGCACTAAATCCAATGTGTGCAAGGCCAGTTCCTTCGCATCCCTCGGCTCCGAACAGAGCGAGGGCAACACAATATTCTGGATAACATGAAATTGTGACACCACCTTAGTGTAGGAAGTCGCCTCGTGTGCGAAGTACTACGCGATCCGGGTGAAACTCCAGAAAAGGAGGCGAGCAAAAAAAGAGCCGCCAAGTCAGAAACCCTTCTCAAAGAGGTGACCGCCACTAGGAAGGCAACCTTCCAAGATGCAAAGAAAGGTTAACAGAATCCATAGGCTCAAAAGGCCCATGTTGAAGAGCCTCCAAAACAAGATTGAGCCGCCAAGGAGACACAGGCGCCTTCCGTGGCGGAAACTGACAGGTTACTCCGCGAAAAAAGGGAACGTACATCCCTACGCGAGGCGATAGCCTTCCGAAACCGCAAGGACAGAGCAGAAACCTGACCCTTCAGAGTGCTAGCTGCCAAACCCTTGTCCAGCCCGTACTGCAGAAAGGCCAACAAATTGGGAATGGAAGAAAATCCTCGGGTTCCTTGAAGAACCCGAACACCACGAAAAGAAGGCTTCCCAAGTCTTGTGATAAATCCTAGTAGTAGCCGGACCTCTGGCAGCTCGCAGAGTGGCAATGACTTCGGCTGAAAAAACCCTGACGGGTCAATATTTCGGTCTCAAGAGCCACGCCGTCAAATGCAGAGACTTCAAGTCCGGATGACGAACGGGCCCTTGGGTCAACAGGTCCGGGCGAAGAGGAAGTGGAAATGGAGGTGCTGCCAGAAGCGACACCAGTGTCGAGAACCACGTCCTCCTTGGCCAATCTGGGGCTATCAACATAGCCAGGATTCTCTCCAGTCTGATCCGACGCAACACCAGAGGAAGTAAGGATATTGGCGGGAACACATAGATTAGCTCGAATTGGCTCCACGGAGCCACCAGAGCATCCACCGCCACAGCCTTCGGGTCCTTGTACCTGGACATGAACGTCGGTAACTTGGCATTGAACCTGGATGCCATCAAATCCACTTGGGGAGTTCCCCAACGGGAGCACAGCAGTGCAAACATTTTCGGATGAAGACTCCATTCTCCGGGATCCTTCTTCTCGCGACTGAGGAAGTCCGCCGTGGTATTCTGGACTCCTGGAATGTGAATTGCAGAGATGGCCGGTACCCTGGCCTCGGCCCATACCAGGATCCGAGACACCTCCACCATGAGCCTGGAACTCCTCGTCCCGCCTTGATGGTTGATATACGCGACCGCCGTCGCGTTGTCTGTCTGCACTCGGACTGGTAGACCGCTTAAAGTGACCGTCCAGTATTGGAGGCAAAGGAAAATTGCCCTCAATTCCAGGATGTTGATCGGTAGGACAGACTCTTCCGACGACCATATTCCCTGAATCCAGAGATCGTTCCAGACACCCCCCCCAGTCCGTCAGGCTGGCATCGGTGGTTATGACCGACCACCTCGGAGGGAGAAATGACTTCCCCAGGGATAACGCTTCCGGACTTCCTAGAGACTCCCGCACCCTGTGGGAGATGATGACACTGCAATCCAGGGAAGCCTGCGATCGATCCCAACGGCTCAGAATGAGCCCTTGGAGGACCCTGGAATGAAACTGGGCAAACAGAAGTGCCTCCATGGACGCCATCAAACCCAGAAGGCGCATACACCTTCGCAGGGACATTGCTGTCGAAGACTTCATAATCTGTACATGTCGAAGGAGACATTCTTGCTTGTCTGGAGGCAGGGACACCACTGCTCGTACCGAAAAGCAGAGACTTCTGTCGAAATGCATCCCCAAAAACAGGATTGACTGCGACGGTTCCAGAGACGACTTTTCCCAATTGACCAGCCACCCGAAGTCCTCCAGGAGCTGAAGGGATAGATTGCGAGCCGTCACCGCCTCCTCCTTTGGGGACGCCACCATCAAAAGGTCGTCCAGGTAGGGAGAATCGAAACCCCCTGTCTTTGAAGAATTGCCATGAGAGGCGCCAGAATTTTTGTAAAAACTCTTGGCGCTGAGGCCAACCCGAATGGCAGAGCCACAAACTGGTAATGGTCCTGACCTATGGCAAAACGAAGGAAGCGTTGGTGAGCCCTTCCGACTGTAACATGCAAATAAGCGTCGCGAATGTCGATTGACACCAAAAAGTCGTTCTGCGACAAGGCTGCCACAACGGAGCGAAGCGACTCCATGCGAAATTTCCGGGTGTGGACATGCCGATTCGATCTTTTGAGATCCAGAATGGGACAAAATTTGTTCTCCTTTTTGGGGACCACAAAGAGGTTGGAATAAAACCCTCTTCCCCGGTCCTCTTGCGGAACCGGTACCACGACACCCTTCTGCAGAAGGGAATCAACCTCTCGCAGTAGAGCGGCAAATAGCTCGGGCTCTGACGGAATGCGAGATTGGCAAAAACTGTCTGGGGGTCGAGAAGAAAACTCTATAAAGTAGCCTGCCGATACAACCCGCGTCATCCAGGCGTCCGGGACGCGGGAAACCCAAGTCAATTTGAATTGGAGCAGGCGACCCCCCACTCGAGAGCCCTCGAGTGAGACTCTGGCGTCAGTCCGCCTTAGCGGGCTTTTTGTCAGTTTCTCGCTTGTCTTGACGGAAACTTTGTTTCCAGGGAGTGCGGGATTTCTGAGAGGTCTCTTTTCCTGAAAAAGAGGGACGACCCGATCCCCAAGAGGGCTGACCGAACCGTCCCCTGGACCGAAAAGACCGCCGACTACTACCGGCACTAGTCCTGCCAGACGCAGAAGTCACAGCTCTTCGCTGCAGTAAAGCCGTTTCTATTGCCTTTGCCTTGGCACTCAGCTCCGTGAGGTCAGATCCAAATAGCTGACCACCTGCTTGAAAACCGCATCCCCGGTCCACTGTCTAAGCCACAGTGCTCTTTTGACTGTGAGCGCCGAGGATTGCGCCCTGGACAGCAGTGACGCAGTATCCTCCAACAACTTGAAAAGCCCATCTACCTCGATAGAGGGGATCCATCTTGCCACGCCGTCCGTAGACGGTCCAACCAGCTCAGGGAAACTTTACAAGCACACATGGTGCCCTGAATCCATGACCTGCGGCCTCGTAGATGGATTTTTCTGCCATCTCCGTTTTCCTGTCCAGCGGGTCCTGCAGACTCGCCTTCCCTCGCTAAGCTGGAATAAAGGGGCATCCACTTCAGGAGAAGGAATCCAATTATCAATCAACTCCGTAGAACACGGATACAGTCTGAAACATCCGGGCCGACTTACCAGGACATCTAGTTACCTCCTCCGGTAACTGTAACGCCCTCATGGCACCAATAAAAGCCTTCGTACGGCCCAAAAGAGAGGCAGAGTGTCCCTGCCGATCCTCCTTGTCCGAATCGGACATCTTTACGCGGGAAGGAAGGCACCGGCTTGTGTCGCTTCCTGCCATGATAAGATCTAGCTGACACCCAATAACCTAGAAGGTCAGACAGGCCATCAATAGAACTAGCGAGGGCCTCCTGTTGTGAATAGGCTGGAAATGAGTTCTGAGCAGAAGCTCCCTCTGGTGGTTACAAACGGTACTGGACTGTCCAGTGAAGATTGTGAGGATTGGGAATCAGGTGTTACTGACTGGTCTTATATAAGGGAGTCACCTTCCCATCAGGGTTGCCGGTGATCAATTGTTCTGGTCTCAATCCTTGATTCCTGTTTCCTTGGTAGCCTGCTGTGTCGTGTCTGAATCTCCTGCTAACAGATAAGACATTTTCTTCTTTTTGTTTTTGTGCTTGATTTTTGCATTTTGTCCTGCACTTCTGTGGGGGCCTTCAGGGTCCCCTCTGGGGGCTTTTGCCTCTCAGTTCAGTTCAGCCACTGATGTTTGTACATTTGCTTTTTCCAGTTTTTTCAGTGGCTGCTGTTTTGTTTTTGGTTACACCAGAGAACTAATTTAGGTGGTAGAGGTCGTGTGATCTCAGGTGTTTTTGAAATTAGTAGAGTTGGTGCTTTTCAGGGTTTTTTGGGATTGCAGTAAGTGCCCTTCCTATCCTTTTCTATTTAGTAAGTTTGGGCCCCAACGTTTGCTCATACTATTTTCTGTCTGTGTCAGTATTTCTTCTTGTCTAACCGCCATTACATGTTTGGGGGCTTTCTATGTTCTTTGGGGATCTGCTCCGGGGCAGATAGCTTTCCTCTTTCTATCTTTAGGTGTAGTTAGTTTCTCAGGCTGTGACGAGGCGTCTAGGACCAACGTAGGAACGCTCCACGGCTGCCTCTAGTTGTGGTGGTTAGTCAGGGTACTGCAATCTCATAGTTTCCAACTGCTCTGGTGTATTTCCTTTTTTGCCTGCTCTCCTCAGCTACCAAATCATAACAGTATCACCGGCCAGAACTGAAAATTATATGGTACTCACAGAAGGGAAAAATATTGTGAAAAAAAAAAAGTTGTCAGAGTTGTCAGAGATTTTTTTTTTTTTTTTTTCTGTTTGTTGCATTTTTTTTTCCCTCTGTATCTCTGGGTGCTGAGGAGGATTTTTTTTTCTCTCAATGGAGTTTGCACAGTTGTCTGGCCGTGTGGATCAGCTTGCCACTGAAGTTCGGAGTATCGCTACCTATCTTGTTAGGTTGCCTGTTGTGGAACCTAGGATTCCCATGCCAGATTTGTTTTTAGGGGATCGAGCTAAGTTTCTGAATTTCAAAAATAACTGTAAATTGTTTTTTGCCTTAAAATCTAAGTCCTCAGGGAACGCAGCGCAGCAGGTTCAAATTGTCATCTCTCTCCTGCGCGGCGACCCTCAGGATTGGGCTTCTTCCCTGACACCTGGGGATCCTGTTTTGAGTGATGTTTATGCGTTTTTTCAGGCTTTGGGGTTATTGTACGATGAGCCTAATGTCACTGATCAAGCTGAAAAAACTTTGTTGGCATTAAGTCAGGGGCTTGAGGACGCTGAGTTATACTGTCAGAGATTCCGTAAGTGGGCAGTCCTGACCAAATGGAATGACGACGCTTTGGCAGCTCTTTTTCGGAAGGGACTGTCAGATAATGTAAAGGATGTTATGGTGGGATTCCCTGTTCCCTCTGGTCTCAATGATTCTATGTCATTAGCGATTCAAATTGACAGACGTTTGCGTGAGCGGAAAGGTATGCGTGGAATAATGTTGCCTTGTGAACCTGCTTCTGAATCCATGCAGTGTGATAGAGTGGTTTCTGGGGCACAGCGTCATGAATTTCGAAAGCGCAATGGGTTATGTTTCTACTGTGGTGATGCCTCTCATGCTATTTCTGTCTGCCCTAAGCGGGGAAGACGTTTTGCTCGCTCAGTTGTCTTGGGTAGTGTTCAGACTAAGTTTTTGTTAACTGTTACCCTGATATGCTCTCTGTCCTCATTTTCTGCTCAGGCTTTTGTTGATTCTGGAGCAGCTATTAACCTGATGGATTTTGATTTTGCTAAACGTTGTGGGTTTCCCTTGATACCCCTACGGAAGTCTATTCCCCTACTGGGGATCGATTCTACCCTTTGGCTGAGAATAAACCTCAGTTCTCTACTCAGGTGATAATGAGGGTAGAACCTGATCATCAGGAGAGTTGCAAATTTTTGGTTCTGTATAATCTGCATGACATTATCGTACTGGGTTTCCCTTGGTTACAGTCTCATAATCCTGTTTTGGATTGGAAATCTGTGTCTGTTACCAGTTGGGGCTGTCAATGTGTTAATACCAACACTCCTGTTTTTTTCTGCCTCCCCCCAGGCTCAGGATGTTCCTGACTTTTTGATTGATTTTTCTGATGTGTTTAGCGAAAGTAAATCTGCATCCTTACCTCCCCATAGGAGCTATGACTGCGCTATTGAATTAGTGCCTGGTAGTAAATTCCCTAAAGGTCGCCTTTTTAACTTGTCTGTACCTGAACATGACGCTATGCGGTCTTATATCAAGGAGTCATTGGAGAAGGGTCATATCAGACCATCCTCTTCACCCTTAGGTGCCGGTTTTTTCTTTGTGGCCAAAAAGGATGGTTCATTAAGGCCGTGTATTGATTATCGTCTCTTGAACAATATTACTGTGAAATATCAATATCCGTTACCCTTGATCTCTGATCTGTTTTCCAGGGTGAAAAACGCTACTTGGTTTACCAAGCTTGACCTCAGGGGGGCATATAACCTTATTCGCATTAAGCACGGGGATGAATGGAAGACGGCATTTAATACCCCTGAAGGGCATTTTGAGTACCTTGTGATGCCCTTTGGGCTCACTAATGCTCCTTCTGTCTTCCAGTCCTTCATGAATGACATTTTCAGGGATTTTGTGGATAAATTTCTGATTTGTTTATTTGGATGATATCTTGATTTTTTCCAATGACTGGGACTCTCATGTAAAACATGTTCGGACTGTGTTCCAGATTTTGAGAGAGAATGCTCTGTATGTGAAGGGATCAAAGTGTCTTTTTGGCGTTCAGAGGATCTCATTTCTGGGTTTCATTTTGTCCCCATCTGTTATTGAAATGGACCCGGTCAAAGTTCAGGCTATCTGTGATTGGGTCCAACCTACTTCATTAAAGGCTCTTCAAAGATTCTTGGGTTTTGCCAATTTTTATCGTAAATTTAATGGTAATTTCTCTGTTATTGTTAAACCATTAACTGATTTGACCAAGAAGGGTTCTGATGTGGTGAATTGGCCTCCTGAGGCAGTCTCTGCATTTCAGGAACTTAAGCAGAGATTCACTTCTGCTCCTGTTCTACGGCAGCCTGATGTTTCTCTACCATTTCAGGTGGAGGTTGATGCCTCTGAAATTGGGGCAGGTGCCGTTTTGTCCCAAAGAGATCCAGAGACCTCTAAAAGTAACCCTTGTGCCTTTTTCTCTCGAAAATTTTCTCCCACTGAACGTAATTATGACGTGGGTAATCGGGAGTTATTAGCCATGAAGTGGGCTTTTGAAGAGTGGAGACATTGGCTGGAGGGAGCCAAACATCAGGTGGTGGTCCTTACTGACCATAAGAATCTAGTTTATCTGGAATCTGCCAAGCGACTTAATCCTAGACAGGCCAGGTGGGCCTTGTTTTTCACACGTTTTAATTTTGTGGTTTCATTTCTTCCTGGCACTAAAAATGTTAAGGCGGATGCCCTCTCGAGGAGTTTCCTGGCGGACTCTCCTGAGTTATCTGATCCTTCTGTTATTTTGAAAGAGGGTGTAGTTCTTTCCGCCATCTCGCCCAATTTGAGACTGGCTCTGGAGGGGTGTCAGGAGGATAAGCCCGAGCGCTGCCCTGTTGGGAAATTGTTTGTCCCGGACCAGTGGAAAAAGAGTGTAATGTCTGAGATTCATTGTTCCGCGTTGGCCGGTCATCCCGGAATTTTTGGTACCAGGGACTTGGTTGGTCGGTCCTTTTGGTGGCCTACCTTGTCTCGTGATGTCAGGGAGTTTGTGCAGTCCTGCGGGACTTGCTCTCGCTCCAAGCCTTGCTCTCGTTCTAGTGGTTTGTTGATGCCATTACCTGTGCCCAAGAGACCATGGACCCATATCTCTATGGATTTCATTTCCGACCTCCCTGTTTCTCAGAGAATGACCGTCATCTGGGTGATTTGCGATAGGTTTTCCAAGATGATACATCTTGTGCCATTACCTAAGTTGCCTTCCTCCTCTGAATTGGTGCCTTTGTTCCTTCAGCACGTGGTTCGTTTACACGGCATTCCTGAGAACATTGTGTCTGACAGAGGAGTCCAGTTTGTTTCCAGATTTTGGAGGACCTTTTGTTCTAAAATTGGTGTTCAATTGTCTTTCTCCTCGGCGTTTCATCCTCAGACCAATGGTCAAACTGAGAGAACAAACCAGACATTGGAGACTTATCTAAGATGCTTTGTGTCTGCTGATCAGGATGACTGGGTCTCTTTTTTGCCTTTGGCTGAGTTTGCTCTTAATAATAGGGCTAGCTCTGCCACTTTGATGTCTCCATTTTTCTGTAATTCTGGGTTTCACCCTCGATTTTCTTCTGGACAGACGGAGGCTTCTGTCTGCCCAGGTGTTGACTCTGTTGTGGAGCGTATGCAACAGATTTGGGACCAGGTAGTGGAGAGGTTGTCCCTCTCTCAGGAGAGGGCCCAGCGGTTTGCTAACCGACATATGACTGATGGTCCTCGGTTTAAAGTGGGGGACTTGGTCTGGTTGTCCTCAAGAAATATTCCTATGAGAGTGGCATCTCCTAAATTTAAGCCTAGGTTCATTGGACCTTATAAGATCATGGAGATTCTTAACCCTGTTTCTTTTCGTTTGCTTCTTCCAGGGACATTTAAGATCCATAACGTGTTCCACAAGTCCTTGTTGAAGAGGTTTGTTGAGCCAGTGGTTCCTACTACTGTGCCTCCTGACCCTGTTTTGGTTGAGGGCAATCTGGAGTATGTGGTTGAGAAAATATTGAATTCTCGTTTTTCTAGATGGAAACTCCAGTATTTGGTTAAATGGAGAGGTTATGGTCAGGAAGACAATTCTTGGGTGTTGCTTCGGACATCCATGCTAGGAGACTCATCCGTGCGTATCATAGAACTCATCCTGACCGACCTGGTTGCTCAAATGAGGGTTCGGTGACCCCTCCTCAAGGGGGGGATACTGTTGTGAATAGGCTGGAAATGAGTTCTGAGCAGAAGCTCCCTCTGGTGGTTACAAACGGTACTGGACTGTCCAGTGAAGATTGTGAGGATTGGGAATCAGGTGTTACTGACTGGTCTTATATAAGGGAGTCACCTTCCCATCAGGGTTGCCGGTGATCAATTGTTCTGGTCTCAATCCTTGATTCCTGTTTCCTTGGTAGCCTGCTGTGTCGTGTCTGAATCTCCTGCTAACAGATAAGACATTTTCTTCTTTTTGTTTTTGTGCTTGATTTTTGCATTTTGTCCTGCACTTCTGTGGGGGCCTTCAGGGTCCCCTCTGGGGGCTTTTGCCTCTCAGTTCAGTTCAGCCACTGATGTTTGTACATTTGCTTTTTCCAGTTTTTTCATTGGCTGCTGTTTTGTTTTTGGTTACACCAGAGAACTAATTTAGGTGGTAGAGGTCGTGTGATCTCAGGTGTTTTTGAAATTAGTAGAGTTGGTGCTTTTCAGGGTTTTTTGGGATTGCAGTAAGTGCCCTTCCTATCCTTTTCTATTTAGTAAGTTTGGGCCCCAACGTTTGCTCATACTATTTTCTGTCTGTGTCAGTATTTCTTCTTGTCTAACCGCCATTACATGTTTGGGGGCTTTCTATGTTCTTTGGGGATCTGCTCCGGGGCAGATAGCTTTCCTCTTTCTATCTTTAGGTGTAGTTAGTTTCTCAGGCTGTGACGAGGCGTCTAGGACCAACGTAGGAACGCTCCACGGCTGCCTCTAGTTGTGGTGGTTAGTCAGGGTACTGCAATCTCATAGTTTCCAACTGCTCTGGTGTATTTCCTTTTTTGCCTGCTCTCCTCAGCTACCAAATCATAACAGCCTCCATTTTGACATCACTGGAACCTCCGACCGCTGTGACGTCGTCGAGGTCTGCGTGTCAGATACGCGAGACTGAACCTGTAGCGGATCTGGGAGACGGTCCGCACCTTGACATGTCCTCACACAGTATATGGCAGGTTAAACCTGTCAGTAACTAGGACAGTGTGGTTTCTTAAAGAAGAAACGAACGCTGAAGGGTTAAAGCTCTTAAAGAGAGAGCTACCCAGCTGTCCCCCATTAAGAGTTAACCGCCTAAGAAGGGGTTAAAATCGCAGACTCCCCACAACCTCTTTATGAAAATGGTGTGCGAGCCCCAAGTGCCTCTTATAAGGCAGCAGCTGCAGGACAGCTATGCCACAGTAAATCGCAACGACCGCCAAAGTCGTCAAGGAGATCGCTAACCGCCCATGCGCCGCCAATGAGATTGCCCAGATTGGCAGGCACCAGCGACATCCAAACGATCACACAAACGATTCCGATAAAAATAATAAAATCTTCTGAGGAGCTGCTTCAGCAGTGACTATCCTCTAAGACCTCAAATTTTAGACTGGAGAGCTGGAGTAGGAGGAGCCCGAGCTGGAGGGGCCGGTCAACACTCTTTTTAATCTGAGGTGTCTATCCCATCTGGGCTCCGCCTACCCACTAGTAATGACTAGTGTGTCTCCCTTCCTTCATCTGCTGCTGAAATGTAAATATAGTAATCAAGATGGTAAGAAAATGTCGGATTCTGGAGATATTTTTGAGGTGATTGGATATCGGTAATGAAGGATGAGGAACAGCACAGAGATGGCGGGCGGTTGCCTGGGAGCTTTGGTATGTCAGGATTAGGAAGGTTAGCTGAGGGCGGGAACATGAGATGATCAGGTTTGAGATCCAGTGTCAGAGATAGTGTGATGTCGGGTTTCCCCTAGGTATCCAGTCTCCGGATCAGATGTCTCTCCTGGCTGGCCATGACCACAGTTTCCCTGTAATAGTTGAAGGTCCGTTCCCACTGTGGCTGAAGAAGATCTGCGTCCAATACTATGTCCTTCGCGCGGAGCCAGGCGCCATAAAGAAGGTGGGTGCACGGTGCCGGCTGTGGGGTCTGCCTCTGGTCATTGATTATTGATGACTGTCATCTGCTCCTTGGGCAGGAGGAAGTAGACCCCGAGAGATGTCTCTATTACCCCCTGCAACTGGACCTGGATCTGGAGAGGGATCTCGGGGACGACTTGGGCTTTGATGTGGATGATGGTGAGAATGATGGAGGTCAGAAAAAACCTGAGGGGTCCGCAGTGTGTGGTCATTGAGGAGGGGACGAGGATATTTCTTGCTTTTTTTAGTAGATTGCCTTCCAACTGCATGGGTTTGGGGGATGGAGGCAAAAATTAAGGGGTTAAACATCCTGGTGACATCTTGGCTTTGGTTCACAGTGGAGGAGGGTCCGGTCTACGCCATGTGCATGGCAGGATCTGGAGATGAGAGAGCGCTGGGGAAATGGATCCAGTGTCTTCAAGAAACCAACCCCATCCTTGCTCAGCTGCCGGTTCTCTTCAGACTGACCGCCGGCCCGCAGGACTTGAGCCTTCCCTCGCAGGAAGAGGCTGCGCCACGCAAGGAAGAGGAAACGAGAGCGTCCGCAGGGGAGGAGGAAGAGAAGACGAGACAACACCGCAGGATGGAGCAGTAATGATCCCATACTGGGAGAGACGCCGGCCATATAGTCTCCGGGAGCAGTCCCCGGAACACCACCCGACGATATGACATGTAAAGGGGATGTGTTCCCAGGTCCGGTTCTTTAATATTGAGGCATTTTATGGACTCCTTAATACCAACAGGCAATAAAATTCACTAAGCGGCCCACATGATGCTAAAAAATGTCATATAGACCCTCCGCCCCGAGAGCATTCCACCATTGTAAAGAGGACGGAGCGGTCACACGACACATTGTGCTGTCGTCACTTTTGTCCCCCTCCGAGCACCCTGAAAAAAAAAAACACTCCTGGGTCTGAGAAAGCTGGGTGACAGCCCTCATCTGATGCCACACTGCTTTGCCAGGTGACAGTCACTAACTGCGCCATTCAGGGTTGTAGGAAAGCTGAGTGGCACGGCCTGTAATGGCGGCCATGTTAGTTATCAATTAGTCAATCAGAGGTCCGGTCCAGCTGGGTGATGACCTTGTGGAAGCTGAAAAAAACACCATGTTCGTTTTCATCCAGCTTTGCCAGGAGCAGAGTAACGCTGTATAGAACGGGGTTTTCAATAAATATCGGTGGAAACAATGTGCTGTGGCGCTGTTTGTGGCAGCCTGTGTCCTGACGTGGGCTGCAGAGCACAGACCGTCCTAAAATGTCCTACAGCGTGCAGGCGAGGCCAGCTGTAACATAGGAGGGGGACGGTGGGCACACGTATGCAGTAACAAACCGTTAACTCCTGCTGTAGGCACCCTTGAAATTGTTCCAGCAAATGAACCATTTACACCGAACGCTTTGTTACACGTTTATTTCCCTTGTGTGCATTGGAACAACACAAAAAAAAGGCAAATTGGACAAAATTTAACACAAAACACCCAAAATAGGCCGGACAAAATTGTTGGCACCCTCAGCTTCTTATTTGGTTGCACGCCCTTTGGCATAAATAACTGCAATCAATCGCTTCCTATGACCATCACCAAGCTTCTTCCACCTCTCACCTGGAATTTTGGAGCACTCTCCTTCTGTAAACTGCTCCCGATCTCTCATATGTGAAGGCGCCTTCTCCCAACAGCAATTGTAAGATCTCTCCACAGGTGATCAACGGGTTTAGATCCGGACTCATTGCTGCCATGTCAGAATGCTCCTGTGCTTAGTTTCCATCCAATTCTGGGCGCTTCTTGAAGTATGTTTGGGGACATTATTCTCCTAGATTACCCATGATCTAGGACACAAACCCATCCTTCTGAAGCCGGACACTAAATTGCAACCCAAAATTCTTAGGTAATCTTTCGATTTCATGATGCCTTACTCACAGTCAAGGCACCCAGTGCCAGAGAAAGCAAAACAACCTTAAAACATCTTTGCACCTTCACCATATTTGACTTTAGGTACTGTGTTCTTTTCTTTTTGGACCTCATTCAATTTTTGGTAAATAGTGGAATGATGTGCTTTACCAAAAAGCTTTATCTTGATCTCATCTGTCCATAAGACACATTCCCAGAAGGATTTTAGCAAACTGCAGTGTAGCTTTTTTATGTCTCTGTGTCAGCAGGGGGGTCCTCCTGCCATAATGTTTCATTTCTTTCACATGTGAACTGATAGTTTGCGCTGGCACTGATGCACCCTGAGCCTGCAGGACAGCTTGAATTTCTTTGGAGCTTGATTGCGGCTGCTTATCCACCATCCAGACTATCCTGCGTTGCAACCTTTCATCAATTTTTCTCTGCCGTTCACATCCAGGGAGATCAGCTACAGTGCCGTGGGTTGAAAACTTCTTGATTGGGTTGCACTCCATGGACAAAGGAACATCAAAATCTCTGAAGATTGATATTTTTTTTTCAACAATTTTGATTCTCAAGTCCTCAGACAGTTCTCTTCTCCTCTTTGTGTTCTCCACACTTAGTGCAGCAGACACACAATGCAAAATGAGTCAACTTCTCCCCTTTTTATCTGGTTTCAGGTGTCGTTTTCATATTGCCCACACCTGTTACTTGCCACAGGTGAGTTTGAATGAGCATCATATGCTTGAAACAAAGTTGTTTGCCAACAATCTTGTCTAGCTCATTTGTGGGGCTTTGTTGAAATTATGTCCAATTTGCCTTTTCTGTTTTTTTTTGTGTTCCAATAAACACAAAGGAAATAAACGTGTGCATAACAAAACGTGTAATTGCAATAATTATCTGGGCAAAATATTCCATTTATTGGAAAAAATTCAAGGGTGCCAACACTTTTGGCCACGGCTGAGTATATATAACTTTTTTTTTTTAATCCTGTCCCCTTCTGAGGGGCTTAAATGACGCCGTTCAGTTTATCATATAATTGAAAAACGGGAAAAAAAATTCTAACAGTTTATTTTTTTTTTTACTTTTTTTTCCGATACCTGAACCAGTCGTCCTTCGATCGCTGGTGTTAGATCAGGCAATATCTTGGTATTGCGGCACAGCTGGAAATTCTTGACGTCTATGTCTTCATTGGAGAACCAAGATGGCAGTGACGAGAGATTCTCCTGACTCCACCATAAAGACGCACACGAATGTCATGGAGGAAACCGATAATCAGCCGCAGCTCTAGTGCCTCCAGTCCACACTGACGTTATCTCAGATGACTGCATGTAATACCACATTTCCCCTGTAGTTGTCGCTACAGGGAATATTAGCCATCAGCTGATTTCGTGTCATGTGACTAAAGTCACCGCATCGCCCAAAATGAAGGGGTTGTGTGTGATCAGACAACCCCTTTAATTACTGCAGGCTTCCATTAGTGCTGTGAGAGGTCAGAAAATCACTAATATATAATGTCCGCCTGCTGTTCCCCTTCACACTCAGTGCCGGCGTCATCTAGGACACAACTTGAATTATTGACTCCAGCTTTGCTGCATTGCATATTAGAGGATAAGGTAGTCCAAAATTTACCAGTACTGGTCTCCATCCACCATACTTTACACTGCAGTATGTGTTATTGTCACGACGTATAACAGATATATTCAAAGATAGCAACCTATATCTAATGTGACATCATTCTAAATTTCATATAATAGAGAAAATCAACATGTATACATAGTATCTGCCAGCAATGTCTTACCTGACATAATATCCTATGTATTGTGGGTCAATACTGTGTACGTGTCACGCTGTCTCTGGATAGAGGTGGACCGGGGTCTATGCTGACCCTGAACTGGGGTCCTGACTAGTCCCTCTACCTGGAGGTACTGTTAATGGTACAGAGGTCCAGGCCGCCAGCGTAACCCTGTCTCCTGTAGATCCCTGACCACTGTAATCTAGTCCTGAGAAGGACCCTGATTACCACCACAGGGAATGGGCAGGTCACAGCTTACACACAGTCTAAGACAAACGAGACAGACAAGGGGTAAAGAAAACACAGCCTTGCATACAACACTTCCACTACAGAGGAACACAAAAGGTTAAGGAGATAAACAATAAGCGAGGAGAGGAAAAACCACAACAGGCACTCTTAGCTTAAGTCTTCTCAGAAACGATCCGCTCTGCTGGTCTGAATGAATGCTTTCACCGGCAACTTCCCCAGCAGACCAGCAGGTATATAAAGGAAGCTAATTAACAAAACATCAATCGCAGCTGGGCGAGGCTGGTCAGCTCAGCACCGAGAGAGAAAGAATTAACTCCCTCAGTGCCGAAAAACACCCAGCACCAGAAACTCAGCTGTGCGAAGTGAGGGTGTGCAATCGCGACGATCTCCGCCGCGACACACCCATGACAGTACCCCCCCTTCTACGAGGGGCCTCTGGACCCTCAGGGCCTGGTCTATCTGGGTGAGTAGTGTGGAAGGCCCGAACCAAACGGTCTGCGTTAATATCCGACGCAGAAACCCACATCCTCTCCTCAGGACCATACCCCCTCCAATGAACAAGGTACTGAAGGGACCGGCGATTCAGACGTGAGTCAATGATCTTCGATACCTGAAACTCCAAATTACCATTGACCACCACTGGAGGAGGTAGAGGTGACGGTATAACTGGTGCCACGTACCTCTTAAGCAACGATTTGTGGAACACATTGTGGATTTTAAATGTAGGAGGGAGGTCAAGACGGAAAGCCACCGGATTAACTATTGAACTGATCCTGTATGGCCCGATGAATCTGGGACCGAGTTTCCAGGAGGGAACCTTAAGTTTTATATTCCTGGTAGACAACCATACCAGATCGTTCACACTTAGGTCCGGACCAGACACTCTCCTCCTATCAGCCATACGTTTGTATCGGTTCCCCATAGTGCTCAGATTATTAAGCACTCCTCTCCACACTGAAGCAAGTGACGACAAAAATCGTTCCTCCTCAGGAACCCCAGAAGAGCCTCCCCCATTGAAAGTACAAAACTGGGGGTGAAAACCATATGCCCCAAAAAACGGGGACTTACTAGTGGACTCGCTCCGCCTATTGTTAAGAGCGAACTCTGCCAGAGGCAAGAAAGAAGACCAGTCCTCTTGGTTCTCTGAGACAAAACACCGGAGATATGTCTAAGCTCTGATTCAGACGCTCTGTATGACCATTGGTCTGCGGATGAAAAGCCGAAGAAAATGACAACTGCATCCCCCGACGAGAACAAAATGCCTTCCAGAATTTGGACACAAACTGAGACCCCCGATCCGACACCACATCGGAAGGCAACCCGTGAAGTCTCACAATCTCCCCAATGAACACCTGCGCCAGAGTTTTAGCATTAGAGGAGGAAGAGCAATAAAATGTGCCATTTTGCTGAATCTGTCAACTACAACTAGTATGACAGTTTTACCTGAAGACGGAGGAAGGTCCGTAATGAAGTCCATAGACAGATGGGTCCATGGACGCTCCGGGATTTTCAACGGTAAAAGGGCCCCAGACGGACGGGTATGTGGGGTCTTAGAGCGCACACATACCCCACAGGACGCGACAAAAGTTACCACCTCTTTATTTAAGTTAGGCCACCAAAACCGGCGAGAAACGAGATCTACAGTTGCTTTACTCCCTGGGTGTCCTGCCAAAGCAGAATTATGATGTGCCTCGATAACCTTTTGTCTTAACTGATCTGGAACAAACAGTTTCCCTGGAGGTCCTACAGGGGCGTCCCCCTGAGCCTCCAATACCTCCTCCTCAAGCTCAGAGCATACAGCCGACACCACAACTCCCTCCTGAAGAATAGGAACCGGGTCATCCGTCTTCCCGGCCCCCGGGAAACTACGAGATAAGGCATCAGCCTTTACATTTTTTGACCCAGGACGATATGTGACGACAAAATTAAACCTGGTAAAAAACAACGACCATCGAGCTTGTCTGGAATTCAGACGTTTTGCAGACTCTAAATACAGCAGGTTCTTGTGATCAGTAATGACGGTGACCGGGTGGACTGCCCCCTCCAAAAAGTGACGCCACTCTTCAAAAGCCAACTTAATGGCCAAGAGTTCCCTATTGCCGACATCATAATTCCTCTCGGCGGACGACAATTTTTTAGAGAAGAAAGCGCACGGATGCCATTTACCAGGGGACGGACCTTGAGATAATACCGCACCCACTCCTACGTCAGATGCGTCTACCTCCACAATGAACGGTTGTGATGCATCAGGTTGGATGAGTATGGGTGCTGAAGCAAAACATTTTTTCAAGGAGGAAAATGCTTGACAAGCTTTGTCAGACCACCTAGAAAAATCCATCCCTTTTTTTGTCATGTCAGTGAGAGGTTTGACAACAGATGAGAAATTACGAATAAATTTCCGGTAGTAGTTAGCAAACCCCAGGAAACGCTGCAGTGCTTTAAGATCCTCTGGCCGATCCCATTCAAGCACAGCCTTCACTTTCCCAGGGTCCATACGGAAACCAGAAGCTGACACCAAGAATCCTAAAAACTGAAGTTCTTGTACAGCGAATACACACTTCTCCCATTTGGCGTACAGTTTATTATCTCGCAAGATCTGCAACACTTGTCTCAAATGCTCCTGATGAGACACAAGATCCGGCGAGTAAATTAAGATCTAGATAAATGACAACAAACTGTCCCACTAGGTGGCGAAAGATGTCATTAACAAAATGTTGAAACACCGCCGGGGCAGTAGTCAGACCGAAAGGCATGACAAGGTTCTCATAATGTCCCTCCGGAGTGTTAAACGCCGTCTTCCACTCATCCCCCTCCTTTATCCTAATCAGATTATACGCCCCCCTGAGATCCAACTGAGAGAACCATTTGGCGCCCACAATCTGATTGAAGAGATCAGGAATAAGTGGGAGCGGATACGGATCTCGGACCGTAATCCGATTAAGCTCACGGAAATCCAGGCAAGGGCGTAGGCCTCCATCTTTTTTCTTCACAAAGAAGAACCCCGCGGCCACTGGGGAAGATGAAGGTCTAATATGCCCCTTGGCCAGACTTTCCGAAATGTAATCCTTCATAGCTTGCCTCTCAGGACCAGAAAGGTTATATAACCTAGATTTTGGTAACTTAGCATCAGGAAGCAATTTTATAGCACAGTCATATGCGCGATGAGGAGGTAATTCTTGACACCCTTCCTCTGAAAACACATCCTCAAAGTCCTCCAGAAAAGGAGGTAAGGTTCTAGGCACGACCGTACCGATGACCGTGTTCATGCAGTTACTATTGCAAAATTCACCCCACTGGCTTATCTCTCTGGATTGCCAATTAATAACTGGGTTATGTTTAGTTAACCAAGGAAGTCCCAACACAATAGGAGTGGGAAGGCCCTCCAACACATAACAAGACAATAGTTCTTTATGTATTGCCCCCACTCGAAGGTCTATGTTATGCACGGCTTGCACAAAGCTACTTGACTGAGAGGCCTGGCGTCAATAGAGAATATAGGGATAGGTTTGGCCAATACACTCAGTTGCATACCTTGCACCTGGGCAAACCGAGCGTCCACCAGATTAGCCGCGGCCCCACTATCCAGAAGAACAGAAATCCTCTCAGTTCTCGTACCTACCACCACCTCCGCTGGTACGAGAAACTGAGACGGACTTGGGGACAAAATACATACTCCCAGATTGTTGTCCACCACACAACCTGGGATTAATAGTTTTCCGGCGACTTCTTGCTCAGTACAGTACGGGATGGACACCCCTCAATAAAATGTCCCTCTCTCCCGCAGAAGAAACACCTTCTTGTTTTGCGGCGCACCGCCGATCCCCTCCCTCGGAATGATGTCCCTCCCAACTGCATAGGTTCCTCGGAACAAACCAGGGGAACCTCAATATTAGGGACTTTAGAAGGAGGTGGAGTCATCACAGGGGGCGGAGTTACCCCACACCTCTCCCGAAGCCGTCTATCAATGCGAATAGCAAGAGCCATAGCGGCCTCCAGTGACGGGGGAGAATCATACTGAGCCAACACATCTTTTAATTTGTCAGATAAACCTTGACAAAACTGGCTCTTAAGAGCCGGGTCATTCCACTGAGTATCCGTGGCCCACCTACGGAACTCTGAAGAAAATTCCTCCGCCGGACGATCTCCCTGCTGTATCCTACGTAACTTCATTTCAGCAAGGGAGACCCGATCCGGGTCATCATATACCAGACCCAGGTGTGATGAACGGGCACACGGTCCGCCACACGGTAGCCCGGGTATCACGGCCTGTGATCCCTCCATGCCGCAAATGTGACGAAAACGCGCACACACACGACGGCTGCTGCCGTCCGACCCGGTAAACTGCAGGGACTTTTAATTATCCCAATTCCACTTAGGAACTTGCAGCTCTCTGGCGCCCCCCTTACCCTCAGGTCAGTCAGGGAACTGCACCTAGGATAATTGGTCGCCAGACGGGTCACTTGGATGTGTGCTGGCTATTGGGCACGCTGCAGTGAGGGAATTATAATTACTCCTGGCTGCAGCCAGGCAGTACCCTTATAAACCCCGCTCCGTCACTGCCAGCGTCACCCAATAGATTAACACTTTACACCCCTTCCTTTTAGCTGCCACCAGCTACGGCTTTTGATGAACAATTTATCAAGAGGGTCCGTAGCAACGCCAAAACAGTAGCGTAGTGCTTCAGGCACGTGCAAATTCGTTTATAGAGCAGGAGAAACAAACTAATAAATTTATAGGTTTATTCCTAAAAAGACAGGCAGTGCTTATACAATATAAAAAGATGTCACAAGCTGAGGCAATATAGTTATGTACCAGACAATTCGAAAATAAAAGGGGTTAACATAAGGAGGATCAACTTACAGTTCTTAGATCATAGTAGGCAAGCCATGCGGTCGGGGGAGGGGAGACATCACAATGCATCACAGAGCTGCTATAAGTCTGGTGTCCAGGGCAGATCTGCGCCAGAATACCTGGCCCCTACCTTATAGACCTGTGGCCGTGACATCATAAACAGGGTGGAGTTACCAGGGTCCTCCTCTTGCTGAAAGGTATGGTTGGAGTTCTGAAAGATTATCAGGAGCATAACTCATCCTGAGAACCTCGCAGAAGAATGGCAGACCTATCAATGATCTTACTTTGAAATGACGGTTCAAATGAGCCCACACGCGGGTGGGCTAGTTTATAGGGCATCCGAGAATTCCATTTCTCGGGTTCTGTTGGAGTTACGGGTTTACCAGTACCACGGGACCGTTGCCTGTCAGGCGCATGTTTCACAACAGTACTTTCGTGTTTCTAGCGGACGCTCCCACCGTGTTATTAACCAAAACAGAATGCAGTCTCCAAAATGGCTGCTAGTGTAGGAGCAGCACATGTGCTGACAATGGGGGACCCCTGCGGTGAAGCGGGAAAACTTCCAGCACTGGCAGCTCACATTACACTGCCTGAGTGCAGGCTGGGGGGGTTGGTGAGAAGTATGAGAGCTGCAGAGAGAAGGAGGGGGCTTTGCTTTGTGGGCTTTCCGCAGTACAAAAAAAAAGATAAGGACAGCAATTCCAGCACAGCACTCATCACACCTCCCCCCCCTTTGAGGGCGCTACGGAGGCATGACCTGTCGGTAATCCGACATGCGCACCTCAGCGGGTTCGCCACGTCGTGATAACCCATCAGCATTCCCATGATCGCTGCCTTTCTTGTGTTGTACGGCAAAATCATACTGCTGCAGGGCAAGGCTCCAGCGTAGCAACCTACCATTGGTTCCGGACACTGTGTGCAGCCAGCTCAGAGGGTTGTGGTCGGTGACCACCTTGAAGGTGCGCCCGTACAGGTAGGGCTGCAAACGTTGCAGTGCCCAGACCATGGCCAGGCACTCCTTTTCGATGGTGGAGTATGCCACTTCCCTTGGCAGAAGTTTCCGGCTCAGGTACAACACGGGGTGCTCCTGGTTCCCCGAATCAACCTGGCTGAGTACAGCACCGAGGCCAAATTCGCCGGCGTCAGTCTGTACCAGGAAGGGCCGACTGCTGTCGACGGCTCTCAACACTGGAGAGCTGCACAGGACTGTTTTCAAAGCTCGGAATGCCGCCTCGCAGCCATCTGTCCAGCTGACTGTTTGGGGTAGACCGCCCTTGGTGAGGTCCGTCAAGGGTTTTGCAATGGCGCTATAGTTCGGTACGAAACGCCTATAGTACCCTGCAGTGCCCAGGAAGGACTTCACCTGCTTTTTGGTCCTGGGGGTGGGCCAGGACACGATCGCGTCCACTTTCTCGGGCTCTGGACTCATGGAACCCCCACCTACCCGGTGCCCCAGGTAGTGGACCTCCCTCATGCCCATCTGGCATTTTCCCGGCTTGATGGTCAGACCTGCCTGGTGAATACGCTTGAGCACCTCCTGGAGATGCTGAAGGTGTTCCTCCCAGGTGGAACTGAAGACGGCAATGTCGTCCAGGTACGCCACAGCGTACTCCTCCAGTCCCTGAAGCAGGTGGTTGACCATCCGCTGAAAAGTGGCAGGGGCATTCTTCATGCCGAAAGGCATGACCGTGGACTCGTACAGTCCAAAAGGGGTGATAAAGGCGGATTTCTCCTGCGCCGCAGGGCTCAGGGGAATCTGCCAGTATCCCCGGCTTAAATCCATGATGGATATGTACTTGGCATTCGCCAACCGCTCCAGCAGATCCTCGATGCGTGGCATTGGGTGCGCATCAGAGGTAGTGATGGCGTTGAGCCCCCTGTAGTCCACGCAAAACCGGGTGGTCTGATCCTTTTTGGGCACGAGAACTACAGGTGAGGCCCACGCGCTTTTGGACGGCCGGATCACCCCCAGCTGCAACATCTCATGGATCTCCTGGCGCATAATCTGCTGCACCTCCTCAGAGATCCGATGAGGTGTCCGCCGTAACGGGGCGTGATTCCCGGTGTCCACCTCATGTACTGCCAACTTGGTCCTTCCGGGTCGGTTAGTGAACACGGCCCGAAAGGATTCCAGAGTGGTCAGCAACTGCAACCGCTGGGAGGCGGTTAGCGAGGCATTTACCTCCATGTCCTCAATGGACCCATTGGCATTAGCTTGGGCCAGCATGTCTAGGAGGGGATCCTCTTCCCCGTCCTCGGGCAGATTGCAGACCGGTAGGACGCAGGCTTCACGTTCGTGATGGGCCTTCATCATGTTGACGTGAAAGGCCTTGCGCCTACCCCGAGTGTGGTCAAGTGTGACCACGTAGGTGGCTGGGTTGAGCTGTTGGTGCACGACGTACGGGCCTTCCCAGGCTGCCTGAAGCTTATCCTTTGGTACGGGGACCAGCACCCACACCTTTTGACCCACCTGGTAGGTCCGCTCCCGGGCGTTCTGGTCGTACCAGTGCTTCTGGTCAGCCTGAGCCTGCGTCATGTTGTCATGCACCAACTGCGTCAAGGTCTGCATCTTGTCGCGGAAGCGCATGACATAATCCACGATGGACACTTCCGTGGGGTTTGGCTCATCTTCCCAGGATTCTCTTATCAACCCAAGGGGTCCCCGGACTCGCCTACCATACAGGAGCTCGAAGGGGGAGAACCCCGTCGAGGCCTGCGGGACTTCTCTGTAGGCAAATAGCAGGTGTGGGAGGTACCGCTCCCAATCGCGTCCCTGGGTCTCAACCAGCATGCGGAGCATCTGTTTGAGGGTACCGTTAAAGCGCTCACACAAACCATTGGTCTGTGGGTGATACGCACTCGATACCATACGCGTCACCTGCATTTTGCTGCAGAGAGCCTTCATTAGGCGAGACATAAATTGGGTCCCTTGATCGGTAAGCATCTCCCTGGGAAATCCTACCCGTGAAAAGATGGTCACCAGTGCATCCGCCACCTTATCTGCCCTAGTTGAGGACAGAGCTACTGCCTCCGGGTACCGGGTAGCGTAGTCTACCACAGTAAGGATGTATTGCTTTCCAGAGCTGCTGGGGACGGCCAGCGGGCCCACAATGTCCACCGCGATCCTCTGGAAAGGCTCCTCTATCACTGGCAATGGGATCAGGGGAGCCTTAAGAGCAGGCCCCGCCTTCCCCACTCTTTGACAGGTGATACAGGAGCGGCAGTAGTTAGTCACATCTGTCCCCATCTTGGGCCAATAGAAGTGTTGAGACAGCCGTGCCTTAGTTTTGCTGATCCCCAAGTGTCCAGCGAGTGGAATCTCATGGGCAATCCTCAACAACTCACCTCGGAACTGGTGCGGGACGACCAGCTGTTTTTCCCTCAACCACTCCTTTTGGGAATCTCCGGGTACTGTCTCCCGGTACAACCTTCCTCGTTCCCAGAACACCCTCTCCTTATCAGTCACGGAGGTGGGCGTCTCGGCGAGGTGCCTCAAGTTCTCCAGGCTCGCATCTTAGTGCAGAGCGGCCTGGAACTCCTGGCTGGAGGCAGCCAGAAGTGACGTCAGGGTTCCTTCCTCACTGGGACCCTCTGGGACCGGCTCTGGGTCCACCTCTGGTTCAGTCTCTCCTGTAGCGGAGGAGGGTCCAGATGGCAGGGCACTACCTGCGATCCGGGCACTCTGACTGCGGGTGACAGCAGCTACATATGCAGTCTCCCCGGGGATTTCTATAGACCCATCAGCCTGCGCTGCTATGGGCTCTACCTCCCCATCCACCCCCAACACTTCAGGAGCAGTGCTACTTATGGGCCAGTTACCTTCCTCGGTGGCACTGGTCAGTGTCATGGCGTCACCTTCCTCCCGGTTCCCATGCACCTCCCCATTTCCTTGAGCACTGTCGCTTGCTCCTGCTAGGGGTTCCTCAGCCGTCTCACTCCGCAGAGCGACGGGACTGAACGCTCCTGTACCTGTGGACACATCTACCACTTCAGAGAAAGGGTTAACAGATTCAGATGGCACAGATACATCACTATAAACATCAGTCCTAGGGAAAGAAAGGTTATCAGTTGCATCATCACTTCGCAAAGCATTAGCAGGTAACACAATCAGTTTCCCATCAACATCAACATCATGGTTAACGTTAACCTTATCATCAGATTGGGAAGGGGTGTCATGGACATAGTACGCCACCATCCTCCCCAGATCAGTCCCCAATAAAACATCAGTGGGCAGGTTTTCGGACACCCCCACTTCCTTCACCCCGCTCCCGGCACCCCAGTCAATGAAAACTCGGGCTATCGGCAAGGGGTAGTGGACGCCCCCAATCCCTGTGACAGTTAGGGTTTTCCCCGGAATCAACTCTTCAGGGGCCGCCAGTTCGGTCGGATGAGGGTTCGTTCAGCCCCGGTGTCCTTGAGGCCTGTAGCAAGACGGGCCCCCACGCGGACGGGCTGCACGTTGTCATCAACCCTCCCCACCACACCACCCACCAAAAGAACAGAGGCGTTGGGCCCGGAGGCCTTGGCTGGGGGGTTCTTCTGCCTCTCCGGACAGGTGGCGCTGATGTGTCCAGTCCTTTTACAGGAGAAACACTGGCGGGGGTCTGATGTAGGCCTGGCGCTGGCGAAGGGGATAGTGCCTCCAGAGGGATGGCTGGCAGGGGCACTGGGGTTGGTTGCAGGCTTACCCCCTCCCCAGCGGGTGGTGACGGGCTTCCGCACCTCGGTTTTCCGGTTGGCCTCATAGCTGTCGGCGATCCGTGCTGTTCTGACCGCATCCTCCGGTTCTCGGTCCAGGATGAACTGTCGGACCTCAGCTGGGCACAGATGCAGGAACTGGTCTTTGATCATCAGGTCCCTCAGGTTCTCAAAGGTGTCAACTGACAGTCCCTGGATCCACTGGTCAAAGTGGTTCCTGAGTCCTTGCACCACATCGCTATAACTGTCGTGTGGGCCACGTTGGAGGTTCCGGAACTTCTTTCGGTATACCTCAGGGGTTAGCTGGTACTTGGCGATCAGGGCCTGCTTGATGGCCTGATAGTTGTCATCTTGATCCGGCGTGAGTGAAGCAAACGCCTCCAGAGCTTTGCCCTTTAGCCCGGGAGTCAAGTACCTGGCCCATTGGTTGTCAGGCAGCCGGTACTGTCTGCAGACTTTCTCAAAGGCCCGCAGAAAAGTGTCCAAGTCTCCGTCCTTTTCCATCACGGGAAAGTGCTCCGGCCGGGGCTTGGGACTCTGAGCGCTGCTGGGCACACTGCTCTGGGCTGTGGAGGGCATTGCCCCTTGTCTGAGCAGCTCCAGTTCATGGGCTCTCTGAGCTTCCCGCTCGGCTCTCTCAGCCTCCCGCTCGGCTCTCTCAGCCTCCCGCTCGGCCCTCTCAGCCTCCCGCTCGGCCTCTCGCTGGGCTCTCTCGGCCTCTCGCTGGTTGGCTCTCGCTGGTCGGCTCTCTCTTGAGCTTTCTGGATCAGCTTCAGGCGTTCTTCATGGTCGTCAGTGGAGAGTCCCTCCAGGGCCGCCTGCAGGTAAGGGTCCATCCCGCCCTGGGTGTAAGCAGTCAGGGGTTGGGCCTCTGCTCCTTGGGCCGGCTCCTGCGCCCTCCTCGCTCTGAGCGTGGTCCCGTGCCATCAGGGCCTGGATCACTGGGCCTTGGTTTGGTCCATGGGGACAATCTGCCTCCACTCGCATATGGCTAGAAGAGTTTCCCTGCTACTCCGATTATACCAGTCGAATCCCCTCGTAGCCATGGTTGCCAAATAAAAGATAGGATAGAAAAACAAAGAGAAGGGAGGGGTAACCGCAAGTACACACAATTGTCTCAGGACTAATAAACACTGAGTCTGTTCTCCAAAACTTTAGTTGCAGGGTCGCTGAAGAACCGTGCAAGTTTTTTTAGTGAATGGAATGATTGCTCAAACCAGATCACTAATGCTCTATAATCCCACCGCTGCCACCAATATGTGATGAACGGGCACACGGTCCGCCACACGGTAGCCCGGGGTATCACGGCCTGTGATCCCTCCGTGCCGCAAATGTGACGAAAACGCGCACACACACGACGGCTGCTGCCGTCCGACCCAGTAAACTGCAGGGACTTTTAATTATCCCACTTCCACTTAGGAACTTGCAGCTCTCTGGCGCCCCCCTTACCCTCAGGTCAGTCAGGGAACTGCACCTAGGATAATTGGTCGCCAGACGGGTCACTTGGATGTGTGCTGGCTATTGGGCACGCTGCAGTGAGGGAATTATAATTACTCCTGGCTGCAGCCAGGCAGTACCCTTATAAACCCCGCTCCGTCACTGCCAGCGTCACCCAATAGATTAACACTTTACACCCCTTCCTTTTAGCTGCCACCAGCTACGGCTTTTGATGAACAATTTATCAAGAGGGTCCGAAGCAACCCCAAAACAGTAGCGTAGTGCTTCAGGCACGTGCAAATTCGTTTATAGAGCAGGAGAAACAAACTAATAAATTTATAGGTTTATTCCTAAAAAGACAGGCAGTGCTTATACAATATAAAAAGATGTAACAAGCTGAGGCAATATAGTTATGTACCAGACAATTAGAAAATAAAAGGGGTTAACATAAGGAGGATCAACTTACAGTTCTTAGATCATAGTAGGCAAGCCATGCGGTCGGGGGAGGGGAGACATCACAATGCATCACAGAGCTGCTATAAGTCTGGTGTCCAGGGCAGATCTGCGCCAGAATACCTGGCCCCTACCTTATAGACCTGTGGCCGTGACATCATAAACGGGGTGGAGTTACCAGGGTCCTTCTCTTGCTGAAAGGTATGGTTGGAGTTCTGAAAGATTATCAGGAGCATAACTCATCCTGAGAACCTCGCAGAAGAATGGCAGACCTATCAATGATCTTACTTTGAAATGACGGTTCAAATGAGCCCACACGCGGGTGGGCTAGTTTATAGGGCATCCGAGAATTCCATTTCTCGGGTTCTGTTGGAGTTACGGGTTTACCAGTACCACGGGACCGTTGCCTGTCAGGCGCATGTTTCACAACAGTACTTTCGTGTTTCTAGCGGACGCTCCCACCGTGTTATTAACCAAAACAGAATGCAGTCTCCAAAATGGCTGCTAGTGTAGGAGCAGCACATGTGCTGACAATGGGGGACCCCTGCGGTGAAGCGGGAAAACTTCCAGCACTGGCAGCTCACATTACACTGCCTGAGTGCAGGCTGGGGGGGTTGGTGAGAAGTATGAGAGCTGCAGAGAGAAGGAGGGGGCTTTGCTTTGTGGGCTTTCCGCAGTACAAAAAAAAAAAGATGAGGACAGCAATTCCAGCATAGCACTCATCACACCAGGGCTGTAAAAAATCGGTCCACTGACTGGAGAGCCGGGGAGCCCGGGGGGAGAGAGAACGCCCAGGATTGAGGGTCCCCTTGTAAGAGCGAGATGACAATTCCCACCCTCTGATCCTCACTCCCCGACGACTGCGGCCGCAGCCGAAAATACAATTTACATGCTTCCCGGAAAGTAAAAAACTTGTCCCGCCCACCAGTGAACCTGTCCGGGAGAGCTACTTTAGGTTCAAATCTGGTTTGCTCCCGGGGGTACAAAACCTTGGATTTAACGTCCGTCAGCTCCATGGACAAACTCTGCAACTGCTGAGCTAAATGGGCTACTGGATCCATGGTGGCTGGGGAGAATTTAGATGTGTCCGGTGAAAATGTCACGACGTATAACAGATATATTCAAAGATAGCAACCTATATCTAATGTGACATCATTCTAAATTTCATATAATAGAGAAAATCAACATGTATACATAGTATCTGCCAGCAATGTCTTACCTGACATAATATCCTATGTATTGTGGGTCAATACTGTGTACGTGTCACGCTGTCTCTGGATAGAGGTGGACCGGGGTCTATGCTGACCCTGAACTGGGGTCCTGACTAGTCCCTCTACCTGGAGGTACTGTTAATGGTACAGAGGTCCAGGCCGCCAGCGTAACCCTGTCTCCTGTAGATCCCTGACCACTGTAATCTAGTCCTGAGAAGGACCCTGATTACCACCACAGGGAATGGGCAGGTCACAGCTTACACACAGTCTAAGACAAACGAGACAGACAAGGGGTAAAGAAAACACAGCCTTGCATACAACACTTCCACTACAGAGGAACACAAAAGGTTAGGAAGATAAACAATAAGCAAGGAGAGGAAAAACCACAACAGGCACTCTTAGCTTAAGTCTTCTCAGAAACGATCCGCTCTGCTGGTCTGAATGAATGCTTTCACCGGCAACTTTCCCAGCAGACCAGCAGGTATATGAAGGAAGCTAATTAACAAAACATCAATCGCAGCTGGGCGAGGCTGGTCAGCCCAGCACCGAGAGAGAAAGAATTAACTCCCTCAGTGCCGAAAAACACCCAGCACCAGAAACTCAGCTGTGCGAAGTCAGGGTGTGCAATCGCGACGATCTCCGCCGCGACTCACCCGTGACAGTTATTACATTACAGAAAGGATCGGGAACTACAAGCAGCAAGACAGAAAAATACTGAGAGACTAGGCTCACAGATATATGGAAAAAAGGAGCAGGACACACATTTTAGTGATCGAATTCAGGTTCTCATTCAGTCCCATCGCCCCCCCCCATGTATAACATCCGGCCCCTTTGTTTCCCCCCCGTGTATAACATCCCCCCTCGTCCCTCCCCAGTGTATAACATCCGGCCCCTCGGCCCCCCCCGTGTATAACATCCGGCCCTCGTCTCTCCCCCCCCCAGTGTATAACATCCGGCCCCTCGTCCCTCCCCCGTGTGTAACATCCGGCCCCTCGTCCTCCCCCCCCCCAGTGTATAACATCCGGCCCCTCGTCTCCCCCCCCCCAGTGTATAACATCCGGCCCCTCGTCCTCCCCCCAGTGTATAACATCCGGCCCCTCGTCCTCCCCCCAGTGTATAACATCCGGCCCCTCGTCCCTCCCCCGGTGTATAACATCCGGCCCCTCGTCCCCCCCTCCCCCCCCAGTGTATAACATCCGGCCCCTCGTCCCTCCCCCGTGTATAACATCCGGCCCCTCGTCCCTCCCCCCCCGTGTATAACATCCGGCCCCTCGTCCCTCCCCCGGTGTATAACATCCGGCCCCTCGTCCCTCCCCCAGTGTATAACATCCGGCCCCTCGTCCTCCCCCGTGTATAACATCCGGCCCTCGTCCTCCCCCAGTGTATAACATCCGCCCCCTCGTCCTTCTCCTCCCCCAGTGTATAACATCCGGCCCCTCGTCCCTCCCCCGGTGTGTAACATCCGGCCCCTCGTCCTCCCCCCCCCAGTGTATAACATCCGGCCCCTCGTCCCCCCCCCAGTGTATAACATCCGGCCCCTCGTCCTCCCCCCAGTGTATAACATCCGTCCCCTCGTCCCTCCCCCGGTGTATAACATCCGGCCCCTCGTCCCTCCCCCGGTGTATAACATCCGGCCCCTCGTCCTCCCCCCAGTGTATAACATCCGGCCCCTCGTCCCTCCCCCGGTGTATAACATCCGGCCCCTCGTCCCTCCCCCGGTGTATAACGTCCGGCCCCTCGTCCTCCCCCAGTGTATAACATCCGGCCCCTCGTCCCTCCCCAGTGTATAACATCCGCCCCATCGTCCCTCCCCAGTGATAACATCCGGCCCCTCGTCCTCTCCTCCCAGTGTATAACATCCGGCCCCTCGTCCTCCCCCCCCCCCAGTGTATAACATCCGGCCCCTCGTCCCTCCCCCGGTGTGTAACATCCGGCCCCTCGTCCTCCCCCCCCCCAGTGTATAACATCCGGCCCCTCGTCCCCCCCCCAGTGTATAACATCCGGCCCCTCGTCCTCCCCCCAGTGTATAACATCCGTCCCCTCGTCCCTCCCCCGGTGTATAACATCCGGCCCTCGTCCCCTCCCCGGTGTATAACATCCGGCCCCTCGTCCCTCCCCCGGTGTATAACATCCGGCCCCTCGTCCCTCCCCCGGTGTATAACGTCCGGCCCCTCGTCCCTCCCCCAGTGTATAACATCCGGCCCCTTGTCCTTCTCCCCCCCCAGTGTATAACATCCGGCCCCTCGTCCCCCCCCCCCGGTGTGTAATATCTGGACATCTGGCCCCTCGTCCCCCTGGTGCATAACATCCGTCCCCTCATCCCCCCGGTGTATAACGCATCTGGCCCCTCGTCCTTCTCCCCCCCCCCCAGTGTATAACATCCGGCCCCTCGTCCCCCCCCGGTGTTAACATCTGGCCCCTCGTCCTTCTCCCCCCCCCCCCAGTGTATAATATCCGGCCCCTCGTCCCCCCCCCCGGTGTGTAACATCTGGCCCCTCGTCCCCCTGGTGCATAACATCCGTCCCCTCGTCCCCACCGGTGTATAACGCATCTGGCCCCTCGTTAACCAGGAGCATAACATCCGTCCCCTCATACCCCCGCTGTATAACACATTCGGCCTCCCGGTGTATAACACATCCGGCCCCTCATCCCCCTGGAGCATAACATCCGGCCCCTCGTCCCATGGTGTACAACATCCATCCACCCAGTGTATAAAATCCGGCCCCACGTCCCCCCCACCTGGTGTATAACATCCGGCCTCTCATACCTCCCCCGGTGTATAACATCCGGCCCCTCATCCCTCCCCCGGTGTATAACATCCGGCCCTCATCCTCCCGTGTATACATCGCCTCATCCTCCCCCGGTGTATAACATCCGGCCCCTCATCCCTCCCCCGGTGTATAACATCCGGCCCCTCATCCCTCCCCCGGTGTATAACATCCGGCCCCTCATCCCTCCCCCGGTGTATAACATCCGGCCCCCCTTGCCTCCTGGTGTGTAACATCCGGCCCCTCGTCCCCCCCCCGGTGTGTAACACATCCGGCCCCTCGTCCCCCTGGTGCATAACACAACCTGCCCCTCGTCCCCCCCAGTGTATAACACATCCGGCCCCTCGTCCCCCCGGTGTATAACACAACCTGCCCCTCGTCCCCCGTGTATAACACATCCGGCCCCTCGTCCCCCTGGTGTATAACACAACCTGCCCCTCGTCCCCCCGGTGTATAACACATCCGTCCCCTCGATGTCTAACAACCGGCCCTTCGTCCCCCTGGTGTATAACACATGGGAATGTTTAGCTTGCAAAAAAGAGGAGACTTAATAGCTGTCTACAAATATCTCAAGGGCTGTCACATTGTAGAAGGATCATCTTTATTCTCATTTGCACAAGGAAAGACTAGAAGCAATGGGATGAAACTGAATGGGAGGAGACACAGATTAGATATTAGAAACAACTTTTTGACAGTGAGGATGATCAATGAGTGGAACAGGCTGCCACGAGAGGTGGTGAGTTCTCCTTCAATGGAAGTCTTCACACAGAGACTGGACAGACATCTGTCTGGGATGATTTAGTGAATCCAGCATTGAGCAGGGGGTTGGACCAGATGACCCAGGAGGTCCCTTCCACCTCTACCATTCTAGGATTCTGACCGTATATATCTGACTGTACAGCTATGAGGCCTCCCATCTTCCTCAGTACACACTGTGCTTTGGATCTCTCGTTTCTTTTTATACGTAGCATTAATTTTTAATACTATATTAAAAGTTATATTTTATTTTTCTCACCTTTGATCATTTGTGAGAGACTTCCCTAAGTTGACTTATAGATCCACTAATTGCTGATCTGATCTCTAACATTACAGAGTGGGGGGCCGAGTGCTGAGAAGCAGAGGGGAGAAAAGTCACCAACTCTCTGCTGACCCCATAACTGCAGAGTCCAGACCACCTCCGGTATTAATATCAGCACAAACACTGCACCGCCAGGAGCTTCATGGCCGAGCAGCCGTACATCACCAAGCACAAGGCCGAGCGTCGGATGGAGTGGTGTAAAGCCGCCACCACTGGACTGTGGAGCAGTGACGGATCACAGCTCTCTATGTGGTGTCTGACGGAGGAGTCTGGATTTGGTGATTCCATGAGGACGTTACCCCCTGACGGGTTCCCCATAACTCTGCCCAGTGCACAAGGTCCATACAGACTGGGGGGGGGGGGCATGAGCGGCCGCACAGGGCCCGGCTGCTGGCATGTGGATAGGGTACAAAGAGGCAGGTTATGGGGCCCTTGGAGTGAGGGCCAGTGTACACAAACCCTTATAGCTCCGGTTATGGTTAATTTCACCATTGGGATTTCCATTACTGCACATCATAAACAAAAACACTATATACTTCCCTCTAGGTCAGGCACTGGTCCTCCCAGTGTTCACATTGTTATGTCACGTGACCGCTGCAGCCAATCAGTCGTTTCTGATTGGCCGCAGCCTTCCAGTATTCCGTTGTGATGAGTGCTGTGCTTGAATTGCTGTCCTCATCTTTTTTTTTGTACTGCGGAAAGCCCACAAAGCAAAGCCCCCTCCTTCTCTCTGCAGCTCTCATACTTCTCACAAGCCCCCTCAGCCTGCACTCAGGCAGTGTAATGTGAGCTGCCAGTGCTGGAAGTTTTCCCCGCTTCACCGCAGGGTCCCCCATTGTCAGCACATGTGCTGCTCCTACACTAGCAGCCATTTTGGAGACTGCATTCTGTTTTGGTTAATAACACGGTGGGAGCGTCCGCTAGAAACACGAAAGTACTGTTGTGAAACATGCGCCGACAGGCAACGGTCCCGTGGTACTGGTAAACCCGTAACTCCAACAGAACCCGAGAAATGGAATTCTTGGATGCCCTATAAACTAGCCCACCCGCGTGTGGGCTCATTTGAACCGTCATTTCAAAGTAAGATCATTGATAGGTCTGCCATTCTTCTGCGAGGTTCTCAGGATGAGTTATGCTCCTGATAATCTTTCAGAACTCCAACCATACCTTTCAGCAAGAGGAGGACCCGGTAACTCCACCCCGTTTATGATGTCACGGCCACAGGTCTATAAGGTAGGGGCCAGGTATTCTGGCGCAGATCTGCCTGGACACCAGACTTATAGCAGCTCTGTGATGCATTGTGATGTCTCCCCTCCCCCGACCGCATGGCTTGCCTACTATGACCTAAGAACTGTAAGTTGATCTTCCTTATGTTGACCCCTTTTATTTTCTAATTGTCTTGTACACAACTATATTGCCTCAGCTTGTTACATCTTTTTATATTGTATAAGCACTGCCTGTCTTTTTAAGGAATAAACCTATAGATTTATTAGTTTGTTTCTCCTGCTCTATAAACGAATTTGCACGTGCCTGAAGCACTACGCTACTGTTTTGGGGTTGCTACGGACCCTCTTGATAAATTGTTCATCAAAGCCGTAGCTGGTGGCAGCTAAAAGGAAGGGGTGTAAAGTGTTAATCTATTGGGTGACGCTGGCAGTGACGGAGCGGGGTTTATAAGGGTACTGCCTGGCTGCAGCCAGGAGTAATTATAATTCCCTCACTGCAGCGTGCCAATAGCCAGCACACATCCAAGTGACCCGTCTGGCGACCAATTATCCTAGGTGCAGTTCCCTGACTGACCTGAGGGTAAGGGGGCGCCAGAGAGCTGCAAGTTCCTAAGTGGAAGTGGGATAATTAAAAGTCCCTGCAGTTTACCGGGTCGGACGGCAGCAGCCGTCGTGTGTGTGCCGCGTTTTCGTCACATTTGCGGCACGGAGGGATCACAGGCCGTGATACCCCGGGCTACCGTGTGGCGGACCGTGTGCCCGTTCATCACATATTGGTGGCAGCGGTGGGATTATAGAGCATTAGTGATCTGGTTTGAGCAATCATTCCATTCACTAAAAAACTTGCACGGTTCTTCAGCGACCCTGCAACTAAAGTTTTGGAGAACAGACTCAGTGTTTATTAGTCCTGAGACAATTGTGTGTACTTGCGGTTACCCCTCCCTTCTCTTTGTTTTTCTATCCTATCTTTTATTTGGCAACCATGGCTACGAGGGGATTCGACTGGTATAATCGGAGTAGCAGGGAAACTCTTCTAGCCATATGCGAGTGGAGGCAGATTGTCCCCATGGACCAAACCAAGGCCGCAGTGATCAGGCCCTGATGGCACGGGACCACGCTCAGAGCGAGGAGGACGCAGGAGCCGGCCCAAGCCAAGGTGGTGCCGCAGGAGCAGAGGCCCAACCCCTGACTGCTTACACCAGGGCGGGATGGACCCTTACCTGCAGGCGGCCTGGAGGGACTCTCCACTGATGACCATGAAGAACGCCTGAAGCTGATCCAGAAAGCTCAAGAGAGAGCCGACCACGAGAGGCCAACCAGCGAGAGGCCGAGAGAGCCCAGCGAGAGGCGAGAGGGCCGAGCGGGAGCCGAGAGGGCCGAGCGGGAGGCTGAGAGGGCCGAGCGGGAGGCTGAGAGAGCCGAGCGGAAGCTCAGAGAGCCCATGAACTGGAGCTGCTCAGACAAGGGGCAATGCCCTCCACAGCCCAGAGCAGTGTGCTCAGCAGCGCTCAGAGTCCAAGCCCCGGCCGGAGCACTTTCCCGTGATGGAAAAGGACGGAGACTTGGACACTTTTCTGCGGGCCTTTGAGAAAGTCTGCAGACAGTACCGGCTGCCTGACACCAATGGGCCAGGTACTTGACTCCCGGGCTAAAGGGCAAAGCTCTGGAGGCGTTTGCTTCACTCATGCCGGATCAAGATGACAACTATCAGGCCATCAAGCAGGCCCTGATCGCCAAGTACCAGCTAACCCCTGAGGTATACCGAAAGAAGTTCCGGAACTCAATGTGGCCCATACGACAGTTATAGCGATGTGGTTGCAAGGACTCAGGAACCACTTTGACCAGTGGATCCAGGGACTGTCAGTTGACACCTTTGAGAACCTGAGGACCTGATGATCAAAGACCAGTTCCTGCATCTGTGCCTGTGAGGAACGGGCACACGGTCCGCCACACGGTAAGCCCGGGTATCACGGCCTGTGATCCCTCCGTGCCGAAATGTGATGAAAACGGCACACACACGACGGCTGCTGCCGTCCGACCCGGTAAACTGCAGGGACTTTAATTATCCCACTTCCACTAGGAATTGCAGCTCTCTGGCGCCCCCCTTACCCTCAGGTCAGTCAGGGAACTGCACTAGGATAATTGGTCGCCAGACGGGTCACTTGGATGTGTGCTGGCTATTGGGCACGCTGCAGTGAGGGAATTATAATTACTCCTGGCTGCAGCAGGCAGTACCCTTATAAACCCCGCTCCGTCACTGCCAGCGTCACCCAATAGATTAACACTTTACACCCCTTCTTTAAGCTGCCACCAGCTACGGTTTTTTATGAACAATTTTTTAGAGGGTCCGTAGCAACCCCAAAACAGTAGCGTAGTGCTTCAGCACGTGCAAATTCGTTTATAGAGCAGGAGAAACAAACTAATAAATTTATTAGGTCTATTCCTTATAAAAAGGCAGGTTATAAATATAAAAAGATGTAACAAGCTGAGGCAATATAGTTATGTACAATACAATTAGAAAATAAAAGGGGTTAACATAAGGAAGATCAACTTACAGTTCTTAGATCATAGTAGGCAAGCCATGCGGTCGGGGGAGGGGAGACATCACAAGCATCACAGAGCTGCTATAAGTCTGGTGTCCAGGCAGATCTGAGCCAGAATACCTGGCCCCTACCTTATAGACCTGTGGCCGTGACATCATAAACGGGGTGGAGTTACCAGGGTCCCCTCTTGCTCTAAGGGTTATCTTATTCAAAAACTCAAAACTTTCATAAATAAGAGATGAGTCTCATACAGCAATGCAGAGCATACCATTGTACTCCGCAAGGTTGGCGTGCATTTAAGTCTAAACGCAAGAGTGACTGGGTGGATCGCTAAGCAGAAATCTGTTTCTTAGGTTCTGTGGTGCCACGCTTAGAACTTCACTGATCCCTGATTCACCGATGAATGGAGAAAATATGAAAATTTCATACTTATAACATACACAGGAGCCAAGATTTTGATCTTGAATAACTACCATGCAAAAAGGAACAGACCATGTGGCTGTTAGCCGCTTTCAGCCGGCCTCCTGTGGGGGCTAACCACCTGGAACAGATTACACAGAGTGTGTAGTGAGCTGAAGGGGGGGGGGAAGCCCACAGGCTGCAAAGCCTAATGAATGCAGTAGCTGTGAGACTTCTAGAGAAGTACAGGATATGGAGCTTGCAGGATCATCACAGTGCCCAGCTGAGGTCCGACAGTTCATCCTGGACCGAGAACCGAGGACGCGTCAGAACGCACGGATCGCCGACAGCTATGAGGCCAACCGGAAACCCGAGGTGCGGAAGCCCGTCACCACCCGCTGGGGAGGGGGTAAGCCTGCAACCAACCCCAGTGCCCCCTGCCAGCCATCCCTGAAGGCACTATCCCCTTTTGCCAGCGCCGGGCCCACATCAGACCCCCGCCAGTGTTTCTCCTGTAAAAGGACTGGACACATCAGCGCCACCTGTCCGGAAGGCAGAAGAACCCCCCCAGCCAAGGCCTCCGGGCCCAACGCCTTGTTCTTTTTAGTGGGTGGTGGGTGGGGAGGGTTGATGACAACGTGCAGCCCGTCCGGTGGGGCCCGTCTTGCCTACAGGCCTCAAGGACACCGGGGTGAACGAACCCTCATCCGACCCGAACGGCGGCCCTGAAGAGTTTGATTCCGGGGAAAACCTTAAACTGTCACAGGGATTGGGGGCGTTCCATACCCTTGCCGATAGCCCGAGTTTTCATTGACTGGGGTGCCGGGAGCGGGTGAAGGAAGTGGGGGTGTCCGAAAACCTGCCCCTGATGTTTTATTGGGGACTGATCTGGGGAGGATGGTGGCGTACTATGTCCCGACACCCCTTCCCAATCTGATGATAAGGTTAACGTTAACCATGAGTTGATGTTGATGATGATGGGAAACTGATTGTGTTACCTGTAATGCTTTGCGAGTGATGATGCACTGATAACCTTTCTTTCCCTAGGACTGATGTTGATAGTGATGTATCTGTGCCATCTGAATCTGTTAACCCTTTCCTGAAGTGGTAGATGTGTCCACAGGTACAGGAGCGTTCAGTCCCGTCGCTCTGCGAGTGAGACGGTGAGGAACCCTAGAGGAGCAAGCGACAGGCTCAAGGAAATGGGAGGTGCATGGGAAACCGGAAGAAGGGTGACGCCATGACACTGACCAGTGCCACCGAGGAAGGTAACTGCCCATAAGTAGCATGCTCTTGAAGTGTTGGGGGTGGATGGGGAGGTAGAGCCCATAGCAGCGCAGGTGATGGTCTATAGAACCCGGGAGAACTGATAGTAGTGCTGTCACCCGTAGTCAGAGTGCCCGATCACAGGTACCCCGCCATCTGGACCCTCCTCCGCTACAGGAAGACTGAAACCAGGGGGACCCCAGGCCGGTCCCCCCAAGGGTCCCAGTGGAGGAAGGAACCCTGACTCATTCTGGTGCCCTCCAGCCAGGGGTTTTTTTTCCCCCCGGGCTCCCATCGTGCGAGCCTGGAGAATTGAGGCACCTCCCCGAGACCCCACCTCCGTGACTGATAAGGAGGGGTTGTTCTGGGGAAAAAGAGGAAGGTTTTACCGGGAGACAGTACCCGGAGTTCCCCCAAAAAGGGGGGGTTGAGGGAAAAAAAAAGCTGGGCGCCCGCACCATTTTTTAGGTGATTGTTGAGGATTGCCCTGAGATTTCCATCGCTGGACACTTGGGGACAGCAAAACTAAGGGCACGGCTGTTCAAACTTCTTTGGAAGTTGGGGACAGATGTGAACTAAAATTCTTGCCGCCCGTATCACCTTAAAGAGGGGGGAAAGGCGGGGCCTGCTCTTAAGGCTCCCCTGATCCCATTGCCAGTGATAGAGGAGCCTTTCCAGAGGATCGCGGTGACATTGTGGGCCCTGGCCGTCCCCACAGCCGGAAAGCAATCATCCTTACTTGGTAGACTACCTACTCGGTACCCGGAGGCAGTGCTCTGTCCTAACTGGGAGATAAGGTGGCGGATGCACGGGGGGGGGGGGACCACTTTTCCGGGTAGATTTCCCAGGGAATGCTTAGATAAGGGAAACCCAATTTTGTCCCCGCCTAATTAAGGCTCTTGCACAAAATGCAGGTGACGCTAGGATCGATGGTATCACCCCACAGACCAATGGTTTGTGTGAGCGCTTTAACGGTACCCTCAAACAACTCCGCTGCTGGTTGAGACCCAGGGAGCGATTGGGGGGCGGAATCCCACACCGCTTTTTGCCTACAGAGAAGTCCGCAGGCCGGCGGGGTTACCCCCTTCGGCTCCTGTTGGTAGGCGGCCCCGGGGGACCCCTGGGTTGATAAGAAATCCTGGGAAGATGAGCCAAACCCCACGGAAGTGCCACGGGATTAGTCTGCGCTCCCGACAAGAAGCAGACCTTGGCGTTGGTGCTAAACAAAGACGCAGGCTCAGGCTGACCAAAGCCTGGTACGACCAAACCCGCCCGGGCGGACCTACCAGGTGGGCAAAAGGGTGGTGTGGTCCCCGTACCAAAGATAAGCTTAGGCACCTGGGAAGGCCCGTACGTCGGCACCAAAAATCAAACCCAGCCACCTACGGGTCACGCTTGACCACACTGGGGTAGGCGCAAGGCCTTTCAGTAACTGAGAAAGCCACAGAACGGAAGCCGCGTCCTACCGGTCTGCAATCGCCCAGGAGGGAAGAGGATCCCCTCCTAACTGCGCCCAACAATGCCAATGGGTCCTTGAGGACGGAGGTAAATCCTCGCTAACCGCCTCCCACGGTTGCAGTTTGCTGACCACTCTGGAACCCTTTTTGGGGGCCGTGTTCCTAACCGACCCGAAGGGACCAATTGGAGTCCATGAGGTGGACAACCGGAATCACGCCCCGTTACGGCGGACCCTTTATCGGTCTCGAGGAGGGCAGCATTATGCCCAGGAGTCAGAGATTTCGCGGGGTGTCCGGCCGTCCAAAAGCGCGTGGGCCTCATGTTTCTCGTCCCCAAAAAAGGGATCGGACCCCCCGGGTTCGCGTGGACACAGGGGGCTCAACGCATTTTCTACCTTGATGCCACCCTCCCCACGCATCGAGGATCTGCTGGAGCGGTTGGCGAATGCCAAGTACTATCCATCAGGTTAAGCCGGGGAACTGCAGATTCCCCTGACCCTGCGGCGCAGGAGAAATCCCCCTTTACCCCCCCTTTGGCTGTACGAGCCCGGTCTGCCTTTCGGCTGAAGAATTGCCCCTCCACTTTTCAGCGGATGTCCACCACCTGTTCAGGACGGAGGGTACGCTGTGCATACTGGTGACATTGCCTCTTCAGTTCCACCTGGGAGGAAACACCTTCAGACTCCAGGAGGCTCAAAACGTATTCACCAGGCAGGTCTACCATCAAGGCCGGGGGAAAAAGCCAAGGGCTGAGGGAGGTCCATACCTGGGGCACCGGGTAGGTGGGGGTTTTCCCTGAGTCCGAGCCCGAAAGTGGCGGTCGGTCCTGGCCCCCCCCAGGAAAAAACAGGTGAAGGTCCTTTCCTGGGCACTGCAGGGTACTATGGCGTTTTTGTACCGAACTATGGCCATTGAAAACCCTTGCGGACCTCACAAGGGCGGTCTAACCCCAAAATCAGCTGGACGATTGTGAGGCGGCATTCCACTTTGAAAACACGCTGTGCAGTCTCCAGTGTTGGAGCCGTCACAGCAGTCGGCCCTTCCTGGTACAGACGACCGCCACGAATTGGCCTCGGTGCGTATCAGCAGGTGATTGGGGAACCAGGGCACCCCGGTTGACCGAGCCGGAAATTTGAAGGGAAGTGGCATATAACGAGAAGGATGCCTGGCCATGGTCTGGGACGCAACTTTGCAGCCCTACCTGAACGGGCGCACCTCAAGGTGGTCACCGACCACAACCCCCCTTTAGTGGCTGCACCAGTTCCGGAACCAATGGGTAGGTTGCTACGGGAGCCTTGCCCTGCACAATGATTTGCCGTACAACCAAGAAAGGCCGATGGGAATGGATGGGTTTTTAACGACGTGGCGAACCCCTGAGGTGCCATGTCGATTCCGACAGGTCATGCCTCTGTAGCCCCTCAAAGGGGGGGGGTGTGGATGAGTGTTTTTTGCTGGAATTTTGTCCTCATCTTTTTTTTTGTACTACGGAAAGCCCACAAAGCAAAAGCCCCTGTAAGGTTCTGTGTCATTTCCTGAAACCAGTTTGTTGTCCGCCTTTTTTCTGTTGCTGCCATCTTGCCCCAGTCAATATGGGTTTCCAGCTTGCATGTTCCCCGCCCTATCTCTCCTTTTTGCTTTTAAGCAGCCCAGCTAGCAATCAGTCTCGAATCTGCCTGCAAGTGAACCTTGACCTCTCCGGAAGCCTTGGACCTTGTACTCCAGCTATTCCTACTGAGGAACGAAGCACTTGTGGACTCTGAACCCGCTTTTGAAAGACCCCGTTGCATGGACTTACGGTAAAAAAGAAGAAAAACCCCAAAACCGTTGTGGAGGGATTGCTGAGCTTAAGTTCTCTGGCCCCCTGTTCTCCTTTTGTTCTGCAAACTGTGTGACTATTTTTTTTCCCAAATTGTATAAAAAATAAAGACTTTTTATATCAAACCCCTTTCTCTTTTTTCAGCACCCCGCAAAGACCCCTTTGAACTGTACACCATACATTTTAAATTCTGAAGCCAAAAAAGTTAGTGTTCTGGGGAAAGGGGGTTTTCCTGTAACTGTGGAT
>JARQOD010000004.1:542603268-542642243 GCA_033576555.1 Oophaga sylvatica | reverse complement strand
ACAGCAGCATTTAGCGTGCGCCAGCAGTGGTGCGTGTTTTTCCACACTCTCATTGGCGCACCCATGACGTGATTGCGGGGCACCAATGGCTTGCCATGACAGCTGGGGGTCTGCTGAAAATCTCCGTGCCTGTCACTACGATCCTCCTGTGACATCCAGCGTTTAGCTGGCATTCATTGAAGATCGTGATTTTCTCTATACAGTACAGACCAAAAGTTTGGACACACCTTCTCATTCAAAGATTTTTCTGTGTTTTTATGACTATGAAAATTGTACATTCACACTGAAGGCATCAAAACTATGAATTAACACATGTGGAATTATATACTTAACAAAAAAGTGTGTAACAACTGAAAATATGTCTTATATTCTAGGTTCTTCAAAGTAGCCACCTTTTGCTTTGATGACTTGCTTTGCACACTCTTGGCATTCTCTTGATGAGCTTCAAGAGGTAGTCACCGGAAATGGTTTTCACTTCACAGGTGTACCCTGTCAGGTTTAATAAGTGGGATTTCTGGCCTTATAAATGGGGTTGGGACCATCAGTTGTGTTGTGCAGAAGTCTGGTGGATACACAGCTGATAGTCCTACTGAATAGACTGTTAGAATTTGTATTATGGCAAGAAAAAAGCAACTAAGAAAAGAAAAACGAGTGGCCATCATTACTTTAAAAAATGAAGGTCAGTCAGTCTGAAAAATTGGGAAAACTTTAAAAGTGTCCCCAAGTGCAGTTGCAAACACCATCAAGCTCTACAAAGAAACTGGCTCACATGAGGACCGCCCCAGGAAAGGAAGACTAAGATTCACCTCTGCTTCTGAGGATAAGTTTATCCGAGTCAACAGCCTCAGAAATCGCAGGTTTACAGCAGCTCAGATTAGACACCAGGTCAATGCCACACAGAGTTCTAGCAGCAGACACATCTCTACAACAACAGTTAAGAGGAGACTTTGTGCAGCAGGCCTTCATGGTAAAATAGCTGCTAGGAAACCTCTGCTAAGGACAGGCAACAAGCAGAGGAGACTTGTTTGGGCTAAAGAACACAAGGAATGGACATTAGACCAGTGGAAATCTGTGCTTTGGTCTGATGAGTCCAAATTTGAGATCTTTGGTTCCAACCATCGTGTCTTTGTCCGACGCAGAAAAGGTGAATGGATGGACTCTACATGCCTGGTTCCCACCGTGAAGCATGGAGGAGGAGGTGTGATGGTTGTGGGGGGGGCTTTGCTGGTGACACTGTTGGGGATTTATTCAAAATTGAAGGCATAGTGAACCAGCATGGCTACCACAGCATCTTGCAGCGGCATGCTATTCCATCCGGTTTGCGTTTAGTTGGACCATCATTTATTTTTCAACAGGACAATGACCCCAAACACACCTCCAGGCTGTGTAAGGGCTATTTGACCAAGAAGGAGAGTGATGACCTGGCCTCCACAGTCACCAGACCTGAACCCAATCGAGATGGTTTGGGGTGAGCTGGACCGCAGAGTGAAGGCAAAAGGGCGAACAAGTGCTAAGCATCTCTGGGAACTCCTTCAAGATTGTTGGAAGACCATTCCTGGTGACTACCTCTTGAAGCTCATCAAGAGAATGCCAAGAGTGTGCAAAGCAGTCATCAAAGCAAAAGGTGGCTACTTTGAAGAACCTAGAATATAAGACATAGTTTCAGTTGTTTCACACTTTTTTGTTAAGCATATAATTCCACATGTGATAATTCATAGTTTTGATGTCTTCAGTGTGAATATACAATTTTCATAGTCATGAAAATACAGAAAAATCTTTGAATGAGAAGGTGTGTCCAAATCTTTGATCTGTACTGTACATGGCAGGGCTGATGCACCGCTATGTATAGGAATAAGCAATCGGATGATCGTAGCTTCCCTGAGGGGACGAACAAGTACAGTAAAAAGTGAAGAGCAAAGTATGAATAAAATAAACACAAGTTCAAATCACTGCCCCATTAAAAATTACATATTTAAAAAAATACGTTCAAAAATGTCCAATCAATCAAAATATAAAATAAATGCAATCGGTAAATAACGTGACAAGAAAAAAAATAAAGATAAAATTAGGGGGGTTTCTGGCCGCCGCAACATTGCAATAAGAGACTATGAAAACACTGTTCCTACATCAGAATGGTATCGGTAAAAACGGCGGCTCAGGGCGTAAAAAAAAAAAATGCCTCCACACATCCCGAAAAATAAAAACATTGCGTGTCTTGGAAAATGGCGAGCTTGGGGCGGAATGGAGGCAAAGATAGCAGCCATAGGGGCCGTCATCAGGCCTTGCATGGCTCTGGCAATGCAGAGAACTCTCCCCACTTGTATGGCACCATTGATGGTATAATTTAGGGAGCTCCATGTTCTCTCTGGGGGTTCCATGTTCTCAACGATCCCCCACAGTTTTTCCAGGAATCTGCTTATGTATCAGCCGGACGCTCGCAGCCGATCCTGTGGGCACAGAGTCAGTCGGCGTTATGGATATTTCTATCTCATATTAATCAGATTTTTCTAAAGGGGACCGATCCACAGTAACTTTTGTCTTGTGTCCTCACAGGAAGAGGAACCGTCGCGCTCCGGTGACAGATGCTGATGGGGTGCCGGAGATGTTCCACTGTCCGTACGAGGGGTGCGCTCAGGTCTACACCGCTCTCACCAGCTTCCAGGTATCATCATCTCATACCGGGCTGAGGCTGCCCTCCCTCTGGTCTCTTCATCCAGACCCATTCCTCTATAGTGTGACGATCTCTGGCCTTTTATAGCTCCTTTGATCAGAACAGTTCGTGTTTGTATAGTGTAGACTGTTCAGAAATAAGTAAGTGAACCCCACAGCGGTGGCACTCACAAAACACAGCCATACTTGTTGGAGCAGCGCGCATTATTAGAGCTTCAGCAATGGAGGATAAGCTTCTTCAAGCTCATCTTCTCGTAGAACATAGAATCAAGCATGTTTAAAGGGATATTCCCTTCTTATAAAGTGATGGTGTTACTTAAGGGTTGGTCCGGGGGGTCCCTCTTGAATCCTGAGATGTCCTTTACATTGCCGCGCAGGGTCAGCCGGTCCTGCTCACTTGAATGGCTGCGAACTTCACCAATCAGACTGTTTTGCAGGCCTGTGTTCTTTGACTGCTGGATCGGCCCCCTTCAGACCGCCTACTATCAGCTGTATTCCATAGCACCTCTCCTGATTTGTAGGCATGACGTCATCTTTGTGACATGATGTCACATCGGGCCTACTAATCAGAAGAGTTCCTGGAGATCCCAGACCATATGAGGCAGTCATGTAAGAAAGAAAGCTGGGCACACTCATGTAGGTGGAATAGGTGAAGAATAAATTTAATTTTGCACGTACAGTAGTCACAATCATCAAACGTTTCGGTCTGCAAAGACCTTCATCAGTGAACTACAAAACAATAAAGTGAAGCAAATAATATAAAAGAAAAAAAGTATATACAAAAAGAGGACAATGATGGTCATATGTTTTAGGAGAATGTTAACTATAGGAGAACCCATATATCAAGCCTTGACAAAAGTAACAGAAGATACAGACATAGAAGGTATCGTACATGACTAGTGAGGACATACCTTAGTGAAAATGACAGTTGTCATAGATCTAATATGAATAGCTAATCTGAGGAGCATAAGATGGGATTATTTGGTAATAAGTGGAATATAGTGAGTGAGTGATATAAATAATTACACCGGATAGCCTACCATAGAGTTGAGATGGTGAAGGCACTATCGTGCTGTGATATAAAAAAATAAAAAATAACGGTATTACTTGAGGACATATTGAAATGAGGTGATCGCTATGAATATAACATACCAGAGAACATTTATCACTCCGGTTGTGGTATGGCACAAAGAGCTGCAAGGAAAATGATGATCCAATACATAATGTGCAAAGACACAGAATCGTTGCAAATGCCATCTCAGTGAGCAAGATCAGACTTACCGGTACCAGGAAGTGTGGAGAGAGAGTGCGATATGACTCCTGACGCGGCATCCACCGCATGTCAAAAGGAGGGTAGTCAGTGAGCAGCATGTGTCTTATAAATAGGTGCCGTAAGGTAAGCTCGGGACTGTGCTCAGCGTGGCAGGAAGTGCCTAAACCGGAAGTGATGTATGCGCTTCACCCAAGTGGGTGTAGTGCGTTCCACAGGTGGGAGTGGCATAGGTATGCGTTCCAAGTAGCGTCTGTTTGCGTGCCACAGGCAGTTTAACCCTTCAGGAAGTGGTAGGAGGTACAGAGAGCTGTTCATGGTTCATTACTGATTCTAGAAAGTAAGAAAGTAGTATTAGACTTGCAATATTGCGATAAGGAGCTATTCGGCACAAAAGTATTTCAACATGAGGATAAAATAAAGAAGTAATGATAAATTGCGATAATATGGAACATTGGCACAGAAACACTTTGGCATAATAATAAAATAAATAATGATAGTAATAAATGGTAAACAACAGAATAAGGACCGATTATGGGTAACATATAACTTAAATCCGATAGAGCCCTATAATGGATACTCATCACAGGAAGGCACAGAGATCGTAGTCTTTGAGACCTTTGGGATGTAGTGTATCTAACTCGTGTATCCAGTGTGCTTCTCTGCGTTTGAGCAGAGTGATGCGGTCACCCCTCGTCGTGGTATAGGCACATGTTCTAGTATCTGGAAGCGCAATTGAGATACGTTGTGGCACTTAGCAATGAAGTGTTGTGGAATTGGGAGGAGTAAATCCTTACATCGAATAGTCGATTTGTGTTTCGATATTCTATTTTTGATGCTTTGCGTCGTTTCCCCAATATACAAGAGACCACACGGACATTTAATAAGATACACCACGAAGTTGGAGTCACAGGTGAAATATTGATTGATGGTGTAACGTTTGCCTGTGTAAGGGTGGTGGACTATATTACCCCTCAGGATGTTGTTGCATTGATTGCAACTGAGACAGGGAAATGTGCCCATTTTCGGGGTAGACAAAAATCTTTGTATGATGGTAGGTTTTTTGGGGCCGAGGTCAGCGCGGACCAAGGTGTCCCGTATGTTGCGTGGCCTCTTAAAGCAGGGTAGGAAGGATTGTTTAAAGGCTTCAATATTGGGGTGTGCTGTTTGTAAGATATGCCAATATTTTCGTATACTCGTATGAATCTTGTAGGCCGCAGGATGGTAGTCATGAACAAATGGGATACGAGTATTAGTATCCTTATTGGTGTTCCTAGTTGGAGAGGGATTGCTCATGACTGTGTGGGGTGGATAACCCTATTGAGGAATTTAGACTGCATCTCGTGTACACGGAGGGAACGAGTTTCTGGATTAGATACTATTCTATTTACACGTTGGATCTGAGATTGTGGAATAGATTCCTTCATCCTTTGAGGGTGGAAGCTTGTGAAGTGCAATAAGCTGTTTCTATCTGTTGGTTTAGTAAAGAGATCAGTAGAGAGGTTGCCAAATGAGTCTTTCAGTACTAAGGTGTCCAGGAAACTAAGTCGGTGTAAATCATGGGTCATGGTGAAATCAAGACCCGGCCAAGAGGTTTTGAGGAAGGTGAAGAAGATGTCTAATGATGTCTGATCGCCTATCCAGACACAAATGTCATCTATATATCTCTTCCACACCAAAGCGTTGGTGCGGAAGAGAGTATGACCATAGATGAGGGTTTCTTCGAAATGGGCCATATATGCACCGGCATAGGGAGGTGCCACATTAGAACCCATGGCTGTGCCTTTGATCTGGAGATAGTAATCGTCTTCAAAGAGGAAAAAATTTTTTGTCAGTACCAGAGTCAATAATTCACAGCAGAGGTCGATCTGGTCTGGTTGTAAATTGGATTTGGATAGTAGATGTCTAGTTGAGGCTATACCTTCTGTATGAGGAATAGAGGTGTATAGGTCTCGTACATCGAAGGAGACTAACAAGGCTCCAGGTGGTATAGGGGTAATCGATTGTATAGTTGAAAGGAAAGACCCGGTATCGAGAAGAAAGGAGGCAGTTTCCTTAATTAAAGGAGTAATGATCTTCTCCAGATAGATCGATAGAGGAGAGAGCAATGAATCGGTCGAAGCGACTATGGGGCGACCCGGAGGATTGGATAGGTTTTTATGAATCTTCGGGAGGACATAGAAGACGGGCGTGATCGGGTGTTTCTTGACTAGAAAATCAACCGTCTTCTTGTCTATCGTGCCCATAGATGAATGCCGTTCCAGGGTATTCCGAATGGCATTCTGGGTATGTGTGGTTGGATTACCCGGTAGTTTTGTGTAGGTGGTAGTATCGCTCAACTGGCGGTGTACCTCATTAACGTATAAGGACCTATCCATCACAACAATGGCCCCTCCTTTGTCGGCTGGTTTAATTATGAGATCATTAGATTGTTGTAGTGATTTCAACGCTTGTCTATCTAGAGAGGATAGGTTAGAAGGGAAATGTATGCGGCCTCGATCACTATCGTGTCTTAGTTGTTGAAAAGATGTATCAACGAATTTGATAAACGTTTCAAGTGCATGGGACCCGGGAGGTGGTCTAAAAGAACTTTTGGAACGTAGACCTAGGCTATCAGCGGTGATAGACTCAGATGCAGAGGTAGGTGTATCAGTGGTATCTGTTTGGTTAGCGAAATACACTTTCAAACGTAATCGTCTGTAAAAACGTTGGAGGTCCATATCGAGATTGAAAGTGCTATTCTTATAACTAGGGCAGAAGGACAGGCCCTTCTGTAAAACTGAGTGTTCAGCTATTCCTAATGATTTTGAGGAAATATTTACCACCAACGAGTTGTTGCCTGTGAACGTGTCACCCGGTTGAGTCCGTATTTCTTGGACCTTCGGTACCCCCTCCTGGTCCTCTTCTTCTTTGCTGACGTCTCGATCGGCCTAAAAAACGGTCTTGATAAATTACTCTGTCCGATCTCTCCAGGTCTGAGCCAGAGGTGGATGCTTCTGGTGAGGAACGATATGCGGATCTTGTTGAGGATTTCTTGGAGAAGGGTCTGTCTCGCCATTTGTAGACCCTGTCTAGTTCATAATCCTCTTGATCGCGTTGGAACTTAAGTCGTTTCCGTTGTTCGATATCACGGCGGTGCTGGGTGATGTTATCTTCGACTTTCTTCTTGAGGGAATTGAAGTCTTCTGTCGAGAAAGTTGCAAGTAGTTGGCTTTCTAGATTCTTGATCCTCTCTTCACTGGCTCTGATTTCTTTGTGGAGATGCTCCAGGGTCAGAACCATGAGATCAAAAGAACATTTATTTAGGATGTGTTCAAATTTAGAGCAAAATTCTGCAGAATCACTAAAAAGTGTTGGGCGAAGTGATACCCGGAGACCCCGTGGGATACGCTGAGCTTTGAGATACTCAGTCAGGGTTGCCCCGTGTAGTTCCAAGCCCGTGTGGTGCCGAAGTTCCCGTTCCCAATCGCGGCCCCTGGTTTCACTGGGTGGAATTTTCAGAAAATCACTTGATACCTTTGACAAGGCAATGATACTGGAGGTCTCCTCTGGGTTATAGGAGAATGTTAGTGAGGTCATGACCAAACGGCGTGCTTAGAGTAAGGGTTAACGTATAGTGGATAGACACTAGCACAGCCAGTATAATGGAGGTGCACCAGTAGGTTCCCAAGCCGTAATGTAAGAAAGAAAGCTGGGCACACTCATGTAGGTGGAATAGGTGAAGAATAAATTTAATTTTGCACGTACAGTAGTCACAATCATCAAACGTTTCGGTCTGCAAAGACCTTCATCAGTGAACTACAAAACAATAAAGTGAAGCAAATAATATAAAAGAAAAAAGTATATACAAAAAGAGGACAATGATGGTCATATGTTTTAGGAGAATGTTAACTATAGGAGAACCCATATATCAAGCCTTGACAAAAGTAACAGAAGATACAGACATAGAAGGTATCGTACATGACTAGTGAGGACATACCTTAGTGAAAATGACAGTTGTCATAGATCTAATATGAATAGCTAATCTGAGGAGCATAAGATGGGATTATTTGGTAATAAGTGGAATATAGTGAGTGAGTGATATAAATAATTACACCGGATAGCCTACCATAGAGTTGAGATGGTGAAGGCACTATCGTGCTGTGATATATAAAAAAATATTAAAAAATAACGGTATTACTTGAGGACATATTGAAATGAGGTGATCGCTATGAATATAACATACCAGAGAACATTTATCACTCCGGTTGTGGTATGGCACAAAGAGCTGCAAGGAAAATGATGATCCAATACATAATGTGCAAAGACACAGAATCGTTGCAAATGCCATCTCAGTGAGCAAGATCAGACTTACCGGTACCAGGAAGTGTGGAGAGAGAGTGCGATATGACTCCTGACGCGGCATCCACCGTGATGTATGCGCTTCACCCAAGTGGGTGTAGTGCGTTCCACAGGTGGGAGTGGCATAGGTATGCGTTCCAAGTAGCGTCTGTTTGCGTGCCACTCCCACCTGTGGAACGCACTACACCCACTTGGGTGAAGCGCATACATCACTTCCGGTTTAGGCACTTCCTGCCACGCTGAGCACAGTCCCGAGCTTACCTTACGGCACCTATTTATAAGACACATGCTGCTCACTGACTACCCTCCTTTTGACATGCGGTGGATGCCGCGTCAGGAGTCATATCGCACTCTCTCTCCACACTTCCTGGTACCGGTAAGTCTGATCTTGCTCACTGAGATGGCATTTGCAACGATTCTGTGTCTGTGTTATGTATTGGATCATCATTTTCCTTGCAGCTCTTTGTGCCATACCACAACCGGAGTGATAAATGTTCTCTGGTATGTTATATTCATAGCGATCACCTCATTTCATTTTTTATATTTTTTTATTATATCACAGCACGATAGTGCCTTCACCATCTCAACTCTATGGTAGGCTATCCGGTGTAATTATTTATATCACTCACTCACTATATTCCACTTATTACCAAATAATCCCATCTTATGCTCCTCAGATTAGCTATTCATATTAGATCTATGACAACTGTCATTTTCACTAAGGTATGTCCTCACTAGTCATGTACGATACCTTCTATGTCTGTATCTTCTGTTACTTTTGTCAAGGCTTGATATATGGGTTCTCCTATAGTTAACATTCTCCTAAAACATATGACCATCATTGTCCTCTTTTTGTATATACTTTTTTTCTTTTATATTATTTGCTTCACTTTATTGTTTTGTAGTTCACTGATGAAGGTCTTTGCAGACCGAAACGTTTGATGATTGTGACTACTGTACGTGCAAAATTAAATTTATTCTTCACCTATTCCACCTACATGAGTGTGCCCAGCTTTCTTTCTTACATTACGGCTTGGGAACCTACTGGTGCACCTCCATTATACTGGCTGTGCTAGTGTCTATCCACCATATGAGGCAGTCAGCAAGGGTCCCATCTGACTGCCGCAGACTACTGATGTGTCAGGAACAGGTGCTCGTTCTGGTGCTCGATGGATTAGGCTTCCCTGGTATTTGGACTGACGCCAATTTTTCTTATTTTCTTTTTTTTCCATAGAACCACGTGAATCTGATTCACAGAAAAGGAAGAACCAAAGTGTGTCCTGAAGAAGGCTGTGGGAAGAAGTTCTACCTGACCAATCACCTGCGCCGTCATATGATCATACACACGGGTACGTTCAGATGCTGGACACCGCTGCCGCCAGTGCGGGTCCCATCCTCGGTCTCACATCCATCTCTCCCTCTCTCCGCAGGCGTCCGGGAATTCATCTGCGAGACTTGCGGCAAATCGTTCAAAAGGAAAAGTCACTTGGAAGTCCACAGGAGAACTCACACCGGCGAGACCCCCTACAGTAAGACACCTGCCACCGGCTTGTACACTTCCACTTACTGACAGCTACCAGAAATCTTGAAGCCTTTCGTTCCAAGTCCTGCAGAGCTTGTGATGCTCCTTTTTATCTGTCCCCAACAGGTGCGAGGTTTGCGGCTTCCAGTGCCGACAGCGGGCGTCTCTGAACTGGCACATGAGGAAGCATAATTCCATGATCCAGTACAGCTTCTCCTGCGAACACTGCGGGAAACGTTTCGAGAAACGGGAAAGCGTCAAATTCCATAAGCTGAAGAGTCACCCGGAGGGGAGAGCTACGTGAGGAGCGGTGGGGTGGAGCGTCCAGGTCACACCGCAGTTTTATAAGTTTTAGTAGGTAGTTTTAAAGGGTTTTAGGTTCTACCAGCCGCCAAGCATGGCCTCCCCAACACCCATCAAGAGCCAGGACTCCAAGATCTGTCCACTCATTGTAAATAATCTCTTGTCCAAGCGATGGTGACCTTTAGGGCAAAAATGTACAGCTTCATAGCGTTAGTAGCGCCCCGTTTCAGATCTTTTATTCCTGCAATTTCTCACGGTAATGACTACAAATCAGATCAGCCGTTCGACCCCTCTAAACCCTTACCGACATACAACGAACGTACTGGTACGTCACATTACGACTCCATGATTATGTTCTCGGCAGATGATGGATCAGCCATCATGTGCCTTTAATGGCCAGCTGTAGGATGCCTTGAAAGCCGGGGGTGTACTGAAGACCTCCGTGCCTGTCATGACGATCCTGTGAAAGTCGGCCTGTAGCCGGCGTTCATAGGAGAGTGTGACTTTTGCTTACACATAGCAGTGCTGGAGCCCTTAAAAATAAAAATGTAAAAAAAAAAAAAGTTCTGATCACCCCTCTTTCAACCCAATAAAAAATGTATAAGTGTATCGCTGTGTTTGTAAAAGTCCAATATAGCAAAATATAAACTTAATTAACCTGATCTGTAAATGGCTGAACAAGAAAAAAAATCCCCAGAATTAGTTTTTATTGAAGGGGTGATCAAAACATTGCATCTACCCCAAAATGGTATGAATGAAAATGTCAACTCAGGGCGCAAAAAGTAAGCCCTCAGGCAGCCCCAGATCCTGAAAAAACGAAAGCGTTACAGGTCTCAAATTGGCGACAGAAGCAAAAAAGGAATTAGACTTAGCGGTAATTCGGTTTCTAATAACCTCCCACGACAGCACACAGGAAGAATACCAAAGATTATGTAATTTCAGGGAGGGACAACCGCCTGGAGAATTTTTCTCCCAACCGATAGATCTTTGACGGTATGGACAGTTGACCAGGTGGCTGCTCTGCATATCTGCTCAACGGAGGCATCGGCTTTTTCCGCCCACCATGTCTCTACTGCTCTGGTGGAGTGAGCTCTGACCTTCTCTGGAGGCGTGAGACACCTGGATCCCATAGGCTTGAGCAATTACTTTCTTTATCCAGTTTGCCACTGTAACTTTTTGACAGTTTCTTCCCTTTGTTCTGGCCATAGGGTTGAACCAATAAGGTTCTTATCCTTTCTCCACTCTTTAGTCCTGCTGAGATAGTGTAAGACTGATCTTCTTACTCTAATGAGTTGAAGTCTTCCGTTTTGTTTTTAGGGTTCTGGCAAAAGGAGGGTATTATTATTTCCTGGCTTTTGTGGCATTCTAAAACCACTTTTGGTAAAAAGGAGGGGTCCAAACGGAACACTAATCGGTCTTCCCCTATCTTTAGATATGGATCTTCTGCTGAGTGCCTGTAACTCACCTACACTCCCTGACAGAAGTTATGTCGCTTATCCATGTTATGTAAATCAAAGCTTATAACCTGACGTTAAATTCATCCATTGGTTGTATAAATTATTCTTTTGAAAGCTGAAATCCTCCGAAATGTGGTTTAGGTTAAGAAAATAAATTGGCATCAATGCAGAAATATTGATCGTTTAATGGACACAGAATGGTCAGATTTTGGCAAGACAAAAGTTTAGTTGCCTGGTCATATAATGCACCCAATCCTAGTTTACATCCTCACCTGTGCTCAGTAAATGATCTGTTAATTAGTGGGTGTGTATAAAAAGAAACTCCGCACCCCAGACCTTCACTTGAACTGCAACTTGAGCTCTGACAACATGCCAAAAATCCTCCCTGCGACCAAGGCCTGGATTATCAAGAGGCTGAAGACCAGATCCACTGCAGAGGTGGCTGGCACCTTTAATGTGTCTCAGCGTCAAGTACAAAGAATTAAAAAAAGATTTGAAGAGACTGGAGATGTGTTTGACAAGCCCAGGTCCGGCAGACCCGCAAGACAACTGCTCAGGAGGAACGTTTGTTGGTTAGAAAATCCAAAGCAAGCCCCTCTTCCACTGCAGCAGAGCTCCAACAGGCCTGATCACCTCAAGTCCCTGTGTCAACTAGAACAGTTTGTAGGGTTCTGTCTTGAAATGGCCTCCATGGTCGATTCAGTGCCCAGAAGCCAGCACTAAATAAAAGGCGAATAAAAACCATGTGGCATTTGCAAAGTCCCACAGCCTGCTAAACAGATGGATGCTAGAAAAGTGGCAGAAGATGGATTTCTCTGATGAATCTTCAGTAGAATTACACCACAGCCGCTGCAAATACTGCAGGAGACCTACTGGAGCCCGTATGGATCCAAAACACACCCAGAAAACAGTTATATTTGGTGGTGGAAAGATCATGGTCTGGGGTTACATTCAGTATGGGGGTGTACGAAACATTTGCAAGGTGGAAGGCAATATCAATAGCCTAAAATATCAAGAAGTATTAGCTACCTCTTACATGCCAAATCATAAAAGGGGTCAAATTCTGCAGCAGGCTGGTGCTCACATGCATCCATCTCTGGAACAAAGTTCCTCCAGGCAAAAAAGATCAAGGTGCTCAATGACTGGCCAGCCCAGTCACCAGACATGAGCATCATGGAGCATGTTTGGGGTAGGATGAAAGAGGAAGCTTGGAAGACAAAACCAAGGAATCTAGATGAACTCTGGGGGGCATGTAAGACTGCATTCTTTGCTATTCCTGATGACTTCATTAATAAATTGTATGAATCATTGTTGAACCGCATGGATGCAGTCCTTCAAGCTCATGGAAGTCACACAAAATATTAAATATGACTCTAATAGCACCACAACATCATTCACCAATGTTATGCAACATATATTTGTATTTTAAGATAATTATTTGTTTGAATATCACATTACTTTCTGTGGGCGACAACTTTTGTCTTGCCATAATCTGACCATTCTGTGTCCATTAAATGATCAATATTTCAGCATTGATGCCAATTTATTTTCTTAACCTAAACTGCATTTCGGAAGGTTTCAGCTTTCAAAAGAATAATTTATAAAACCAATGGATGAATTTAACGTCCGGTTATAAGCTTTTATTTACATAACATGGATAAGCGACATAACTTCTGTCAGGGAGTGTCCTCTCCTTGCTGTTGTGATTGCCACCAGGAATGCTGTTTTCCAGGATAATCTGTCCAATAATATCCCCGACAGAGGTTCAAATGGTGGAAGCGTTAATCCTCTTAGTTGAGGTCCCAAGGGGGCACTAGACTGATTGTTCTAGGCCGAAGCCGAGTAGCTGCCGTCATAAATCTTTTTATCCACCGGTGCTCTGCCAAGGTCTGATCAAAGTACGAGCTTAATGCTGCTTCTTGTATTTTAAGGGTACTGGGTCTAAGCCCCTTCTCCAATCCATCCTGCAGAAAATCTAGAATCTGGGCGATATTCGGCCGTTGGGGGTCTGGTCTCTCTGGAACATATACCATGACATAAAGGTTTTCCACGTCTTCTGGTATATTGCGTTGGTTACTGACTTCCTGCTTTTTTGAAGTGTGCAGATGACTGTCAGAGAGGCCCTTGGCTTTCAGGATCGAGAATTCAGAAGCCAAGCTGCCAGACGCAAGCCCTCTATATCCGGGTGATAGACTGGTCCCTGGTGTAAGAGGTTTCTGATTGGTGGGAGGATCAGGGGACCGTCTACCTTTATGCTGGATACGGTGCCGTACCAGCTTCTCTTTGACCAGAGAGGTGCTACTAGAATGACCCTGGTCTGCTCGTCTCTTATCTTCTGGAGAGTCCTTGGTAACAGCGGGATCGAAGGAAAGGCGTAAGCCAGACTGAACTGCCATTGGTGAGCCAAGGCGTCTATGCCTAGACATCTGCTGTCTGGGATTAGAGAAAAGTAGCGGGTTACTTTTGCATTCTGATGGTCTGCGAGTAGGTCGACCTCTGGACATCCCCCATCATTCGACCAACTGGATCCAGACTCCATTCTCCCGGGTGAACATCTTTTCTGCTCAGGAAGTCTGCCACACTCTGTTCCCTTTATGTGAAGAGCCGAAACCGAGAGAAGATATTTTTCAACCCAGGAGAATATTCTTGCTGAGATGGCATTCAGTTCTTTGTGCTTTGAATTTCTCTGGTGCTGAAGATGTGAGATTGTAGTCACATTGAGTAGATCTTTACATGGGTACCTTGGAATATTGACCTGGCCGCTCTGAGGGTTTTTTCCACTGCTTTTAACTCCCTGAAGTTTGAGGATTGTCTGCTGATCTCAACCGACCAGAGACCCTGGAAGCATGTCTGAGGGACCATACCTCCCCATCTTCTCTTGCTGGCGTCCATTTCTATGTAGTCAACGGGTTGTGGATCCAAGGTGCTCCTTTGTTTAGTTTTCTGGGATTGACCCACCAAGCTAATGAAGCCTGAACCTGGGGTGGTATTGATATCCTTTTGTTTAGTGATCTGGGAGACCTGTCCCATTGTGCTAGTAGAACACTTTGTAGGTCTCTGGTATGTGCCTGGGCCCAGGCTATCGACTGGATACATGACGTCATAGGACCGACATGGCAAACCTTAAGGACACCGATTTTCTGCTCCGTAGGATGTTTATCCTGGCTCTCCGCTCTATCTGTTTCTCCTTGGGCAAGAAGCATGTCTGAGCCTGAGAATCTAGAAGAACTCCCACGAAGGTCTTCTTTGTGGAAGGAGTGAGCTCTGATTATTGATGATTTATTAACCACCCGAGAGATGTTAGTATATGCGAGGTCGTTTTTATATGTTCGTCCAAGATCTGATCTGACGGTGCTATTAGCAGAAAATCGTCTAGATATGGGACTATGCAAATCTGGAGACCTCAGATGTAGGCCATGGCTTCTGACATGATTTTTGTGAAGATTTGTGGCGCCGATGACGGTCCAAATGGGAATACGTTGAACTGGTAGTGAAGTACCTGTTTCCCCTGGGCTACGGCAAATCTCAGGAATTTCCGATGGCTGGGATGAATTGGAATATGATCGTATGCCTCCTGTAGATCGATCGTTGCCATGTTGAAATTCTTTCCTATAGGGGGAACTGTTGATTTCAGGGTCTCCATTTTGAATCGCCTGTAACGGATAAACTGGTTTAGAGGTCTCAAGTTTATTATAATTCTGTAGGACCCATTTGTTTTTTTAGATCAAGGAGAGCCTGGAGTAATGACCCCTGTTCTTCTCGCTCTCGGGAACTAGAGAGATTGCTCCAGAGGTTAGTGACCTCCTTAGACCAGATTCCAGAGCAGGCTGGACAGACTGCGTCGATGGCTGAGTAATTTTTACTCTCTGAGGAGGGTGGGAGGAAACTTTCTATTTTCACCCCTTCTTGGATGGAACTTAGGACCCAAGGGTTGGTGTATCTGTTCCGCCATCCTGGTAGGAAGTGGGTGATGAGGCCTCCCACATTTCTTTGAGCGTCATTGCTTTTATACTGATCCTGGGAGAGAAAGATTTCTGCCCCGGCCCCCTTTGGGGTAACTCCACCTTCCTGTTTTACCCTTGCCTCTGTAATGGGGGGTGGGGATTGTTCCCGTGGAGGATGAAAGGGCCTCTTTTCTTTTTTTCTTTTTTTTTTCTCTTACATGACGAGCACATGGAGGGCTGTACGGCACTCCAAAGAAATGCCACCCCACACCATTACTAACCCACTGCCAAACCGGTCATGCTAAAGGATGTTGCAGGCAGCAGGTTCACACTCAGCACATGTGACAGCGTCTGGAGACGCCATGGAGAGCGATCTGCTGCTTGCAACATCCTTCAGCATGACCGGTTTGGCAGTATGTTATGTTTCGGTAACTGAAGAGAAATGGCAAAAAATAGCAAAAAAAAAAAAAAAAGCGGTAATACACCAGAGAGGCTGGAACCTATTGGATTGCAGTAACCTGAACTAACCACACAACTAGAGGTAGCCGTGGAGCGTTCCTACGTTGATCCTAGACGCCTCGAGATAACTACACCTAAAGGCAGAAAGATGAAAGCTATCTGCCCGGAGCAGATCCCAAAGAAAATAGAAAGCCCCCAAACATGTAATGGCGGTTAGACAAGAAGAAAGCACGGACACAGACAGAAAAATAGAATGAACAAACGCTGGGGCCCAATCTGTCTAGACAGAAAAGTACAGGAAAGAATTCTGACTGCAATCCAACAAAAACCCTAACAAAAATACCAACACTTCTGATTGCACAAAAACCTGAGATCACACAACCTCTTCCACCTAAATCAGATCTCTGGTGTAACAAAACGCTAATCAGCAAATTAAAAGTAACAAAAGAGCAAAGCAAAAGTGCAGACACAAACGGAGCACAATTGCAGCGCCAGACCCCCGAAAGGGGACAGGCTGCAGTCCACTGCAGGTAGCAAACCAGCAGAGAAAATCAAACAGAAAAAAAAAAAAAAAACACTTATCTGAAGGAGAGCAGGAAACTAGCAGTGCTTCAAGCAAGACTAGAAGAACAATTGATAACCGGCAAGGCTGCTGGGAAATCAGGCAACTTATATCCTACCATTCAGCGCCAGCTGAAGGCCATTCATTAATCAGTTCAATACCCTCAGCAACCACCGGAGGGAGCCCCAGCTCAGAAGCCGCCTCTAGCATATTTACAACAGCAGTGGGTCAGTAATGGTGTGTGGTGGCATTTCTTTGGAGGGTCGCACAACCCTCCATGTGCTCACCAGAGGTAGCCTGACAGCCATTAGTTACCGAGATGAGATCCTCAGACTCCTTGTGAGACCATATGCTGGTGCGGTTGGCCCTGGGTTCCTCCTAATGCAGGACAATGCCAGACCTCATGTGGCTGGAGTGTGTCAGCAGTTCCTGCAAGATGAAGGCATTGAAGCTATGGACTGGCCCGCCCATTCCCCAGACCAGAATCCGATTGAGCACATCTGGGACATCATGTCTCGCTCCATCCACCAACGTCACGTTGCACCACATACTGTCCAGGAGTTTGACCGATGCTTTAGTCCAGGTCTGGGAGGAGATCCCACAGGAGACCATCCGCAACCTCATCAAGAGCATGCCCAGGCGTTGTAGGGAGGTCATACAGGCACGTGGAGTCCACACACACTACTGAGCATTTTGACATGTTTCCATTTTCATTTTGGGGGTCTCTCCAAATCCAGGCCTCCATTGGTTCAAAAATTTGATTTCCATTGATGATTTTTGTGTGATTATGTTGACAGCACATTCAACTTTGTACACAACAAAGTATTCAATGAGAATATTTCATTCATTCAGATCTAGGATGTGTTATTTGAGTGTTTCCTTTATGTTTTGAGCAGTGTATATTTGCCCTTAAAGGGAATGGAGCATAACTTCATTTTTGATGCAACATCCCCAGTCCATGATTTCAGCCACAGGGGCTCGTCTTACAGGGCAGCAGCTCTAGCGGTTACTCTGAGGGACTCTGCATAGGCGTCCGCCAGGAACAGGGGAAGAGAGGCAAGGATTTCCTCTCTAGGAGTGCCTGCTGCTAGGTGATCCTCTAGCTGACTCAGCCAGCGGGACATTGATCTAGCGACCGATGTGGAGACCGCATTTGTGTTCAATAGGGCCGCCGATGTTTCCCAGGACTTCCTGAGGAGACCTTCCATTTTATGCTCTAAGGGATCCTTTTAATTGTGAGGAATCCTCAAAGGGCGAGGTAGTCTTTTACCAGAGCAACTTGGACATCAACTTTGGGTACTTCGGACCAGCATCCAGCAGTTTCGTTGTCAACCGGGAATCTTTCCTTTAGTTCTGATGGAGTACTTGGCCTCTTTTCCGGAGTCTCCCATTCCTCAAACACCAGTTCCCTTATGTTCTTGTGTATAGGGAAGTATAGCTTCTTTTTGGAACTCAGGCCCCCGAACATCTCCTCTTGTATAGACTGTGCTGGCTTCTCCTCCACCTCCATGGTTCTCCTTACTGCCATAATGAGTTCTTCCATATTTACTTCTCTTCCGAATCTGGGTCCGAACTTAGTTCACCCTCTTAGAATTCTTCCTGGAAAGAATCCTGCGACTCCGAATCTTCCTCCTGCAGCTTCCTCTTTTTTAGCTGCCGGAGGAGCGCGAGGGGCTGGTATCCGTTGAGAGAAAGATGCCAGAGATGCTTGAATCTTCTGGCGTACAACAGTCTTGATGTCCTCTCTTAAGGAAGGCTGTTCCTCTTTGAGAATTTTATCAATGCACTCCCGACATAGGGACTTGGTGTGTGAGGAGGATAGCTTTTTGGCACATAATGCACACTTCTGACTACTAGGTTTGGATTTTCTCCTGGGTGCAGGATCCTTGTCCCCTTAAAAGAGAGGAGAAGGAGGAAATGTTTGTTTAGTAACCTATGTGAAAAGGTAACCGTGTGCACAGCCAAAGAGAGAGGTGCCCGAGTAGGTTCCCACACTGTAACTAAATATGAAATGAACTCTGCACTCATCTTATGTGTATGAGATATAAGGTTTTTATTCACAGTAGTTTGTGTGACTGATGAAGGTCCATGATATAGGACCGAAACGTTTCGCTACTACTGTGAATAAAAACCTTATATCTCATACACATAAGTTGAGTGCCGAGTTAATTTCATGTTTAGTAACCTAGACCTGCACCCTGGAGAAGATCCAATGCCTTAATACTTACAGGGATCGGATTTGCGCTGGGCTCCACAGATGCAGAGCGAGAAGGATCATTTTCCATGATGGCACAATTGTCCTACCTTACTTGATCTTCCATCCAGGACTCCTTTAAGTAGGGCGACCGGATCCGCGCTTTCCCTCACCTGAGGGGTTCCTCCCCCGTCCATTCCGGTGGCCGCCGGGGTCCATCCGGATTTTTTTACATTAATTTTGCTTTTGCCTCCACCTGGAACGCAAACTGGAAGTGACTATCTCCCCTCGCCGGCCGGTGTTTGACGTCACTTCCGGCTTTCAGCACCGCCGAAACTCACTGTAGAAAAACGCTGGAAAGGGGGGCCGCTTCCTCTACAGCGACGATGCCCGCAGGGGAGGAGACGGGACGGAGAGCTCGGGGAGGCCTCCATCCGAAGATTCCCCCAGACCTTACCCGAAAGCACCGACTGGGGGAGAACTTGTCCTGAGTCCCTAAGGAGACAGGAGCAGCACTACGGAGAGGGAAGGTAACCCGACCGACACCTGGTACCCGGATAAAATGACCTTTCTTCCCCCAGTGTTTGCCGCTGGCACAGTACCCAGGATGACCTCTTCAAGGTCTCCGATAAGGACAGGAAAAACACTGGGGAATGGAGGTGGGAAGGGCTATTTGACCTCTTTGGTGTTTCCTGTCCCTGTTAGGATGAGATGACGTCCTCCTGTGTGCTGGTGTGGGAGGTTATTAGAGAAAAATTTGTTATACAAATTTCAAATTTTATTTTTCACCACTTAAAATAATAATAAAAAAATATATATACATGTTTAGTATCAGCGTACTTGTAAGGACCTGGAGAATCCTATTTCCTGGTCAGTTTTCCCATATACTAAATATTGTGAAGGGGTTAATAAGGAAGGGCCCGCGACTGGTTAATAAGGAAGGGCCCGCGACGATCATCTGATCGCAGTGGGGAAATGTAGTGTTACACGGCAGTAACGCGCGTCTAGGGGCCGGGGTTAAGTTGGTCATAGCGGGAACTCTTATTCTTATTATTCTCCTGGCTAATGGGGTGAAGGAGGTCTGGATGTCACGGTTTTGGGGTTTTTTCTTGATGGCTGAATACCTTTGCTTCGGGCCGGTAAGGCTCGGCTAATAAGCTACGTCTATCGCTGATCTATTTACTAATCGGTCTGCGTAGTCCTTGATCTAGCTTCTGCTATCGAGGGCCCTGGTGTTGAATATATTTGCAGTAAATGTTCTGCTTTTTCCGGATTAGTTTTTGAGGTTTCAGCAGTAGAAATAGAGAATCCCTGGAAATGGAGGAACATTTAAAGGGGAAGCTCACCATGAGCCGTACGACTAAGTGTAGTGGGCCCTTTACTAACAGTCCTCGTGCACTCCAGCTAATCCCGTTACTCAAATGCGACTTCTTTCGGTGGGTTGTGGGAAAAATACAGCAGCCTTATATTCTTCTCTGCTAAACCAAGACTGAAGGGGGTCGGGGGCTTCTCCCAGCTCAGCGCTCCCTTTGCTCTTTTGATAGATGAGAACCATCACCAATCAGATAATCGCGTATCGTCACTATTTGTCACCCCTTTAAATGTGCTGCCTCCGTGCTGATGGCCTCCTCTCATATTCGTCTGTTCTTGGATCCACTCCCTGTAAAATAAACATTTTCTAAAAGTTTTTTCAAATCTTACTTTAAAAAAAACTAATTTTTTTCCCTTCTTCCTGCTCCTCCTTGTAAGATGTGGCCGTGCCCCCCGTCTATATCGCTGGCCGGAGGGGCGCCGCTGCTTCTCCCATATTACAGTTAGTCACTGCCGCTCTTGTGTGTCGCTCGCTGCCTTGTTTCTATTAAAAGATTCTTTATTTATTGTACGTCCTCTGTGTTTTTCTGCCAGGATTCATCATCAGCCGGGGTTTTGTGTCTGTAGTGTAAGTGCTGATCGATCGTTTTTCCCCCTCCCTGCTGTAGGTCGGCGTTCACACACCGCGCTGTGACTAGTCACAAGTCTGCAGTCTTTGTGTGACGTCAGCCTGGACCCTACCTTTAAGATTTCCTATTACTGGCGCCAAGATGCCGAGGCCGCCCCCTGATAACAGCCAGAGCATTATCCTCCTTCACCATCTGTACAGCGGCACAATGCAGTCAGGGGGTGTCACAAAACCCAAACTCCTCCATCAGACGCGATAGAGAAGTGTGATCCATCACAGCACAGAACACGTTTCCTCCAGAGTCCAGTGGTGGCGGCTTTACACCTCTGCATCCGACGCTCAGCATTGTGCTTGGTGATGTAAGGCTGCATGCAGCTGCTCAGCCATGAAGTTCCCGGTGTTGGTGCAGTATTTGTGCTAATACCATAGGAGGTCTGGACTCTGCCGTTATGGGGTCATCAGAGCGTTGGTGACCCTTCTGCTCCTCAGCACTCGGCCCCACACTCTCAAACATTACTGGGTCAACACTTCATGGCTGAGTTGCTGCGGATTCTTCCACTTCTCAATAATATCACTCACAGGTGATGGGGAAAGATTGAGGAGGAAGAAATGTCATGGATGGACTTGTTATCCCGGTGGCCCCTATTACAGGACCGTGCTGGTATCAGTGAGCTCTGCACCACCGGCCATTCTGACACATGGTTGTAAGGGCGGACGGCATGGTGAGGGGTGAAGGTGATAACTTGTCCTACAGCTCAGACCCCAAGTGATCAGCTGAAATCTATTGGTAAAACAAATGTTATTTTCCTTTATAGCGCCTCCACAGGTGAAATAACTCATTACACAGTGTTCATTGAAATCAATACATGGCAAAAATGCAGCGGTTTTCCCGACTGAGAGACTGTATAATGGCGTAAAAAAAAAATTTATTAAAAAATGTTTTGTTTTTTTTTTTGTTAAATGTGCTTCCCTTTTTATTTTATCTGACTATAGAAAAAAATAAATATATTAGCGATCACCACATCCGGAAAAGTCCGATCTATAAAATTAAACCCAAAGAGTAAAAAAAACCAAAAACTTCCTAATTGCCTTTTTCTTTAGTCACCTTCCTCCACAGCATAGGAGGTTGCCTCTACACCCTGATGGGGGACAGTGAACACAGGTTAAAAGGCGCACCCACCTCCCACATGCCAGTGTCTTTCCTGTCCCCCATGTGGCAGGGAGAGGTTTTTTCCTTATGTTGTGGTGGCCGGCGACTACAGTTACCTTTTTACAGGCAGCGCCCGTTCAGCCGGGCAGCGGTGGTCTCATCTCGCTTCCTCCATGCTGCTTCCGTCGTCCCTGCTTGCGGCGGCCTCAGGACTCTCATGGCCTTCCTGCACCCCCCAGGAGGGTAAAGCAGGCCAGTGATCCTGACTGGGGGCCTCCTGTAGCTCCCCGGTCTTTCTCCCCCTCCTCGTGCGCAATGCTCGGCGTTCTGAAAGTGACGTCATTGGAACGCACGTGTCACTTCCGGGATTTGTATTCCACGCTGGAACGCATTCTCACTTCAGGCCGGCTCTCGGAGCGCTCTGGAGGACTGAGCGGCGTGCGGTGCATGAGGACAGAGATCCTGCCTGCACATGGACCCAGGGGAGGGGAGCCTAATTACGCTGGGGGCAGTTTTTTTGTTTTTCTTTTTTGTAGAAAACCTGCCCGAAGTCGCCGATAAGGTAAGACTGATACCCTACCAGTATGGAAGGCACTTCATGCCCTGCACCTGCAGAGCCCAGCGCTACCCCTGCTACAGTAAGTGTTTGCGGGGTAGGTCCTAGGTAGGAGTAGGCATTAGGGATTCCTACTGATACTACTCTCCCTCTCTTTTAGGGAGACAAGTCTACCCCAGAGCCACTAACAGAAAGAAGTGTGCCATCTGTAATATTAAGCTTCCTTCTCTATGGGACAAGAAGCTCTGCCAAACATGTATAGAAAAAGAGCAGAGCAGCCTTTCCTTACTGGAAGAGATATGCTCCCTGGTCAAACAGGAGGTTCAGTCCTTGGCAGCCTTTACTCCACCACCTCCCTCTCCCGGGAAAACGAGGAAAATATAAATTGAGGACTCTGAGTCAGAATCAGACCATTCCTCTGCATCATCCTCTGGTAGATGGGAAGAACCAGCGTCACCTAAAGCCGCAGAAACAAGGAAATACCCTTTTTCCTCTGATTATATAGAACAGTGTTCCCCAACTCAAGGCCCACCAACAGGTCATGTTTTCAGAATTTCCTGTGTATTGCACAGGTGATGCAATTATCACCTGGGCAATACTAAGGAAATCCTGAAAACATAACCTGTTGGTGGGCCTTGAGGACTGGAGTTGGGGAAACCTGACATAGAAGAACTGGTAAATGCTGTACGCAGCACTATGGGGAAGAAGAGTCAGTGCCGCAGTCCATTCAGGACCAAATGTTTGGTGGACTGAAAACAGGGAAACGCATAGGTTTTCCAGTACATAGCAGTATCCTTGACATGATATCGCAGGAATGGGAACTTCCAGAGAAGCGGCTCAGCACTCCCTCAGAGAAAAAAATAAAAAATAGATTTCCCCTGGAAGGTGATTCCCATAAATGGGACATACCTAACGTAGACGTACAGGTGGCGAGAGTTGCGAAAAAAACGCGCTCCCTTTTGAGTATTCCTCGCAGCTAAAAGACCCAATGGACAGGAAAATAGAGAGCCTCCTAAAGAAGTCTTGGGAGACATCCACTTCTGCATTAAAAGCCAACATAGCCTCCACCTGTGTGGCCAGAGCTCTCTCTCGCTGGCTAGAGGAGTTGGAAGCTCATATTTCCCAGGGCACCTCTAGGGGAGAACTTCTGGATTCTCTACCTATTCTCCAAAGAGACATGGGGTTTTTTAGCGGACACCTCTATGGAGTCTATCAGAATTGCCTCCAGATCTCTTGTACAGTCTAACTCCGCTAGAAGAGCCCTCTGGCTCAAGATGAGCTGAGATATTACCTCTAAAGCCAAATTATGTTCAATTCCCTTCAAAGGCGAGTACAGTCATGGACAAAAGTTTTGAGAATGACACAAATATTAATTTTTACAAAGTCTACTGCTTCACTTTTTCTAATGGCAATTTGCATATACTCCACAATGTTATAAAGAGTGATCAGCTTAACAGCAATTACTTGCAAAGTCAATATTTGGCTAGAAAATGAACTTTATCCCCCAAAACACATTTCAACATCATTGCTGCCCTGCCTTAAAAGGACCAGCTAACCTCTTTTCAGTGATTGCTCCATTAACACAGGTGTGGGTGTTGATGAGGACATGGCTGGAGATCAATCTGTCATGATTAAGTAAGAATGACACCACTGGACACTTTAAAAGGAGGCTGGTGCTTGGCATCATTGTTTCTCTTCTGTTAACCATGGTTATCTCTAAAGAAACAAGTGCAGTCATCATTGCAATGCACAAAAATGGCCTAACAGGGAAGAGTATCGCAGCTAGAAAGATTGCACCTCAGTCAACAATCTATCGCATCATCAAGACCTTCAAGGAGAGATGTTCCATTGTTGCCAAAAAGGCTCCAGGGCGCCCAAGAAAGACCAACAAGCGCCAGGACCGTCTCTTAAGTGTTTCAGCTGCGGGATCGGGCTACCAGCAGTGCAGAGCTTGCTCAGGAATGGCAGCAGGCAGGTGTGAGTGCATCTGCACACACTGTGAGGCGGAGACTCTTGGAGCAAGGCCTGGTCTCAAGGAGGGCAGCAAAGAAGCCACTTCTCTCCAGAAAAAACATCATGGACAGACTGATATTCTGCAAAAGGTACAGGCAGTGGACTGCTGAGGACTGGGGTAAAGTTATTTTCTCTGGTGAATCCACTTTTCGATTGTTTGGGACATCAGGAAAACGCCTCATTCGGAGAAGACAAGGTGAGCGCTACCACCAGTCTTGTCTCATGCCAACTGTTAAGCATCCTGAAACCATTCATGTGTGGGGTTGCTTCTCAGCCAAGGGAATCGGCTCTCTCACAGTCTTGCCTAAAAACACAGCCATGAATAAAGAATGGTACCAGAATGTCCTCCAAGAGCAACTTCTCCCAACCCTCCAAGAGCAGTTTGGCGATCAACAATGCCTTTTCCAGCATGATGGAGCACCTTGCCATAAAGCAAAGGTGATAACTAAATGGCTCAGGGAACAAAACATAGAGATTTTGGGTCCATGGCCTGGAAACTCCCCAGATCTTAATCCCATTGAGAACTTGTGGTCAATCATCAAGAGACGGGTGGACAAACAAAAACCTAAAAATTCTGACAAAATGAAAGCATTGATTGTGCAAGAATGGACTGCTATCAGTCAGGATTTGGTCCAGAAGTTGATTGAGAGCATGCCAGAGAGAATTGCAGAGGTCCTGAAGAAGAAGGGTCAACACTGCAAATATTGACTTGCTGCATTAACTCATTCTAACTGTCAATATAAGCTTTTGTTACTCATATGTTTGCAATTATTATATTTCTGTCTGTGATAAAAACATCTGTCAAACACACATAAAAACCAGAGGGCAGCAGATCATGTGAAAATATAATATTTGTGTCATTCTCAAAACTTTTGGCCATGACTGTATGTTTTTGAGCCCGCTTTAGATGAGATTCTAGAAAAGGCCACAGATAAGAAAAAAGCCCGCCCGGAGCAAAAGCCACCAAAGAAGCGCTTTTTTTCGTGCCTCAAACTTCCCAATCAAGGGAGAAAGGGAAGACTGGGAGGTGGAGCTACTCCAACGGTAGGGGAAAAATATTCTTGTCCCCCAACAAGATAAGCAATGACTCTGACCCCGTGGGGGGGAAACTCACAAAATATGTTCATCAGTGGCAAGCTATTACCAGCTGCCGTTGGATCCTCAATGTCATCAAAGAGGGACTCCTGATAGAATTCGAGTCCTCTCTTCCACAAGGTCTAAGAGTCATCTACCTTCGAGCTCCGAGAGCCCAAACAACGCTACTAGCAGGCCTCAAGACCTCGTAAAATCAAATGCGATCTCTCCAGTACAAGAGACAGAGTGGGGCTTAGGCCACTACTCCTGATTGTTTCTAGTAAACAAGCCTTCAGGGGAGGCACGTATCATTATAAATCTAAAGGGGCTGAATCGTACCGCAAATTCAAGATCGAATCAGTGAAATCAGCCATTCCCCTGATCGGGCCTCACTTCTTCATATTAACCATAGACCTGAAGGAAGCTTACTTCCACGTCCTAATTCATCTGCGACACAGAAAATATTTGAGATTTGCAGTACAGGGGAGCCAGCGGGTGGAGCATTATCAGTTCAATGTTCTTCCCTTTTGGCATCTCCTCAGCGCTAAGTGTCTTCTCCAAGATAATGGTGGAGGCGGTGTCTTTCATCCGGAGTCAGGGCGTCTGTATAGTGCCTTACCTGGACAACTTGCTGATAATAGCTTCTACCCGTTGCAACCCTAGAGAATCTAGTAAAGACTCTCGATATTCTGAAATCTCTGTGATGGCTTCTAAATCTGAAAAAATCTCAGCTGCAGCCCTCCAAGACCAGGAAATTTCTGGGAGTCCTACTGGACTCCGCAAAACAGATGTAATTTCTTCTAGAGGACCATTGTCTGGCTTTAATGGCAAAGGTCACAAGATTCAGGGATTCAGATTCTTAGGCTCCATGACAGCCTGCATTCAATCTGTAGCATGGGCACAAGCCCACTCCACAGTTCTTCAAGCTCAGATTATGTAAAACTGGAACAGGGTTCCCAGTACCCTGAACAGAAGAATACACACTCTGGGTCGTGTAAGGGCCTCCCTAGCATGGTGGATGAGTTCCAGGAATCTTCACAGAGGCGTAAGCTGGGCTCAGAACCCGCTGATTACAATTATGTCAGATGCCAGCAAGCGAGGCTGGGGGGCCATGGTAGATCATACCCCCTTCCAGGGACTCTGGGATCAAAAAACGAGTTCAAAATTATCCAACTTCAGAGAGTTGAAAGCAGTGGAGGAGGCCCTTCTGGCGGCAGGCTGCCAGATCTCTGGACATCATATCCGAGTATATTCGGACAATATGACCACGATCGCTCACATCAAACATCATGGGAGCACAAGGTTCAACAACCTAAGGAGTGTTTCAAATCAAATATTTTGTTGGGCCGAAAAACTCCTGCTTTCCCTAACAGCAGTTCATCTGAGGGGCTCTTCCAACATTCAGGCGGATTTTCTAAGTCGCCAGGACATCCAGCCGTGGGAATGGAGCCTAAACAGGCGAATCTTCAGGATGCTGGTAGACAGGTGGGGCCTACCAGAGAAAGATTTATTTGTGTCACGCCAAAACGCACAAGTCGGGGCCTACTTTTCCCTAGATCCCAGAAACAACAACAGAGGAGTAGCTGCCTTGGCCCAAAAGTGGGACTTTCAGTTGGCCTATGCATTCCCACCAATTCCAATACTAGCGAAAGTTCTACGGAAAATCCGAGAGGATCAAGTCCCAACTATCCTGGTAGCCCCATTATGGCCAAAAAGAAGCTGGTTCAATCTGGTCATCAAGCTTCCGATAGACTGTCCAGTTCATTTACCGATGGAGGTCGACCTCCTCTCACAGGGGTCCATCCATCACCCGGAACCTCAGAAGTGGAAACTTGCTGCCTGGTTGCTGAGGGCCAAAGGGTTGTCGGACTCAGTGATTACCACTTTACAGAGATCCAGGAAGCCAGTAACCAACGCTATCTACAATAAGGTCTGGAAGAAGTTTTCATCCTTCTGTCTCCCTAACCTGCCTGATCCACTTCACCCAAATATATCACAAATCCTGGATTTTCTACAGAGGGGTCTAGAGATCGGTCTTAGACTCAGTACTCAGAAGGTTCAGGTCTCTGCAATGAGCTCGGTTTTCTATCAAGAGTTAGCCAGTCACCGCAGGATTAGAAGGTCCATGACATCGGCTCTCAGAATGCATCCTAGGAAGCAGTTGGTAGTTCCCTCTTGGGATCTCAATCTAGTTCTCAAGGGGCCCACAGGCCCACCGTTCGAACCCCTGTCCTCCTGCTCTCCTCAACTCCTTTCATACAAGACTACCTTCTTGGTGGCTATAACCACAGCTAGAAGGGTAGGAGAATTGCAAGCCTTATCAATAAGAGAGCCTTATTTATTAGAGATGACTCGATAGTCCTCCGTCTCGATCCTTCCTTTCTCCCGAAAGTCGTCTCTGATTTCCACCGATCCCAGGAAATTATCCTCCCGTCCTTTTGCCAAAATCCAGCAAATCCAAAGGAGGACAGATTCCACACTCTCGATGTCCGATGCATCATTTTACACTACCTGGAGCATACCAGCTCTTGGAGAATTGATCAGAATCTGTCCATCAGTCCGGTCGGAATAAAGGGACAAAGGTGGCAAAAAATACCATCTCTAACTGGATTAAAAGAGCCATAGCGGAAGCATATCGGGTTCAGAATGTCACCCCCAACTGGGGTCAAGACCCACTCGACAAGATCTACATCAGTCTCCTGGGCAGAAAAAGCAGGCGCATCCATGGAGCAGATTTGCAGGGCTTCGCCACATACTTTCTCCAAACACTACAGATTGGACTTATTGTCCAATAGGGATCTAGTCTCTGGCCGGAAAGTACTCCAGGCCATTGTTCCACCCTAGCGCAGAATTAGTTGGTATTTCTCTTATGCTATTGTGGAAGGTGACTAGAGAAAATAGAATTAGTCTTACCGGTAATTCAGTTTCTAGGAACCTTCCACGACAGCACTAAGTTCCCTCCCTATGTTCCTTGAATAAATCCGGGGATACTAAAGGTAACCAATGCTATGGTCTCTGTTATAAGTCACTGGCAGGTGGGAGGGCCCTTTAACCTCAGTGTTACCTGTCCCCCATCAGGGCGTAGAGGTAACCTCCTATGCTGTCGTGGATAGAGTTGAGCGATACTTTCCGATATCCCAAAGTATCGGAATCTGAATGGTATCGCCGATACCATTAAAATATTGGCGATACCCGATACCGATACCGGAAGTCCCATGTAAGTCTATGGGAACAAAATATCGGAACTAAAAAAAACCCCCATTCTTTCCTTGTAAACACTAAATATACACACATAGAATACATATATATATATATACATGTCATTGTGACATATATATATACATATATGTATAGTTTATACACTTCTACATAGTAAAATATCCTCTGATTCAATTGCCGGGTAAAGCCGGCTTCTGTGAAAAGACAGAAGCACCCGACATGAAATGACACTTGGTGTACATAGGGTTAACCATGTCTTTTCATGTCGTTTGCTATCTGATTTGCACATACAATTACATCAGTCTATGTGTGCAAAATTTCACACCTGTAGGGGTTAATTAAAGGTGTAAATTCGTTGTAAAAAAAAAGGACTTTTTTGCTACGAATTTACACCTTTAATTAACCCCTACAGGTGTGAAATTTTGCACACTAAAGGTACTGCCACACTACTCGATCCCGCTAGCGATCTCGTTAGCGTTGCATACTAATGAGATCGCTAGCGGGATTGTTTCTATATCGCTAAATGCTGCCGCATTTAGCGATATAGTTAACGACGCTATCGCCGTTAGCGATCTTCTTAACGACTTTAGCGGTACAAAAGTACCGCTAAATCGCTAAGAAAAGGTGCCACACAGCGATTAGATACTTACCCAGCGGGAGCGCCAGCGATGAAATAGGGTCCGGAGCGATTCCAGCGACGAGCGAGATCACAGCAGGAAGCTCGTCGCTGGAAGCTGCCGCACTGAACAATATCGCTAACGGGATCGCTAAATAGTGACGTTGGGCATACCCTTTACACTCATGTAATTGTTTGTGCAAATCAGATATCAAAGTACATGAAAAGACATGGTAAACCCTATGTACACCAAGTGTCATTTCATGTCGGGTTCTGCATTTTCACAAAAGCCGGCAATTGAATTAGCGGCTATTATACTATGTAGAAGTGTATGAACTATAAATATATATATATATGTGTCACAAACTCAATGACATGTATATATATATATATATATATATTATATATATAATATATATATATATATATGAGGTGTAAAATTGCTGAAAAAAAATGCGTGGGCTCCCGCCCTATTTTTGCAACCAGACAGACAAAGCCAGTGAGTGGGGGCAGATAATAATAGCCCAGAGAGGGACCATTATTTTTGGCCCCCCCCCCGGCTACTAACATCTGCCCCCAGACACCCCAGAAAGGGCAAATCTCTAATTAGATTTGCCCTTTCTGGCACTTTGCCCGTCTATTCCCATTGCCCTGTAGCGGTGGTGAATGGGTTAATAAGGGGTTAAAATGACCTTGCAATTGAAAGGTCACTTTAAGCCAGGTTAATAATTGAGAGCTGTCAATTAGACAACTATCAATTATTAATCCTATTGTATGAAAGAAAAATCAAACACACACACTTTAATAAAAAAGAAGTTTAATGAAATAATCACACAGTTTTTGACCATATTTTATTTTCCTGCTAAAACCATTTCCTGTAATAAAAATAAAATAATAAAGCAAAATTATTCTTACCAATCCGATGCACAGTCAGGTCCCACGGTGTAATCCTTCAGAAAGGGTTAATGTTTACTGCAGGGACCGCAGCTAATGCTGCAGCCTCACAGTAAACCCCCAAATGAATGAGTTCCTCTCCTGGCTGACAGGAGAGGAAGTGGAAAGCTTAATTGATTGCTTTCCACTTTCACTTCAGGTCAGCCAGGGACACCATCAGTGACGTCAGAGGGAACTGATTAACAAAAATAGGGGTTCCCTTCGAAAAAAAAAAATGGCGTGGGGTCCCCCCTATTTTTGTTAACCAGCCAGATGAAGCAGACCGCTGAGGCTTGGTTTTTCAGGCTGGTAAGGATCCAATATCCATGGACCTTGCCAGCCTGATAATACCAGGCCACAGCAGTCTGCATATCTTGGCTGGTTAACAAAAATAGGGGATCCCCTCGAAAAAAAAACGGCGTAGGGGTCCCCCTATTTTTGTTAACCAGCCAAGTAAAATGCAGACTGCTGCGGCCTGGTATTAAAAGACTGTCAAGGCCCATGGATTTTGGCCCTCAACAGCCTGATAATACCAGGCTACAGCAGCCCCACATTTGGCGCGTCAAAAGATGTGCCAATTGTGGCACTTTACCCGGCTCTTCCCACTGCCCTGTAGCGGTGGCAAGCGGGGTAATAAGGGGTTAATGTCACCGTTGATTGCACGGTGACAATAAGCCCGGTTAATAATGGAGAGGCGTCAATAAGACACCGATCCATTATTAATCCCAAAGTTTTTAAATGTTTAAAAAAAAGACAAAGCAAGAAAAAAGTCTTTTAATTAAATAAAAGAGACAACACAGTTTTCATTTTTTTTATTACTCTCTCATTCCTGCGACGCCATCGATCTCCTGTAAAAAAAAAAAAAAACAAACCAACAGTATACCACCTGTCCGACGCAGTCCATAGTAACGACAGTCCCACGACGATCCAGCTCTGCTACATCAGAATGACAGGCAGAGCCTGACATCCCGGCGCAGCACAGCTGCTTACCAGCTTCCCCGGCGGTGACGTCATCGGACTGACTGCTTTACGGCCGGGATTACCCAGCAGTCACTGCAGTTATCGCGAGATACTGCATGTGACCGCCGGGGAGAAGAGGATGGCGGCCATGAAGCAGTCCGGGATGTGACCGCCGGAGATCTTCTGCCGGGTAAGTGCCGCTGACTCCTGACAGACCCGACCGACGGACAGTGACAGTGACATTCCGATTCCGGTATCCGATATGACGAAAATATCGGAACTCGGAATCGGAATTCCGATACAGCCAATATCGGCCGATACCCGATATTTGCAGTATCGTATCGCTCAACACTAGTCGTGGAAGGTTCCTAGAAACCGAATTACCGGTAAGACTAATTCTATTTTTTCGGTCACATCTCCTCCAAAATGCAATAAGTGATCAAAACATCGTATGTACCCAAAATGTAAAAAAAAAAGACGATCTTCACATAATAAACAAGCCCCTATACAGCTCCATCTACTGAAAAATAAAAAGGAAAACTTTTATGTAATTTTTATTTTTTGCAACCATCAAATACCGTTATAATAAAAAAAAGTTACAAGTTTGGTAGAATCATGCTACCAGTAAATTTTTACCAACAAATAAACACCATAAAAACAATGGCGAAATTGCCAGTTTTTTGCCATTTTACATCATTTGGAATTTTTTCCTGTTTTTTTTTCTACATTTTATATGGTAAAATGAACGGTGGCGCTTAAAAATACAACTGGTCCCGCAAAACAATAAACCCTCGTACAGCGATGTTGCTGAAAAAAAAACACAAAGTTATGGCTCCTGGAAGGAGAGTAGGAAAAGGCATAAGTGAAAAATAGCCGCGTCTTCAAGGAGTTAATGTCAGAAATGGATGAGTTATTCCTGGTAGGTAGGATGAGAATATTGCTGTTTTACATTTCTTCCAGCGGAGGGCGCTGGCACTCAGTATATAGACCGTCTTGTCAGCATCACAGTCGCATGGATGACATACAAAGGGTTAGCTAACGAGACAAAGGAGAGAAGGAGCCATGCGTCTCCTCCAGCCTCCCGCTCTCTCCTTTCTCCAGCCTCTCCTTTCTCCAGCCTCTCTCTCCTTTCTCCAGCCTCCATCTCCTTTCTCCAGCCTCTCTCTCTCCTTTCTCCAGCCTCTCTCCTCTAACCTCTCTCCTTCTCCAGCCTCCCTTCATTTTCATATCTGTCACGTTTTGGCCTTAAAATTCCAGATTTCTTAAGGATTCTGTGAGAAAAGGCGCTTGATGTGTGCGTGACATCATTGGAGCACAACCTGAGCTGGAAAGCATGATGTGCAGGAAGCAATCGGGAATGTTGCCGCGACAGTGGTCCAAGCATGATCATTGCACATCCTTAAAGAGGCTGTCCAGTCTTGGGGCTCAAATTCGCAGTGACTCGATTTGCTTACGTACGGTCACATGCCAACTAGTCGTGCACAGCCTCGTTTAATGCAAGTGAATTGAGCAAGGCCGGACACGTCTAGTCGAAATGTGGCCGTAAGTATGTATATAGCATACTTGCGGTTACGCTCCCGCCGTCGGAGAATCCTGACAATGTGCACTGTGAGGATTCACAAGTCTACAGTCACATAGTGTGATTAGACTTGAACACCAAGCCTGGACAACCTCTTTAAGGAAATGATTAATAAGGTATATTGCAAAAATAAATAACCTTAGAATATAAAGTGACTTTAATAGTCCCGGACAACCCCATGAAATGACCACCTCCTGTCTGTTGACGTCAAGGACGTATCACACTGGTGAGATTTCACAGTTGCACTTTGTTACATGGGTTTTTTGACGTAGTATTTTACCTGGACATGTTGAGTCATATCATCTATCAAACAGTAGTAGATATTATGATCCAAAATATGGTAACGTGACTCATCCATCCTGGATGGCTTTGGAACATAATAGGTCTTCTCATCACAGCCTAAAAACACAATTGGCCATAACATAAATCCAGCCCTAGATTATGTGACCCCAAAATATTGAAGTTTAGTCCGGCAGCACACATGTTGGCCTGGTTGCCCGAATTTTGTGAACATATGGTCTTCTCATTCCAGCAATGTTGACTTCTGGCAACCATATAACCCAAAAACAAGGAGGGTCATTCCATCAGTCCTACAGAAACTATGATTATCCAAAACATATGGTGGCTTATCTCATCAATCCAGCTGCAGACATGTCTTCCCTATGACCAGAGAGCATTGTAGGCCCATCCGAACAACGTCATAGGACCAAATAATCAAGTTTCCTATCCCGTCAAACCAACAGAAGTACTGTGTCAATATCTGACCTAGTACTGGCCAAGATATACTGGGAAGTAACCTGAGAACATAAAAAGTCTCATCACAGCACATATTTCCTTAACGGACCCAATAAACCAGGAACCAACAGAAGCAATGATGTGCCCATTGTCAAGATGACCCAAATACATGGTAGCACATCTCATCAATCCACCAGAAGCAGCCATGTTGCCCTCAGAGCAATGGATCACCTCAGAGCATACTGTATCTTCTATTCCCAGCAATGTTGACCTTGAGGGACCAAATAACCCATCAATCCATCAGAACTAATGTGCCTGTAGCCAAGATAACCCAAAAATATGGTAGTTTATCTTATTAATTCTTCACCAGCCATGTTACCTTTTTGGCCTGGTAGACCAGAGAACATAATAGGTCTTTGCCATCCTGCAACATTAACTTCAAGGACCAAAAACTTGTTAGGACACCCCCTTCAATCCAACAGCTTATCTGCTAGTCATCAAAAGACATGGTGTCTCTATGGCCTGAAAAACCAAAAAAAACATATCAAGACATAGGTCTTCAAATCTGGTTGACCATTGGATAATCATATACCTCAAAAACGTGTCACCCCATCAAACCAACAAAGGTAAAATAGTCCCCACAGTAGAGGTGGTGGCCTGGCTGATCAGAGAACACAGGAGGTCCTTCTATTTCAGATCTGTTGACTTCACAGATCAAGATAACCTGAACTAGATTGATTAGCTGACCTAAGCTTTTAGGTAAACCTGCCTTTTGGTAAGCCAACGTTCCCTGGGAGGATTTAGGCCTAGTTCTTTGTGTCATCATGATTTTTCCCATGTCAGCAGAAGTTGTCCTCTTAGGATTGTACCTGCGCGTTCTTGAGTGACTGTACAGTCATGGACAAAAGGTTTGAGAATGACACAAATATAAATTTTTACAAAGTCTACTGCTTCACTTTTTCTAATGGCAATTTGTATATACTCCAGAATGTTATAAAGAGTGATCAGCTTACAGCAATTACTTGCTGTTAAATATTAATTATTGGTTATGGATTTATTCTACACTCAATTCTGTACCGAGTACATTGACTTTCAGCTGACATTACAGATGCTATTTCTGTATGGTAAAGTGTCATCCCCATATATAGAGACCACGTGATCTAAGGGACATATATATAATGACTACACGAAGGGAGGGGGTCGCTCTCTCGCTCTCTACAGACACATGGGACATTTTTTACAAGAACACTAAGGTGAATGGACAGCTGCTATGTAACCACGTGTTGCTTCCTCAGACGCTGCTGACAAGAGACAGATGTCTTTTTACTATTCAGGATCTAAGGAAAGAATTGTACAAGTTTTGCTATGGACAAATGGACAATCTCTTCGTAACTATTTCACTCATTTTATGTTTTCCTGCAATGATGTTTTTTGGTGGACAGTCCAATAAACCACTACATTTTTTTATAAGAAACATTGTGACATTTTTTCTTTAGAGTATCGCATCTGGTAACAAGTCCTGGAAAAATATATGAAATTAAGGATTTTTAACACTTGCAAAGTCAATATTTGGCTAGAAAATGAACTTTATCCCCCAAAACACATTTCAACATCATTGCAGCCCTGCCTTAAAAGGACCAGCTAACCTCTTTTCAGTGATTGCTCCATTAACACAGGTGTGGGTGTTGATGAGGACATGGCTGGAGATCAATCTGTCATGATTAAGTAAGAATGACACCACTGGACACTTTAAAAGGAGGCTGGTGCTTGGCATCATTGTTTCTCTTCTGTTAACCATGGTTATCTCTAAAGAAACACGTGCAGTCATCATTGCAATGCACAAAAATGGCCTAACAGGGAAGAGTATCGCAGCTAGAAAGATTGCACCTCAGTCAACAATCTTTCGCATCATCAAGAACTTCAAGGAGAGAGGTTCCATTGTTGCCAAAAAGGCTCCAGGGCGCCCAAGAAAGACCAGCAAGCGCCAGGGACCATCTCTTAAAAGTGTTTCAGCTGCGGGATCGGGCTACCAGCAGTGCAGAGCTTGCTCAGGAATGGCAGCAGGCAGGTCTGAGTGCATCTGCACGCACTGTGAGGCGGAGACTCTTGGAGCAAGGCCTGGTCTCAAGGAGGGCAGCAAAGAAGCCACTTCTCTCCAGAAAAAACATCATGGACAGACTGATATTCTGCAAAAAGTACAGGCAGTGGACTGCTGAGGACTGGGGTAAAGTTATTTTCTCTGATGAATCCCCTTTTCGATTGTTTGGGACATCAGGAAAACGCCTCATTCGGAGAAGACAAGGTGAGCGCTACCACCAGTCTTGTCTCGTGCCAACTGTTAAGCATCCTGAAACCATTCATGTGTGGGGTTGCTTCTCAGCCAAGGGAATCGGCTCTCTCACAGTCTTGGCTAAAAACACAGCCATGAATAAAGAATGGTACCAGAATGTCCTCCAAGAGCAACTTCTCCCAACCCTCCAAGAGCAGTTTGGCGATCAACAATGCCTTTTCCAGCATGATGGAGCACCTTGCCATAAAGCAAAGGTGATAACTAAATGGCTCAGGGAACAAAACATAGAGATTTTGGGTCCATGGCCTGGAAACTCCCCAGATCTTAATCCCATTGAGAACTTGTGGTCAATCATCAAGAGACGGGTGGACAAACAAAAACCTAAAAATTCTGACAAAATGAAAGCATTGATTGTGCAAGAATGGACTGCTATCAGTCAGGATTTGGTCCAGAAGTTGATTGAGAGCATGCCAGGGAGAATTGCAGAGGTCCTGAAGAAGAAGGGTCAACACTGCAAATATTGACTTGCTGCATTAACTCATTCTAACTGTCAATATAAGCTTTTGTTACTCATATGTTTGCAATTATATTTCTGTCTGTGATAAAAACATCTGTCAAACACACATAAAAACCAGAGGGCAGCAGATCATGTGAAAATATAATATTTGTGTCATTCTCAAAACTTTTGGCCATGACTGTAGAGCCACGTACCATTGGAGTGGCAGCTGCTCCACTTCTCGTCGAGTGTCCTCCTCGAGAGGCACCATGAATGGTAGTATTTGTGTTTCTTCTCTTTATTTACCTTCTAGGCTAAACAAGTTGCCGAAAAACCTCCAATTGTGTCCCTCAAGACAAAAGGATGTTCAAGCAGATGCAACTTTGTTCCTTTGAGCTTACAACTCAATGGCTGGGTCGCAAGCAGATGGCAGAGCTCAGCCGAAGAAGAACCTGCTGAGGTCAATATGTCATAGTTGGATCACTTAACCACTGAGCCAGCGAAGTCAAATCCATGCAGTGATGAGTTGGTTGTAGAAACGTATGGCAGTAATTGTACATTAACCCTTTCAGGTAATGCACACTATGTAGATCCTAATCAATAAATACCAATTTTAGATGTTCTTAAAGGCACAGCGTCCCAAATCCTTCTTGGCAGCATAAATGTCACGTGGTGCTTGACTTCAATAATTAAACACCTTTAATAGAAGGTGCCCACTTTTCTATACAGGCTTAAAGCTGCTGGTCCTTAACCACTTCATTACCCACCACCTGCTGCCACTCCCTATCTCTGCCGCCTCTTTAAATAGCAGAGATTGAATAATCAGCATAAATAATTTAGTGTTATTAATAATGCAAGCAAGACGGAAATGGAGGGGGGAAGCGGCGCGACCGAGCTGCTCCCAGAATTCCCTGCAGCCAAGGGCATTCTTAAAGACTTCTCTCTCCTTCCCACACCGCCTCCTCTTCATTACTGCGGCCTGTACCCCCTCCTCAGCCGCTATCGCCCTCACGTCTCCTCCGTCTGCCTTGTACCGATGTAGTTACCGATTTGTCTCTCAGATAACAGACTGGGAAGAGATGACAGTAAGGGTTAACGGCAGATCCCTGTAAAAATCCCTCACTGCAGGATATCTCTGAGGATGCCCAGGTTATAGCAGCATGCTCCATTTCACTATGTAAGATTAGCAGCAGTACATAGATAACTATATACAGAAGATACCCAGGATATGTTAACGCCGGATGTACATATATAATTATATACAGAAGATGCCCAGGTTATACCAGCTGTACATATATAATTATATACAGAAGATGCCCAGGTTATATCAGCTGTACATATATAATTATATACAGAAGATGCCCAGGTGTCACGCTGTCTAATGATATGTATACAATGTCAGTAAACTATTAATACAGGAACAACACTCTATACAACAACTAGTATAGCAACATCAGCATGTAAGTATAGAATAGATTTACCTGACACGATATCAGCAGAACTCAGGGTTAATCTTGAGGACTTGATGAGCTGAAACAGGAAAGAGGTGGACCGGGATCTAACCTGACCCTAAACTGGGGTCCTAACTAATCCCTCACCTTGGAGGTACTGATAATGGTTCAGAGGTCCAAGTCTCCAACCTAACCCTGTCTCCTATCAGACCCTGAACCCTGTAATCAGTCCTAAGAAGGATTCTGACTACCACCAAAGGGATATGGGCTGATCTCTGCTAAATACACAGATTAGACATATAAGACAGACAGGATAACACTCGCTTGCATACACACTCAAACACCAAAGGAACATAAATGGTCTGGGAAATAAACTCTAACCAAGTTGAGCTTAGAACAACTAAGGAGCTCACAACTAAAGTCTATACAGATTCATTCCTATCTGTGGTCTGCATGAAGGTTTCACTGGCAACTCCCCAAGCAGACAACCAGGAATTTAAAGGAAACCAATCAACAAATAATTAATTGCAGCCGGGAGAAACTGCACCCAGTCCCAGAACCGAGCACAGACAGAATTAACTCCCTAGCTGCCAAACACAAAGAAACAGCAGCTCAGCTGTGAGAAGTCAAAATGTGCAACCGCGACGATCTTCGTGGCAATGCACACATGACAGTACCCCCCTTCTACGAGGGGCCTCCGGACCCTCAGGGCCAGGCCTGCCCGGGTGAGTTCTGTGGAAGGTCCGAACCAAACGATCTGCGTTAACATCAGACGCAGGGACCCACGTCCTCTCCTCTGGACCATACCCCTTCCAATGCACCAAGTACTGAAGGGACCGGCGATTCAGACGTGAGTCAATGATCTTTGATACTTGAAATTCCAAGTTACCATTGACCAACACAGGAGGAGGAGGTAGAGGTGACGGTATGACTGGTGCCACATACCTTTTAAGTAATGACTTGTGGAACACATTATGAATTTTAAACGTAGGAGGGAGGTCCAGACAAAATGCCACAGGATTAATTATGGAACTGATCCTGTACGGCCCGATGAATCTGGGACCCAGTTTCCAGGAGGGCACTTTAAGTTTTATATTCCTGGTAGACAACCATACCAGATCGTTCACATTCAGATCTGGACCAGAAACTCTCCTCCTATCAGCCATACGTTTGTAACGGTTCCCCATCGCACTCAGATTATTCAATACACCTCTCCACACAGAAGCAAGTGACGACGAGAAA
>JARQOD010000004.1:542486802-542603168 GCA_033576555.1 Oophaga sylvatica | reverse complement strand
TCCCCAATCGGGAGTTCCCACAACACTTCCCGCTCGGCATGCTCGCTGGGGAGTTCCGCACAAAATTCCCCCGCTTGGCGTGCTCCAACGGAGTTCCGTCAAACCTCTCCCACTCTGCGTGCCGCAATCAAGTTCCGTACAACACTCCCCACAGGGCGTCCCTTGCAATCGGGGTTTTCCGTAAAACACTCTCCCCCAACGTGCCCCTGCAATCGGGATTTCCCACAACACTCCCGCCCTCGGGTGCTCGAATCGAGGTTTCCCTACAACACTTCCCACTCGGCGTCCTGCAATCGGATTTCCGACAAAACCTCCCCCCGTGGGCGTGCCTGCAATAGGGAGTTCCGCACAACCTCTCCCCCTCGGCTGCTCTGAAACGAGAGTTCCGTACAACCTCCCCATCTGTGCTTGCAATCGGGAGTTGCAAAAACACCCCCGCCCCGGCGTGCCTGCAATCGAGAGTTCCGTACAACTTCTCCCCCCCCCTCCCCCCCCTGCAATGGGGGTTCCCGACAACACTCCCCCCCTCGGCGTGCTCTGCAACCCGGATTTCCCGTACAACACTCTCCCATTCGGCGTGCTCTGCAACGGGGATTCCCCGCAAAACACTCTCCCCTCGGGCGTGCTCGCAATCAGAGTTCCGTACAACACTCTCCCACTCGGGTGTTGCAATCGGGATTTCCCCGACAAACACTCTCCCGCTCGGCGGCTCGCAAAGGATTCCGCCAACACTCTCCCGCCGGGTGCCTGCAATCGAGAGTTCCGTAAAAACACTTTCCCATCATTGTGCCTGCATGGGAGTTCCGCACAACACCCCCCCCCGGGTGCTCTGCAACGAGTTTTTCCGTAAAACATTCCCCCCACCCGCGGTCTCCCAACGGAGTTCCGTAAGCACTTCCCCCCGGCGTGCTCTGCAACCCGGAGTCCTAAAAACCCCCCCTTTTCCCCCAAACAGGGTTTCCCAAAACCCCCCCGTGGGCGTGCCTGCAATCGGAGTTCCGAAAACCCCCCCCCCCCCAAAAACCCCCTTCCCCCTGGGCGTGCTGCAATCGGGATTCCGACAACACTCCCCAACCCAAGTAAAAGGGGAGTTGGGGCCCACCCCCCCGGTTGCTCCTCCCCCCAACCCGGCAATCCCCCCGGGCCCCACTTTCCCCCCTCTGTCTTTCCCATTCAAAAACTTCTGTCTTAACCCCACCCCCCCTCTGCAGGGTTTGGGACCCCTCCCTCCCCAATTTCCCTTCCCCCCCTTTCAACAACAGAGCGGGCCCCGCATTCCCGGACCCGGTTTTGTCAGCCCTACAGCCCCGTCTTTTCCCCCTTCACTTGACAATTTGGGCAAAATTTTGAAGGGGGGAATGGCTGTTTTTTGTATTGACTCTTTTTTCTGTTTTTTCTAGAAAAAATTCATAAACTTTAATAAATCTGCCCACTTGACAAAAAAAAAATGTGTACCGTGTGAACACTGCCTACAAACCTGAGAGTGAAACCCTTGTGGGAAATGGATAATGACACAATAGGTTTGGATTACCAGTGCACTGACACTTGGGGGACAGGATAATGAACTTTCACTTGGGGTTACAGGGAAAAGCACTGATACTTGGGGTACAGGATAAGACATTGGGGACTTAATGACACTGACACCGGGGGCCCGGGGATAAAGATATGATACTTGGGACAGGATACTGACACTTGGGAAAACAGGAAATGACACTTGGGGTACAGGATAATGACACTAACACTTGGGGTACAGGATAATGACACTAACACTTGGGGTACAGGATAAATGACATTGACACTTGGGGTACAGGATAATGACACTTGGGGTACAGGATAATGACACTGACACTTGGGGTACAGGATAATGAAACTGACACTTGGGGTACAGGATAAAGATACTGATACTTGGGGTACAGGATAAAGATACTGACACTTGGGGTACAGGATAATGACACTGATGACACTGATACTTGGGGTACAGGATAATGACACTGATACTTGGGGTACAGGATAATGACACTTGGGGTACAGGATAATGACACTTGGGGTACAGGATAATGACCCCATCACACTGATGTTTGGGGGTATATTGCAATGACACTGATACCTGGGGTACAGGCATTGGCATAACGTGTTGACAACAGCTTTGACAAGGTCAGTATTTTGGGCTTCCTACCCCGTGAACCATTGCCACTTCGTTGGTCCCTTTCCCCAGTCCAGTATTGAGCCCAATATCTACCATGCACACATATTGTAATTTGAGGATGACATTCCTGTTTTTTCTCCCTTTTTGCTGGAATCACATATAAAAATGAAAACAAAAAAAAAGTTACACACTGTTATATCTTTTCATTTTTTATTTTTCATTAAATTTGTTTTTTATTACTTTCTAAGCCTATTCCTATCCCTAGCCCTAACCCTTTATTGGAAGGTTTCCTAGTTTCTAGATGTCAAGTCCTCAAGCGATCAGTTGTAAAAAGTGCGGGAACTGAGCAGCAAGTGTTCAATTTTCCTACAGCACCACCGCAGGGGAATGAATTATTACACAGATACTATCGAAAATCAATGCGCTGGCCATGTAACGCAAGGACACGACTGCTCCTCCGGGGACAGAGGTGCTCTTCGTAGCTGTTCTTCCTTCTGATTAGCATCCTGAATGGTTGGTGAGTCACGATTATTTTGTCTTACTCTTGACAGATTATTCTTAAATTTGTTAAGAAAATTTTAAAAAATGTAAAAAAAAATGTTTTACAAAAAGTATTGGAAAATATCAATACATGAAATTACCCAGGTTTACCTATAAGATCAGCACAATGGAACATTTAGAATTTAGCCTCTTTTAATACCTTTTTATATAAAATTAAATTTTGGAAAATGTTCAATTATACTTACAAGGGGTTTATTGTATTTTTTCTTTTGCAGTGAAATATTCATTTTTTTTAAACTAAAGTAGGTCAAATCTAATTTTTATTTCTAATCACTTTTTTTTACAAAACAAAACAAAAAAATATATACCGTATATGTTTTCAGAATTTATAGATTTGCGTAATTATCATTACAGGTTGTATATTACATTGTTTCCATTGTTTCTATTTTGTTTTATAGTTTTTATCATTATTGCTTTACTTGCAGGTTTTATGTTACAAGTTTTTCCATTATTGCTATTTTGTTTTTTTTTTTACCTTTTTTACTTTTGCTTTTTCACAGGTTTTATGTTACATGTTTTTCCATTTTGTTTTATAACTTTTTCTATTATTGCTGTTTTTGAAGGTTTTATGTTACAAGTTTTTTCCATTGTTTCTATTTTGTTTTATAGTTTTTATCATTATTGCTTTACTTGCAGGTTTTATGTTACAAGTTTTTCCATTATTTCTATTTTGGTTTTTTTTTACCTTTTTTACTTTTGCTTTTTCACAGGTTTTATGTTACATGTTTTTCCATTTTGTTTTATAACTTTTTCTATTATTGCTGTTTTTGAAGGTTTTATGTTACAAGTTTTACAAGTTTTTCCATTGTTTCTATTTTGATTTTTAACGTTTTTATTATTACTTTTTTGCAGATTTTATGTTGTTTTTTTCCATTGTTTCTACCTTATTTTGTTTTATTACCTTTTTTTTTTTTTGCAGGTTTTATGTTACATTTTTCTCCATAGTGCTGTCAGGGAGCTGTCCAGGGTTGGCAGGTTGCAGTACTTGGAGTAGCAGGGGGCTGGGGTGACAGATGTAAGGAACTATAGGTAATTAGTGGCATATGGTTCTAACCACAACCTTGGAAGGGGTGTGAGCAAGACCCGGCCATCTGATCCCATAAAAGACAAGAGGGTGAAACCCTTCCTATAACTGTACCATAGAGAGGAGCCCCTACTGTACATCCAGATTACACACTGACAAACTTTATATATCAAACCATATCAATCTGTGAAAACTAGAGTAAATTCAATTAATCTCTAGCAAATTTTTAAAATCATAATTACACGTTTTATTTTCTTTTTCTTTTTTTTTCTTTCATTTGTTATATTGGTTTATTTGTTTTTATGTTTGAATATAAAAAAACATTTTATGTTACTTTCTTTTGTTTTATTATTTGGGTTTTTTTTATTGTTGGATATTTTATGTTTAATTATTTCTTTAATTTAAAAATCAATATATTTCAACAGTTGATTTATCTTTTTTTTTAATTTTAAAAATTGTTAAAAGTCAAAGCAGAAAAAAAACAAAAAACAACTTTATAAATTTAGGATTTCAGAGATTTCAGAGATTGGACGGGCGGAGATTCTGTAATAATCGTTAGCTGAATTTTTAATGACTACTGGTAAGTTTCCAGACAGATGGCAACCGTAAAATATTTTGATTAAAACACATGCTCAAGCATGTAGGAGAGAGTGAAGCCGGAAAAGTATAAGAATCAGTGAGGCGGATATTAATAAACTAATAATAATAATAATTAGAGAAAATGGGAGCAAATAATGGGCTGATACTAGAAAATTTGGAATTTTATTCACTTTATATCCCAACTGATCCCCCTCCAGAAGACCCTCAGGCTCCCCAGTAAGCCTACGCATTGCTCCTGGGGTGACAGGGTGACCCAGAGGGACATAGCTCTGATACATTCAGATGATCTATGTCCTCATCTGTCTACAAATCACAAAGCACCACGACATAAGCAAACACTGAATATGTGGAAAATAACCTGAATTACTGCCACATAGAATACACTTCTAAAACTGAGATACTGAGCGCAGAAATTGGCCAATTCGTGTGGGCCCACCAGCCACTACAAGGCAAATTTTTTTTTTATGGGATCCTAACCTTTTCTATCAGACATGCCTCTCCCAGGCCAAAAGCATAAAAATTGAAAAAAGCAGGTAGGATAAAGCACTAACCAAAAAGAGCCTTAGATCTGGGGTGCGGAATTAATATTCCTAGGAGGCCGCCTGAGAAACAGTGACTGTTGTGGAGGCCGAACCAACAGACCGAGCTTAATTCTGCTCATTATTATTGTTTTATATACATTTTTATCACTTAATATTGAGCGAAATTAAGTTTGATAATCTCTGCTACTGCTAATACATGTTATGATAGTGCTTATTGTAACTTATATTCTTACCTGTAGCAGCAAATCAGCGCCATATAATTTACTGCTTTTTATGGTTATTTAAAACAGTAAATCATACTGCTCCTATTATGCAGGCCTTGATCAGCAGTTACCAACACAATAGGATGTCCCCACAATCCTTCCACACAGTTTGATGTCCCCACCCCACCCACAAACTACAATGTCTTCATACAGCCCCACACACAGTATGATGTCCTCACACACCCCCATACAGTATGATGTCCTCACACACACCCCCATACAGTGTGATGTCCTCACACAGCCCCCCACACAGTATGATGTCCCCACACAGACCCCCATACAGTATGATGTCCTCATACAGCCCCCCACACGGTATGATGTCCCCACACAGACCCCCATACAGTATGATGTCCCCACACAGACCCCCATACAGTATGATGTCCTCATAAAGACCCCTACACTGTATGATGTCCCCACACAGACCCCCACACAGTATGATGTCCCCACACAGACCCCCATACAGTATGATGTCCCCACACAGACCCCCATACAGTACGATGTCCCCACACAGACCCCAATACAGTATGATGTCCTCACACAGCCCCCCACACAGTATGATGTCCCCACACAGACCCCACACACAGTATGATGTCCCCACACAGATCCCCATACAGTATGATGTCCTCACACAGCCCCCATATGGTATGATATCCCCACACAATATGTCCCCACACAGCACTTTACACAATATGATGTCCTCACACAGCTCTCACCATAGTATGATGTCCCCACACAACCTCCAGCAAAGTATGATGTTCCCATACTGTCCCTCACACAGCATGATGTCCCAACACAACCCCACATACAGTATGATATCCCCACCTAGACCCCCCAGTATGATGCCCCACGCAGCCCCTCACACAGTATGATGTTCCTTTACAGCCCCCAGACAGTATGATTTCCCAATACAGCCTAGCCTCCCCAAACAGTATGAAGTCCCCGCATGGCAACTTACACAGTATGATGACCCACACAGCCCCCCAAACAGTATGAAGTCCCCACACAGCCACACACACAGTATTATAACCCACACAGCCCTTCATTCAGTATGGTGTCCTCACACAGCCCACAACAAAATATGACCCTGTAAGGATATAGACCGGACCTCGGGTACCTGCATGCCGGGTCCGGAACTAGAAGGGCTGCATCCTCTGTTCCCGGGGGGGGGAATCCTGAGTGAGGCAGACCTCCCTCTGCTGCATGAGGGAAACCAGGGAGATACGGAGCTTCCTGCAGTCCCAGGACGGTGGGCGGAACCAGAAAAGGGCGCGCAGCATCAAGGGCATAAAAAGGGAAAGTACGCCAAAAAGGTCAGTCTGGCACCGGCACAGAGCAGTGCGCAGGACAGCGCAGAGAGCAGCGCGCAGAGCAGTGAGGAGCGCGCTCTCCTTCCCCCATCGGGTCCGACAGTTTAGAGCGGGATTGCTGCCAGGAGAGAAGCCGGCTGCAGAACAGAGCAGAGCCGCTGCAGAACAGAGCAGAGCCGCTGGACAGAGCAGAACTGGTCGTGCCACAGCCAGAAAGAGAGAAGTGCTTTGTCTGGGGAGTGCCAGCTCCCCGCAGACCAGTGACCGTCATTTCCCGCCGCCAGCAGCCGGGGACAGAGAGCGAGAGGGACGGGCAATGTGTGCCGGTGACTTCCAGTAAGCGAGACACAGAGCAGTCCATGTCCATGAGTACTACACACATGCCCCATACGGTGACTGAGTACAGAACAGACCCTTGTACCCTGACCGTGCCGTTAAACAACTTCTGAGCTACGTGGGGCCCGTACCAGATCTTGACCTGTATTACCGCCAGCCACTTTGAGCCTGCTTGACTGAGACTGTCAGGAGAGTTGTGCAGGAGTCACGTCGGGCTTAGACAGCACCGTAGCCCGTAATCTTGTAGGAAACTACAGTATATGGACAAGGGGCAGTGGAAGTTACCAGAGACCGACCACTGTCACCAGAAGATGGGGGGCATTGTTGTTCTTTTCTATTGAACCCCATTAAAGGACACTGCATCGGTCGTTGCTGGCACCATTGAGTTCGCAGCAGGAGCTGTAGTTTTGGGACTTCCTCATACGTTTGCTACTGAACTGCCGATAATTGTACCGTTGTACTTCACCTTGCAAAACCTATTGCCATTTATACTGTTCCATCTTTTACTTCCCTGTCTGGAGTATTCCCCTGGAAACAAACCTGTTAACCCTTGCTCTGTTGCCCGCGTACCGTCACTGCATCCCGCGTTCCTGTTCTTGCTCTTTACATTTTGGCATAGTCGGCAGGATGCAGTCTATGGGGTAGGGGTGACAGACCAAGCGGTTGGGGGAGCTCCAAAGGCCAGTATACCGCTGGGGACAATTTTGGGTAATCTCCCCAAGTTCACAGGGAGCAGCATACTGTTATGGAGCTGGACTGAGCGGGTCAGGGGAATGATGAGAATGCACCCCATGACTCCTATGTTAGCGGCGGAGGTTGCCCTGATTGCTCTGGACGGAGAGGCGAGGAATTCCGTCATGCTACGACCTTCCCAGGCGCGAGACACCTTTGACAAAGTACTGAAACTACTTGAAGAGACCCATGGAGACTCCACTGACGTAGGGGAACTGAGGACGCGTCTCTTTAGCCGCCTGCAAAGAGAGGGGGAGACTGTGACACAGTACATGAATGTGCTACAGGAGCTACACACCACAATTCTTAAGAAAGACGGCATAGGCATAGGACCCCCGACATAGTGCTGCAAGACCAGTTGGTGACGGGCCTGAGAGATGCGCAGCTTGGGCGGGCGTTGCGTGAGCGCCTGCGAGCTAACCCGCGCATGACTTTTGAAGAAATTGGGCAGAGGCACGCATAGGCGAACAGGAGCGAGGGGTTGCAGCCTTAACAGGGATGGTCCGATGTTGCAGGGTACCCAGCACAAATTAGGAAGAGCCGAAGTGGTACGGCAAGGAATGCAGAAGGTATGGTAAAAAGTTGAAACACTGGAGGAAGCTTACGGCTGTCTTGGAGTCCCTTGCCATTCCCCAAGGTGACTCGCAGCAAAACCTAAAGGAAGTTAGAGGAGAGGTGCGGAGCATTAGAGGTATCCCAGCAGTTGTTTCGAAGTTTGCTTCCTGGTCGTGGAGTGAAGAACAAATGCAGAGGGGATACGCTTCCCGCAGAGGCCGACGATTCAGACTGTGGCGCCCATCAGACAGACGCAGACGAGGGTGTTGGACGTGTGGAAGAAGGGGACACCTGTCCAGAAGTTGCCCTACCAAAGACAGACGACAGGGAATGTTCGCTCATCCCTCCAAAAGTCCTGTCAGTTGGAAAGAACGTCGTCCCTGTGAGAAGTGGTACGGCGAAAAGAGAGGAGCCGCACCCAGGCAGAGCCACGGCGGCAGACGCCGAGAAGATATGGAGAAGGGGTCAACTATCTACTGTGAGGTGTCTGCACTGGTCAGGGGCGTGGAGGCGAGCCTAGTGGAACTCCAACTTGGGTCTGAAGGTTCCGTCTGTGAGACCAAGCCTGAAGAAGAGAAAGAGCCAGATGTCCCTGAAACTCCCACTCCCACGGTTCCTGTCACGGGTGTGTCGCGGCGGAGATCGTCGCGATTGCACACCCTGACTTCGCACAGCTGAGTTTCTGGTGCTGGGTGTTTTTCGGCACTGAGGGAGTTAATTCTTTCTCTCTCGGTGCTGGGCTGACCAGCCTCGCCCAGCTGCGATTGATGTTTTGTTAATTAGCTTCCTTCATATACCTGCTGGTCTGCTGGGGAAGTTGCCGGTGAAAGCATTCATTCAGACCAGCAGAGCGGATCGTTTCTGAGAAGACTTAAGCTAAGAGTGCCTGTTGTGGTTTTTCCTCTCCTCGCTTATTGTTTATCTCCTTAACCTTTTGTGTTCCTCTGTAGTGGAAGTGTTGTATGCAAGGCTGTGTTTTCTTTACCCCTTGTCTGTCTCGTTTGTCTTAGACTGTGTGTAAGCTGTGACCTGCCCATTCCCTGTGGTGGTAATCAGGGTCCTTCTCAGGACTAGATTACAGTGGTCAGGGATCTACAGGAGACAGGGTTACGCTGGCGGCCTGGACCTCTGTACCATTAACAGTACCTCCAGGTAGAGGGACTAGTCAGGACCCCAGTTCAGGGTCAGCATAGACCCCGGTCCACCTCTATCCAGAGACAGCGTGACACGTACACAGTATTGACCCACAATACATAGGATATTATGTCAGGTAAGACAATGCTGGCAGATACTATGTATACATGTTGATTTTCTCTATTATATGAAATTTAGAATGATGTCACATTAGATATAGGTTGCTATCTTTGAATATATCTGTTATCACTTAAAGATACTCCCCAGCCACCATAGATCCAGTAGCCCATTTAGCTCAGCAGTTGCAGAGTTTGTCCATGGAGCTGACGGACGTTAAATCCAAGGTTTTGTACCCCCGGGAGCAAACCAGATTTGAACCTAAAGTAGCTCTCCCGGACAGGTTCACTGGTGGGCGGGACAAGTTTTTTACTTTCCGGGAAGCATGTAAATTGTATTTTCGGCTGCGGCCGCAGTCGTCGGGGAGTGAGGATCAGAGGGTGGGAATTGCCATCTCGCTCTTACAAGGGGACCCTCAATCCAAGGGCGTTCTCTCTCCCCCCGGGCTCCCCGGCTCTCCAGTCAGTGGACCGATTTTTTACAGCCCTGGGTCTGGTATATGATGACCCGGATCGGGTCTCCCTTGCTGAAATTAAGTTACGTAGGATACAGCAGGGAGATCGTCCGGCGGAGGAATTTTCTTCAGAGTTCCGTAGGTGGGCCACGGATACTCAGTGGAATGACCCGGCTCTTAAGAGCCAGTTTTGTCAAGGTTTATCTGACAAATTAAAAGATGTGTTGGCTCAGTATGATTCTCCCCCATCACTGGAGGCCGCTATGGCTCTTGCTATTCGCATTGATAGACGGCTTCGGGAGAGGTGTGGGGTAACTCCGCCCCCTGTGATGACTCCACCTCCTTCTAAAGTCCCTAATATTGAGGTTCCCCTGGTTTGTTCCGAGGAACCTATGCAGTTGGGAGGGACATCATTCCGAGGGAGGGGATCGGCGGTGCGCCGCAAAACAAGAAGGTGTTTCTTCTGCGGGAGAGAGGGACATTTTATTGAGGGGTGTCCATCCCGTACTGTACTGAGCAAGAAGTCGCCGGAAAACTATTAATCCCAGGTTGTGTGGTGGACGACAACCTGGGAGTATGTATTTCGTCCCCAAGTCCGTCTCAGTTTCTCGTACCAGCGGAGGTGGTGGTAGGTACGAGAACTGAGAGGATTTCTGTTCTTCTGGATAGTGGGGCCGCGGCTAATCTGGTGGACACTCGGTTTGCCCAGGTGCAAGGTATGCAACTGAGTGTATTGGCCAAACCTATCCCTATATTCTCTATTGACGCCAGGCCTCTCGGTCAAGGTAGCTTTGTGCAAGCCGTGCATAACATAGACCTTCGAGTGGGGGCAATACATAAAGAACTATTGTCTTGTTATGTGTTGGAGGGCCTTCCCACTCCTATTGTGTTGGGACTTCCTTGGTTAACTAAACATAACCCAGTTATTAATTGGCAATCCAGAGAGATAAGCCAGTGGGGCGAATTTTGCAATAGTAACTGCATGAACACGGTCATCGATACGGTCGTGCCTAGAACCTTACCTCCTTTTCTGGAGGACTTTGAGGATGTGTTTTCAGAGGAAGGGTGTCAAGAATTACCTCCTCATCGCGCATATGACTGTGCTATAAAATTGCTTCCTGATGCTAAGTTACCAAAATCTAGGTTATATAACCTTTCTGGTCCTGAGAGGCAAGCTATGAAGGATTACATTTCGGAAAGTCTGGCCAAGGGGCATATTAGACCTTCATCTTCCCCAGTGGCCGCGGGGTTCTTCTTTGTGAAGAAAAAAGATGGAGGCCTACGCCCTTGCCTGGATTTCCGTGAGCTTAATCGGATTACGGTCCGAGATCCGTATCCGCTCCCACTTATTCCTGATCTCTTCAATCAGATTGTGGGCGCCAAATGGTTCTCTAAGTTGGATCTCAGGGGGGCGTATAATCTGATTAGGATAAAGGAGGGGGATGAGTGGAAGACGGCGTTTAACACTCCGGAGGGACATTATGAGAACCTTGTCATGCCTTTCGGTCTGACTACTGCCCCGGCGGTGTTTCAACATTTTGTTAATGACATCTTTCGCCACCTAGTGGGACAGTTTGTTGTCATTTATCTAGATGACATCTTAATTTACTCGCCGGATCTTGTGTCTCATCAGGAGCATGTGAGACAGGTGTTGCAGATCTTGCGAGATAATAAACTGTACGCCAAATGGGAGAAGTGTGTATTCGCTGTACAAGAACTTCAGTTTTTAGGATTCTTGGTGTCAGCCTCCGGTTTCCGTATGGACCCTGGGAAAGTGAAGGCTGTGCTTGAATGGGATCGGCCAGAAGATCTTAAAGCACTGCAGCGTTTCCTGGGGTTTGCTAACTACTACCGGAAATTTATTCGTAATTTCTCATCTGTTGTCAAACCTCTCACTGACATGACAAAAAAAGGGACGGATTTTTCTAGGTGGTCTGACAAAGCTTGTCAAGCATTTTCCTCCTTGAAAAAATGTTTTGCTTCAGCACCCATACTCATCCAACCTGATGCATCACAACCGTTCATTGTGGAGGTAGACGCATCTGACGTTGGAGTGGGTGCGGTATTATCTCAAGGTCCGTCCCTGGTAAATGGCATCCGTGCGCTTTCTTCTCTAAAAAATTGTCGTCCGCCGAGTAGGAATTATGATGTCGGCAATAGGGAACTCTTGGCCATTAAGTTGGCTTTGAAGAGTGGCGTCACTTTTTGGAGGGGGCAGTCCACCCGGTCACCGTCATTACTGATCACAAGAACCTGCTGTATTTAGAGTCTGCAAAACGTCTGAATTCCAGACAAGCTAGATGGTCGTTGTTTTTTACAGGTTTAATTTTGTCGTCACATATCGTCCTGGGTCAAAAAATGTAAAGGCTGATGCCTTATCTCGTAGTTTCCGGGGCCGGGAAGACGGATGACCCGGTTCCTATTCTTCAGGAGGGAGTTGTGGTGTCGGCTGTATGCTCTGAGCTTGAGGAGGAGCCGGTATTTGGATGTGCCGGTCAGTTTTTTGATATGTATTCATTTACCTTCTGCCTCAGCACTCCACCTGGTGGTCACAGGCCTTTTAATTACAGCAGGTTCATCACCCCTCCACAGAGATGTAGATTTTAGTCTGAAAAGAGGATTCATAGGTTCCCATGCAGACAGACTTTTCTAAAGCGAGGATAGGCATTAGTTAGGGACCTGGTATACGAGAAGAGCCTTGACGTGGCTATCAGGCTCACATAATTTGGCCATCTTATGCGCTAAGACTTCTCAATTTTTCATATTTCTAAGGTAATGATGTAATTCATTTTTCATATTTTTCATATTTCGTGTTTGCAAGCTATAGCGCTACAGTGTGCTACCTTTTCTTCTTGTATGTATATGAGTTGGTGACTCTAGGTTTAGCACCTGTTCACACTGAATCTAAGTTTGGATGTGCCGGTCAGTTTTTTGATATGTAGGGCAGCACGGTGGCTCAGTGGATAGCACTACAGCCTTGCAGCGCTGGAGTCCTAGGTTCGAATCCACCAAGGACAACATCTGCAAGGAGTTTGTATGTTCTCCCCGTGTTTGCGTGGGTTTCCTCCGGGTACTCCGGTTTCTCCCACATTCCAAAAACATACAGATAGGGAATCTAGATTGTGAGCCCCTTCGGGGACAGCGACGATGATATGTGGAAAAACTGTAAAGCGCTGCGGAATATGTTAGCGCTATATAAAAATAAAGATTATATTATATATATGTATTCATTTACCTTCTGCCTGAGCACTCCACCTGGTGGTCACAGGCCTTTTAATTACAGCAGGTTCATCACCCCTCCACAGAGATGTAGATTTTAGTCTGAAAAGAGGATTCATAGGTTCCCATGCAGACAGACTTTTCTAAAGCGAGGATAGGCATTAGTTAGGGACCTGATATACGAGAAGACCCTTGACGTGGCTATCAGGCTCACATAATTTGGCCATCTTATGCGCTAAGACTTCTCAATTTTTCATATTTCTAAGGTAATGATGTAATTCATTTTTCATATTTTTCATATTTCGTGTTTGCAAGCTATAGCGCTACAGTGTGCTACCTTTTCTTCTTGTATGTATATGAGTTGGTGACTCTAGGTTTAGCACCTGTTCACACTGAATCTAAGTTTGGATGTGCCGGTCAGTTTTTGATATGTATTCATTTACCTTCTGCCTGAGCACTCCACCTGGTGGTCACAGGCCTTTTAATTACAGCAGGTTCATCACCCCTCCACAGAGATGTAGATTTTAGTCTGAAAAGAGGATTCATAGGTTCCCATGCAGACAGACTTTTCTAAAGCGAGGATAGGCATTAGTTAGGGACCTGATATACGAGAAGAGCCTTGACGTGGCTATCAGGCTCACATAATTTGGCCATCTTATGTGCTAAGACTTCTCAATTTTTCATATTTCTAAGGTAATGATGTAATTCATTTTTCATATTTTTCATATTTCGTGTTTGCAAGCTATAGCGCTACAGTGTGCTACCTTTTCTTCTTGTATGTATATGAGTTGGTGACTCTAGGTTTAGCACCTGTTCACACTGAATCTAAGTTTGGATGTGCCAGTCAGTTTTTTGATATGTATTCAGGTAAAACTGTCATACTAGTTGTAGTTGACAGGCTCAGCAAAATGGCACATTTTATTGCTCTTCCTGCTCTTCCTAATGCTAAAACTCTGGCGCAGGTGTTCATTGGGGAGATTGTGAGACTTCACGGGTTGCCTTCCGATGTGGTGTCGGATCGGGGGTCTCAGTTTGTGTCCAAATTCTGGAAGGCATTTTGTTCTCGTCGGGGGATGCAGTTGTCATTTTCTTCGGCTTTTCATCCGCAGACCAATGGTCAGACAGAGCGTCTGAATCAGAGCTTAGAGACATATCTCCGGTGTTTTGTCTCAGAGAACCAAGAGGACTGGTCTTCTTTCTTGCCTCTGGCAGAGTTCGCTCTTAACAATAGGCGGAGCGAGTCCACTGGTAAGTTCCCGTTTTTTGGGGCATATGGTTTTCACCCCAGTTTTGTACTTTCAATGGGGGGGGCTCTTCTGGGGTTCCTGAGGAGGAACGATTTTCGTCGTCACTTGCTTCAGTGTGGAGAGGAGTGCTTAATAATCTGAGCACTATGGGGAACCGATACAAACGTATGGCTGATAGGAGGAGAGTGTCTGGTCCGGACCTAAATGTGAACGACCTGGTATGGTTGTCTACCAAGAATATAAAACTTAAGGTTCCCTCCTGGAAACTCGGTCCCAGATTCATCGGGCCATACAGGATCAGTTCAATAGTTAATCCGGTGGCTTTCCGTCTTGACCTCCCTCCTACATTTAAAATCCACAATGTGTTCCACAAATCGTTGCTTAAGAGGTACGTGGCACCAGTTATACCGTCACCTCTACCTCCTCCTCCAGTGGTGGTCAATGGTAATTTGGAGTTTCAGGTATCGAAGATCATTGACTCACGTCTGAATCGCCGGTCCCTTCAGTACCTTGTTCATTGGAGGGGGTATGGTCCTGAGGAGAGGATGTGGATTTCTGCGTCGGATATTAACGCAGACTGTTTGGTTCGGGCCTTCCACACTACTCACCCAGATAGACCAGGCCCTGAGGGTCCAGAGGCCCCTCGTAGAAGGGGGGGTACTGTCACGGGTGTGTCGCGGCGGAGATCGTCGCACACCCTGACTTCGCACAGCTGAGTTTCTGGTGCTGGGTGTTTTTCGGCACTGAGGGAGTTAATTCTTTCTCTCTCGGTGCTGGGCTGACCAGCCTCGCCCAGCTGCTATTGATGTTTTGTTAATTAGCTTCCTTCATATACCTGCTGGTCTGCTGGGGAAGTTGCCGGTGAAAGCATTCATTCAGACCAGCAGAGCGGATCGTTTCTGAGAAGACTTAAGCTAAGAGTGCCTGTTGTGGTTTTTCCTCTCCTCGCTTATTGTTTATCTCCTTAACCTTTTGTGTTCCTCTGTAGTGGAAGTGTTGTATGCAAGGCTGTGTTTTCTTTACCCCTTGTCTGTCTCGTTTGTCTTAGACTGTGTGTAAGCTCTGACCTGCCCATTCCCTGTGGTGGTAATCAGGGTCCTTCTCAGGACTAGATTACAGTGGTCAGGGATCTACAGGAGACAGGGTTACGCTGGCGGCCTGGACCTCTGTACCATTAACAGTACCTCCAGGTAGAGGGACTAGTCAGGACCCCAGTTCAGGGTCAGCATAGACCCCGGTCCACCTCTATCCAGAGACAGCGTGACACGTACACAGTATTGACCCACAATACATAGGATATTATGTCAGGTAAGACATTGCTGGCAGATACTATGTATACATGTTGATTTTCTCTATTATATGAAATTTAGAATGATGTCACATTAGATATAGGTTGCTATCTTTGAATATATCTGTTATACGTCGTGACAGTTCCTGTTTGCGAAGAGGAAGAAGGTCCTGAGACATTACCTTCGGCAGCTCTAGAATATGAAGAGGCGAGTCTGGTGACACTCCAAACTGGATCCAAGGGTGCCGTCCGTGAAGACCCACCCGAAAGGGAAGAAGAGGTGTCTAATCGAATGATCCACCGAAGCCTGTCGTGTCTCTGCCTGTTATGGGAACCCGTAGAAAGGGTATTGTATCACTTTGGGGTATTTTCTGTCATATAGACCCCCCAAACTCACTTCAAACATGAGGTGGTCTCTAAAAAAAAATGGTTTGATAAATTTTGTTGGAAAAATGAGAAATCGCTGGTCAACTTTTAACCCTTATAACTTCCTAACAAAAAAAAATTTTGTTTCCAAAATTGTGCTGATGTAAAGCAGACATGTGGGAAATGTTATTTATTATCTATTTTGTGTGACATCACTCTCTGATTTAAGGGCACATAAATTAAAAGTATGAAAATTGCAAAATTTTCAAAATTTTTGCCAAATTTCCATTTTTTTCATAAACGCAAGTTTTACCACTAACATGAGCTACAATATGTCACGAAAAAACAGTCTCATAATCAGTGGGATCCGTTGAAGCATTCTAGAGTTAGCATTCTTCATAAAGTGACAGTGGTCAGAATTGTAAAAATTGGCTTGGTCATTAAGTACCAAATTGGCTCTGTCACTAAGGGGCTAAAATCCCCACACAATATAAACACTTTAGACGTGAAGCAATATAGCTTCTTCTCATCAAACGGTTTGCTCCACTAAAATGGTCGGAGTCCAGTGTAAAGTCCAGAATCCGAAAGCGGCCCAGACACATCTCCAGGACTATTTCCACTTGGACATCCGTGCTACTGAATAGAATTCGCACACCATTGTTCCTCTCCAAACCAAAGGACCAGATCGATGGCCCATTTCTCCATTCTCTCTTGAATGCATATGGATCGCCCGCCAGGGCAGTGGGATACTCGGTACTGGGCCGGTGTCTTAAAGGGATGTGTCACGGCAGCAGTGACCCGGTCCGTGGCCCTGGGCGTCCAATAAAAGAGGAATATTTACAGGGGATGATAGAGTTTGTAGTATAATGTTCATGACGCCACCTGTGGTTTCTGGTCAGAGGTGACCAGCGCTGCAGTGCAGATCCTCTGAGACAGATGGTGTGATGCAGCGGAGTTGGAATAGCTTCCCACAGGTGAAGCTTGTCTCAGAGCAGAGAGGTGTTGTAGAGAGTAATGGTGCTGGGAGATGTAGCAGAGTGGAGTGTGTTTTGCAGGAAGAACTTGAAAGGACACAGTCAGATGCAGTTTTGAAAGCTTTACTTACAGTTTTTTGCAGGCATAGTATCCAGGGCATTGAGTACAGATGGTGCTGGAGTCTGTCGGCCTGAAAGCAACTTGGAATCTCCTTATTTCAGGTGGGATGTGAGGTCTCCTTTCTAGCGCTATTCTCGGAGGCACTTGCTGCTATAAGCTCCATCCAAGTTCCTTTCTCTGTCTCTTGTCTAAGTAGAACTTCACTCTCATATCAGACAGCTGTAGCCTGCTTCAGGAATCACTCATTTATGGAGTCTCCGGCTCACATGTGCTGCTGTGTAGTCAAGTCTTAGTTGGGGCAGAGAACCTGCTGTCTTCTGACCTCCGGATTCTGCTGCTAGGAGTTTAGTTACCCACTCAGCCTCGGACTCCAGGGTCCGGTTTCTGGCGTTCAGACCTGGGGGTGAGCTCTGCTATAGCTCCTGTCTTCCCCCAGCTTGTCTCTGCACGTCTTTCTGTGGCGCCCTGAGGGTCTGGTCGCCACAGAGATGCTGCATCGTACCCAGCGGTGTGGCACCTAACTCTCAGGTAAGGAGGAAGCACACCATCGACTCCAACCACTGCATCCAACATACACTATGCTGGCTGAGCTCAGACGGACCCTTCGGGAGGATGGTCTGACTCAGGCTGGTTAGGAAAGGGTGTAGTTAGTTGGTGGGTGGAGCTTAGGAAGCACTTAGGCTGCATGTGAGGGAGAGATCAGTCTTCTTCAGGAAGGAGCTACAGCAGCAGTTTGAGACAGGCAGTCAGTGTGTGGGTACTGGACTGTCCTGCTGCTCCTCTGAGTCCACCTCAAGGAGCCTTGCTGTGAGAGTGAAAGGGTCCAGGGCGATACAGCAGAAGGAGCTGTGCCCCCATACTGAAGAAGGAAGCACCAGGCGAACATCGGGGGCCGGTCCCTAGACTAGTGGGAAAGTTCAGCTCCACTAGTAACACCGACAACAGTGGTCACTTCACTGGGCCACTAGCCACCATAATCTCACCGGGAGGAAGCTTAGGGGTCAAGTACGTCCAGAGCCTGCGTACTGGGTGGCCTGATAAACCATCGGTCTGGTCTGGTAACTGAAAGGGCCCAATACTCCCTCGTCCGAGGGCTCTGTGGTGGCGGGGTGCATGGAAGTTTAGGAGAGTAGCACCTAGAGAAGAAGCCGGAAAGGAACATATTGAAAGGGGAGTCTTTGGAAGTGCGACTAACTTACCTGAGGGTTGCTGGATCACTCTCTTGGAGGACACAGCGCCCGGCTGGCATCTGTAAGGAACCAACTGTGATTAAAACCTTGAAACTGCAACAGAACTGTTTCCTGATTATTCCAGCGACGCACACTCCCCTCTGCTACATCCCTCTGCACCATTGCTACATCTTACATCTATCTGCCCTGGAAGGACACCGTCTCACCTGTAGGAGGTTTATCATCTAGCTGCACAACACCATCCCTTCCAGAGGACCTGCACAGCAGCGCTGGTCACCCTGACCAGGTACTACAGGTGGCGTCACGAATCAACCTACGAACACTAATCCCCTGTAAATACCCCCTTTTTGGTGAGCGCCCAGGGCCATGGACCGCCGTGGCTGCCCGTGACATTCCCCATAGAAGTCGACGGGCTCGGTGCCAAGTACCCCACGGCCCTGGCGGGCGGCTCATTTTCTCTCTTGTCCCTCCAGACAGACTAAATAACTCCTCCCCAGCCAGAATGTTCTAGAGGAGCTCTCCTTAAATCACGTGTTAGAGCTCCCCCTTCTGGTCTGGAGTAGGAAAGGTGTTGTATGCTGTGTTACCTGTTAAAGGGATCCTTCCTTGTTTTCAGGCATGACATTGAGTCGCCCCTCCAGAGCAATGGGAACTCGGATCTGAGCCTATAGACTACAATGGGGGGAATGTCACGGCGACACAGCTCAGTCCGTGGCTCTGGTGCTCATCCTTTAATGTGGGATATTTACAGGTGAATGGAATATTGGAATGAGGATTCGTGACGCCAACTGTGGTTCCTGGTCAGGGTGACCAGCGCTGCTATGCAGATCCACTGAAGGGTTAATATTGTGCAGCTAGATGTTAGGCCTTCCACAGGTAAGGCTGAGTCCTTCAGGGCAGATAGATGTGTAGGGGTGCAGGACGGACGGGGACCCGGCAGTGAGGGGTAATAAGGTAGACACACACATAAGTCTCTTTCTGTACCTTTACTGAAGATGTTGCAGGCACTCCCCGGAGCACTGTAGGGTGAAGGGTGCACATCCAGATTCCTCCACTGAGTGGGTGTGTGGCCTCCTGTTCTCTGCCTTTTTGTGATAAAGTCCTGGCCTGCTTGTAGCTGGGCCTAACTTGGTCTAAGTCCTGCACCTGGCTGACCTTGTGATTGGGCCTTCCCTGGAAGTACACAGTCTCTGCTTGCTGGGCCCTGCTTGCTGGACTCCGTCCTCCTCGCCTGGTTACGTATCAGCTCTGTGGTACTCCTGGGACTTATAGTCCTCCAGGAACTCCGGTGTTCTCCTAATGGGTCGTGGAGATCCCTATAGGCTCGGACCCCGGTGTCCGGTTGTAATAATTGGGATGAGCTGATTAGGCTCCTCTATCCCTCACTTGCTCCACTCGCCTTTGGCCTACCCGGGCCCTCACACGATCACACACTGGCAGTTGGTGGGCTGCCTCTTCGCCGCTCTCTAAGCGTCGGCACGCTTTCTCACTGAGCTGCACTCACTTGCTTGAGCTCTGACTAGGCTGGAGTGGTTTCCGTTCCACTTTTACTAGCCTCCAGTCTGTTGAACTAGACTGCAGTCTCTCTCTCTCTTCAGACTGCTCTGTGAGCTAGACTGGACAAACTCAGCTCACTGCTCTCACAACTCTCACTACAGACTTCAGCCTCCAGACTGACTGCTCTTTCCTGTCTTCACCCTACTTTTATATATGACTAAACAGCTCCCTCTGGTGGTCTTAGGGATGGGTGAAGGTGTGTGAATGTAGAATTGGACCTCTAGTGGTTGTTACCTTCAGTGCACCCTTCTGGGAAATATGAATCCAGTCGCAGCTGGGCTCCACAACATCACTCCCCCCTGGAGGGAGGCAAGGTCACTGTGGCAACCAAACTCCTGGGGTGCCACACATACACATGGGCATTGCTCTTTAATGAAGCATATTCTCAGTTGAACCCAGGCGACTTAGACTTTCTAGTCTTCCTCCAGCCACTGCTGTTACCTGTAGTGCCAAATCTATTTGTGGACACTGGGAGGTCAGGATCAACCTCCTGAAAGACATTTTCAGGGATGTATGAAGGACTTGGTGTGGTGAGTTTTAAGGAAGGATCCACAGTAATAGTCTTTCTTTTTTATTGTCTCAAATGCTTCCTAATCCACACTGGACAAGCTGGTTAGGCAGATGTACTGGGCTGATGCCTCGATAGTTTGGTGACAGGTTTTCTGGACACTTGAGATCTTTCTTTAGTGACTGATTGCACTTTAAGATCCTTTTTATTGACTGGTGTTATATTAGGTATTTCTTTAATGACTGGTGGTACTAGTAGTGCAACATCCATTGGTGATACATCTGAAGTTGGCCTTTCTTCAGTGGCTGGTAGTAGTTTAGATCTTTCGTTAGGTAACTGGTGGTACTATTGGTCTTTCTTTAGTGACTGGTAGTACTACAGGTCTTTCTTCAGTGGCTGATAGTAGTTTGGATCTTTCTTCAGTGGCTGGTAGTAGTTTAGATCTTTCGTTAGGTAACTGTTGGTACTATTGGTCTTTCTTCAGTGACTGGTAGTACTACAGGTCTTTCTTCAGTGGCTGATAGTAGTTTGGATCTTTCTTCAGTGGCTGGTAGTAGTTTAGATCTTTCGTTAGGTAACTGTTGGTACTATTGGTCTTTCTTCAGTGACTGGTAGTACTACAGGTCTTTCTTCAGTGGCTGATAGTAGTTTGGATCTTTCTTCAGTGGCTGGTAGTAGTTTAGATCTTTCGTTAGGTAACTGTTGGTACTATTGGTCTTTCTTCAGTGACTGGTAGTACTACAGGTCTTTCTTCAGTGGCTGATAGTAGTTTGGATCTTTCTTCAGTGGCTGGTGGTACTAGTAATTCAGCATCTGTTGGTGATACATCAGATTCTGGGACAGATTCACTTATGTCCTCGTCACGGCCAGTTTCTGGGACAATATTCGGACCTCTGGTGACATCTTACCAATCTCCTTCTTAACTCCTAAGGAGATCTGATCATTATAGTCATGTTCTGCATTAGGGCACTCATGGGAGATATGTTTTGGTCCTGTACACAGGTTACGGATGACGTGTCCTGTGCACGCATCCTTTGCATACCCGAATTGTCCACATAATAAGCACTTAACAGAAGGACAGTTCATGGAGAGGTGCCTGCCCCCACATCTATGGAACAGACATGACTGACCAAGATAGTAACATATTTCCCTCTATGAGCCCAAGTAGGAGTGGGACAGATGTCTGGTCACACCATTCTCTTATATGAGCTGGATCTTTACAGAATATTCTCCTTCCCATATTTGCTCCTCATCATAGATCTTCTCAGGATGACTTCTCACCATGCACTGCCGGCTGAGCCAGTGCTGCAGATCCGCCAGCGCCACCACCTCAGACTGGATAGGACCATGGTTGTTATCACCTACAGCCTAGACAGCTGGACACAGTGGAGATGATTTCAGATCTTGTCCTCTCTAGTGACATTGTAAGAGCAGTGAGACTCTGGATTCTTTACTGTAAGAGCAGTTAGACTATGGATTCTTTACTGTAAGAGCAGTGAGACTATGGATTCTTTACTGTAAGAGCAGTGAGACTATGGATTCTTTACTGTAAGAGCAGTGAGACTATGGATTCTTTATTGTAAGAGCAGTGAGACTATGGATTCTTTACTGTAAGAGCAGTGAGACTATGGATTCTTTATTGTAAGACAGTGAGACTGCGGAATTCTCGGCCTCATGATGTTGTAATGGTTGATTCACTACTAAAATTCAAGGAGGGCCTGGATGCCTTTCTTGAAAAATAGAATATTACAGGTTACGGGCACTAGATTTTGTCATAGGGCATTGATCCATGAACTACAATAAATAAATATGGTCCGCACACCTTTAGTATATAATTATTGTACAGGTGCACAAATATACTATGTGGCCAATTTACAAACATGTACATACACGATGCGTCAGCACACTGCGATCATTGAATACACTTTGATGTGGTTGGAGGCTTTTGAAAGTACCTTACATATTTAATGTTAACAGCAATATTGGAGTTCATGTATTTATTAATCGCAGTGTGCTGACGCCTCATGTATCTATAGATCCAGGGAACTGGTCTGATTGCCGCATGTGGAGCCAGGGAGAAAATGTTCCCCTAATATGGGTCTACTAGCATCTTCCCCATGGGGTTTTTACCTTCCTCTAGAATAGATCAACCTCTTAGGCTATAGGTTGATCTCAATGATATTAAATTTTCCTTTAACCTTAAAAAAGAAACTATTACAGATGTTCCAGAACTGATCCAGATCGCACTATGGCTTAAACTGATATAATAGATCCTGCTGGATGGGATATGGATCAGAGCGTAGACCTCAGATGCCTTAAACTTCATGAACGCTTTCAGAAGAACTTTCCCAATATATATTCTTTATGGAATGTTCTCAATTGGTCCTGGCACCTTATCCAGATGGCATTCCTCCTCTGAAGTGGGGGTTCACTAGTCGTGTGATGATGAAGAGCAGTCTCTTAGGCGGACGTCTGTCAGCAGAAGGATGCATGCTGCAGCCTTCCCCAACTGCAGGTGGTTCAGTGCTGGATTTCTCCTCAGCTGCAGGAGGATCAGTGGTGGAGGTTTCTTCAGCTGCCGGTGTTTCAGTGCTGGAGTTCTCCTCATCAGCAGGAGGATCATCAGTGCTGAAGTTCTCCTCAGCTGTAGGTGGATCAGTGCTGGAGTTCTCCTCAGCTGTAGGTGGATCAGTGCTGGAGTTCTCCTCAGCTGCATGTGGTTCAGTGCTGGAGTTCTCCTCAGCTGCAGGTGGACCAGTGCTGAAGTTCTCCTCAGCTGCAGGAGGATCAGTGCTGGAGTTCTCCTCAGCTGCAGTTGGATCAGTGCTGGAGTTTCTCAGCTGCAGGAGGATCAGTGCTGGAGTTCTCCTTAGCTGCATGTGGTTCAGTGCTGGAGTTCTCAGCTGCAGGAGGATCAGTGCTGGAGTTCTCCTCAGCTGCAGGAGGATCAGTGCTGGAGTTCTCCTCAGCTCCAGGTGGTTCAGTGCTGGAGTTCTCTTCAGCTGCAGGTGGATCAGTGCTGTAGTTCTCAGCTGCAGGAGGATCAGTGCTGGAGTTCTCCTCAGCTGCATGTGGTTCAGTGCTGTAGTTCTCAGCTGCAGGTGGTTCAGTGCTGGAGTTCTCCTCAGCTGCAGTTGGATCAGTGCTGTAGTTCTCCTCAGCTGCAGGTGGATCAGTGCTGGAGTTCTCCTCAGCTGCAGGAGGATCAGTGCTGGAGTTCTCAGCTGCAGTTGGATCAGTGCTGTAGTTCTCCTCAGCTGCAGGTGGATCAGTGCTGGAGTTCTCAGCTGCAGGAGAATCAGTGCTGGAGTTCTACTCAGCTGGCAGAGGATCATTGCTGGAGTTCTCCTCAGCTGCAGGAGGATCAGTGCTGGAGTTCTCCTCAGCTGCAGTTGGATCAGTGCTGAAGTTCTCAGCTGCAGATGGATCAGTGCTGGAGTTCTCCTCAGCTGCAGGTGCATCAGTGCTGGAGTTCTCAGCTGCAGGTGTGTCGACCCGCCACCACAATTGTGGGTTACCAGGGCAATGGGGTACTCAGAGCCGAGCCCATGGAAGTCTATGGGGTTTGTCACAGGTAGCGGTGGCTCGGTCTGTGGCCCTGGCGGTCTGGCGTATGTTTGGGGAATATTTACAGGGGATAGATTTATATACAGTTCGTGACGCCACCTGTAGTCTCTGGTAATTTGTACCAGCGCTGCTGTAGATCTCTGAGGGGATGGTGAGGCAGCTAGATGTCGGGTCCCCTACAGGTGGGACTCTTCCCTCAGGTCGATGGTTATGGTGGGGTTGTGCAGGCATGCAATTAAATAACTCAGTCTCACACCGTCAGCGTCTTTCCATACCTTTTACTTGTCAGATGGTAAGACAGGTCCCAGGGAGGCTGATGGGGTTGATGGAGGATGAGTTTTGAGGCAACGGCTGAGCAAGGCAGGGGCCTCCTTTACTTTCCAATGATGATGAGTCCAACCAGCATAAAGCGTAGTTCACTCCTGAAACTTCAGCTATTTCAAAGCTGTACTGCCCGGTCAGTTTTGTGGTGGAGCCTTCCTGTGATGAAACTAGGTTCTTCTATGCTTGGCCTAGCTCAAAGTTCCTATTCCACCTGACCCCTGTTACGTACTGACACTTCAAGGGCTGCTTTCTGTTACCTAAGGTCCAGTAAGCCTCTGGTTCTTTTACCACTATGCGTGAAGCTATAGTGATGCTTCGGTCTCCAGTGACCGTGACAATGTGCAGGATACTTTAATCCTAAAGCACTTCTGATTTCCTTCCACTATGCCCTTCGACTTGCTCACACTCTCAATAGCTGTCTCAGTCCGTCTGCCAGTGGGGCACAGCTCTGACCAGGCTGAGGTAATCTGGCTCACCTTTACTGGCCTCCACTTCTCTGAACTGCACACAGGTGGGATGACTCAGTACTGAGCCACCCGAGCTAGACTCTGCTCCTTCCTCCTCACAGGTCCAGGCTAGACTGCTGAATCACTAACTGAATCTGAACACTCCCTGTGGGTGTGTCTAAGTGTATGTGATGTCATGTGGAGCCCTTAACCTTTACCTCTCCACTCATCCTCCTGGTATTGTGTACCTTAAATACCAGGGCTACACATTCCCCCATGGTAAACGACAGCACTCCCGGGCTGTGAAATACAAAGAGACAATTTTGTTGATGCATTTAACATTAACATTAACTCGTCCCATCCGGGAGGTAAGGATTTCTTGAACGTTGCAAACAAAACATTAAACATAGAAAAATACAAAATATTAAATAGACATGTTCATATAAATAAACGACAATATTCTTGTGAAGGACCCGCACCAAACCTTCAACGTGGGTCCTGGGTGGGCTGCAGGACATATGAATGCAGACCTCACTCAGTGCCTCACCACACGGGTTTTATGTTCAGAGGTAAGTCAAGGCTTTGTGTGAAACCATTATAAGGCACCTTAGTGCAACTATTTACAAGATACAGTTTTTGGGCTGGCTCAGTCCTCAGCCTCTGAGTCCATTATAAGACACCATAAGGAAAAGACACATATATATATACTTTTTACAATATTCACATTAATTTGTTATAATTACTGCTGGTATCGAATGGGTATCTTCCCTTTTGTGATTCGCTCTGATCTACGTGGAGTAGCTTCAGGTATATTAAGTTGTGATCTGTCTGCACTGCGTAACGGCAAACTATAGAACTGCCTCAATCTTTCTATGGATCTGGCAAGCGTACTGATGGCTGGGCGGTGTGAGTCAGCTTCACCAGGGGATCCCATAGTATGGGGCGCTGCTTCTGATAATCCTTCTTGAGATTCCGTAGGTTGAGGTGTTGCTGGAATGGGTAACTCCTGAACGGACTCAACTGGCACCACGGGCACAACTGGAGGTAGAACTTCCTCTTGTGGCTGATAAAACTGCAACACCAGAACTATTACAGCATCTCCCAGTCTAGGCCAATCCGCAGGAAAATCTCCCAGATCCGTGTGTATGACCTCTTCTTTTCTTTCTTCTTGATTGATGACAGGGTTCTTTTCACAACGCTTTAAGGGTTCTGGACACAATTTTAAATGGTCTCTGGACACAGTGGTTATTGTTCTTCCTCCGTCCTTACTGATGATACAAACTTTTCTGTTGTCATATTTAGAATCTTGTACAACGTAGGGTTCTTGTTCCCACTGGTTATCCAATTTGTGCATTTTCCTTTTTCTTTTTAATACCACTTCTCCAGGCATCAAAGGCTTGGCAGGAGCATTTCTGTTGTAAATATCTTCCTGTTTCTCCCGTGCCTTGTTGAGACTTTCCTCTACACAGATTTGCACTCGCCTGTACTGCTCTTGCCGATTGATGTCCCAGTTTTCAACGGCGTCGTCTGCCTCCGGTTCTACCACTCCAAGTTCTAAATCCATTGGTAGTCTTCCGGGCCTTGCTCTCATAAGATAGGCTGGAGTGCAGTTAGTGGAACTTACAGGTATATGGTTATACAAATCAACCAAATCAGGTAGTAAGTCCGGCCATCGATTTCTGTCTTCCAACGGTATGGATCTCAACAAGTCAAGGACAATATGGTTCATTTTTTCGCAAAGACCGTTGGTTTGAGGGTGGTATGGCGTTGTTCTAATTTTCTTACACCCGTACATGTGACAGAATTCCTTGAATAAATCAGCTTCGAAAGCAGGTCCTTGATCGGTTAATACTTGCTCCGGATACCCATGCGGTCTGCAGAAGCTTGCTTGAAAGGTTTTTACGGCCGTCACTGCGGTCTGGTCCTTAACTGGAACAACCACCAGAAATCTGGAGTAATGGTCCACCATGGTCAGGGCGTATGAGTATCCAGATCTACTTGGCGACAATTTGACGTGGTCCAGGGCCACAATCTCCAGGGGGCGAGTCGTCCGGATAGGTTGCAGGGGTGCCTTCTGACTACCGTAGTCCTTCCTTCTGAGACCACAGGGTCCACAGTTCCGACACCACCTCTCAATGGAGCTGCGCATCCCTACCCATTAGAACCGGCATCTCAACAGGGTCTCCAGCTTTCTCCAGCCAAAGTGTCCTGCTTGATCGTGGTATGCTTCCAACACCATTGGGACGTCTGCCTTGGGGACCACGATTTGCCAGACCATCTCATGGGTTCTGGGGTTGACGTATCTCCTGCACAACTTCTCACGGTATAGGAACAACCTGCTTTTCTCATTTCACAGGAGCTTGGCTGACATAGGTGCATCCTTTTCCAAAGAGGAGCCTTCCTGTCTTAACAACTCTTTGATGCGGCTGACCACTGGATCACTGTCCTGAGTCTCTTTCCAGCTGTGATGGGGTAAAGGATTTAATGTTGCACCATACTGCTTTCTGTTGACTCGATGCTCGTGGACTACCCCATTTCGATGGAACGCAGGTAGCTCAATTTCTTCCAGGTCGTCCGATTCTTCTTCCGTATCAGAGTCATGCGGCATTCGGGACAATGCGTCAGCATTAGCATTCTTTCGACCTGCCCGGTACTTGATAGTAAACTGGTAATTGGACAACCGAGCCATCCATCGCTGCTCCATGGCACCCAGCTTGGCGGTTTCCAGGTGCGTTAAGGGGTTGTTATCTGTAAACGCAGTGAACCGATTGGAGGCCAGATAATGCTTAAATCTTTCAGTAATGGCCCAGACCAGCGCCAGAAACTCCAGCTTGAAGCTGCTATAATTTTCCGGATTCCTCTCAGTTGACCTGAGTTTTCTGCTAGCATAGGCGATGACTTTTTCTTGGCCATTCTGCTTCTGACTGAGAACTGCTCCCAAACCTTCATTACTGGCGTCGGTGTACAACAGGAACGGTTGGCTGTAATCAGGATAGGTTAAGATCTCATCACCTGTAAGGATCTCTTTCATCTTTTGGAATGCTTCCGCCTGTTCTTTACCCCAATTAAAGGGAGGGTTTCTGCTCTTTAGGGATTGTCCTACTAGGAGGTCCTGTAAAGGAGCTGCCTTCTTCGTGTAATCTTTCACGAATCTCCTGTAGTAACCCGTTAGTCCCAGGAACTGTCGCACTTCCTTAAGGTTCTTCGGCTCCGGCCACTTCTGGATGGCAGTGACTTTCTCTGGGTCCGGCGCTACTCCTTCCGAACTGACGATGTGCCCCAAGTATTGTACCTTCTGTTTGAGTAGATGGCATTTTGAGGGTTTCAACTTCATCCCGTACCTGGACAGGGACTCAAATACTTCTGCCAGGTGCTTCAGATGGTCCTCATATGTCTTGGAGTACACAATGACGTCGTCTAAGTATAGCAGCACGGTTTCAAAATTGAGATGTCCCAGACAGTTTTCCATCACTCTCTGAAATGTTCCTGGGGCACTACTGAGCCCAAACGGCATTCTGTCGAACTCACAGAGCCCCATTGGGGTGGTGAAAGCCGTTTTCTCACGATCCTCCTCAGCCACAGCCACTTGCCAGTAACCACTAGTCAGATCGAGGGTAGAAAAGTAGTTAGCCGTTTTCAGAGCAGCTAATGATTCCTCTATACGTGGTAACGGGTATGCATCCTTGTGTGTTATGCGGTTCACCTGCCTGTAATCCACACACATTCTCATACTACCATCTTTCTTTTTAACCAGAACTAGAGGGGCTGCCCAGGGGCTACAACTATCCCTTATCACCCCGGCTTTCTTCATATCATGCAACATTTCTTTAGCCTTCTGATAATGGGCTGGGGGTATAGGCCTATACCGCTCCTTGATGGGAGGATGACTGCCTGTAGGGATATGATGTTGTACTCCCTTAATTATCCCAAAATCAAGTGGATTCTTGCTAAACACTTGGGCGTACTCTTGCACCACCCGTAATACCCCTTGCTTCTGGTGAGCGGGAGTGGTGTCCGTCCCAACATGGAGTTGCTGACACCATTCCGCCACCTGAGTTGCTGGGTCATTGTCCTCCGCTATTTGACAGGAGTCTAAGGACTCAGTCGGGAGAATAGAATTATTGTCGACAGCATGTAGTTTAGCAATGGTTGCATAACGGGGTAAGTTTACCTCATCATCTCCCCAATTGAGAAGCCGTACCGGTACTCTTCCATTCACCACTTCTACTACTCCTCTAGCAGTCATAAGTGTAGGTCTATGTTCTGAATGGTGGGGTTCTACTACAGCTTGGTAATTCTGTCCTCTCAGACCTATGGCTGCCCTGCACCAGATAATCATTTCACTCATTGGGGGTATCACAATAGGATCCGAGTCAGTGACCCGTACATTACCAATTTCGCCGTCTGTAAGCTTCGCTTGCTGCTGACACACCAGGGCCCGGATCTCTCTTTGGATTACTCCTTTCTGCCTTGGTCGGGCAATCTCAGCGAGCTGTTGGAGCAAGAACACAACTTCTCCCAAACAATTACTGATAATGTTAGTGCCCAAAATTATATTTAAACCGTTCTCCTCATTTACAGTCTTTACTACCAGAAGCCCCTGATCTTTCAACTCCTCTCTGCCCACCTTTACATCTACACATTTTGTCCCGAGTACTTCTACAGGAAGACCATTAGAAGCATACACGGTAAAGTCAGGGCTCGGGGGTTTAAGACTGTCCATTGACCAGTACTTAGTATATAGGGCATCAGGTATTAGGGTCACTTGGGACCCAGTGTCTAACAATGCCGGAACTGCAATACCATCTGTAAGGAAAAGGTTGTCGCCATTTTGTATAGGGCCTGTACCAGCCTCCATTTTGTCAGTTCACACAGCCACAGACTTTTAGCTACACATTGCCTATTAGCATATCCAGTACGACAGGTTTTGATGTCCACTAGGAATCAATAGGCCTTTACATGCTAATTAGTCTAGGCAGTGACTGAATGAGATGGTCAGTCGTATGGTAAATAGCCCAAGCTCAGGCATTGTTTCCTGTTCCTTATGAATTGCAGGCCAATTAATATGCGTGCTTCAAAGCAATGGGGATGGGCCTAGCAGGTCTAAAAAACTAGCCATGACCAGGCTGCTGGTCTCATTCCATTTCTCACACAGAAGCCAAGAAGATGGTCTAGGAAAGACCAAGGGACTATTCAGGAACTGAAGACTGTACCTGGAATGGCAGAGCCAAGGCCTTCCCAAGACCATAATACCCGGTAATATTGATCCATAGCTTATACCTTTTAGCCTTGTACATTATTGTTGTATTTTTACTCTGACTGCCATTCCATTGTAATTACGTTGTATAGCTTTACTGTATATTTTTGTAATTATCTAGTGCGCCCTTAAGGCAAATTAAACCATAAAATTAATCTTGGGCTGATGCTTTTACTCTGATCACGAATCTTAGAATACCCAGTGGGTAGCAGGACACCTTCCCCGGCGGCCATTTGCTCTAGGTGCAGTTCTCTTACTGACCTGAGAGACAAAGGGGGGCGCCGGAGAGCTGTACCTGTGGAGTTACGTCCCATTGGTGACGTGGGAGGAAAGGGATCGTCCGTCACATTTGGTAGCGGCGGTGGTATCAGAAGCTGTGATACCCGGGCTACCGTGTGGCGGCCGGCTGAGTTCCTCACAAATTGGTGGCAGCGGTGGGATCAGAGTAATAGTGTGCGTGGGACCCCTACTCCCAGACACTAGAGACTACCAGCAGTACTTTCACTGCTGGGGTCTTAAGGTCAGCCCAGCACTAGACGGTCAGAGTGTAAATATAACAAGTTGTGTGCAAGGTCAGGGTTGCAGCTGTGTTTCAGTGACCAAAGGTTCCCAAGATGGCGGAAGGCACCAGGAGTAGGGCAAAGGGGGAGGCCAATGCTGTGGTCTATGATGAGTTCGATACCGATGGAGGCGAGGGGGAGCTCAGCCAGGGCTCCCCAAGGAGCCCGACCCCCGTGCTCAGTCTCACAGTGGACTGCCCACCCCCTGCCCGTCCCAGCCTGTCCAGATCGGAGACCCTCTTCCAAGCGGCTATGGCGCAGCTCGAGGCTGGTAATGACGCCGCCTATGAAAGACTCCTGGTGGCGGCAGAGACAGCAGCAGAGCGTGAGCAAGCAGCGGCAGAGAAAGCAGCAGAGCGTGAGCGAGCAGAACGCCGTGAAGCTGCGGAGCGTGAGCAAGCGGAGCGGAGCAAGAGGCAGAGAGAGCAGCGGAGCGGGAGCATACAGAACGCCGTGAAGCTGCGGAGCACCGGCACCGACTGGAGATGGCTCAGCACGGGCCCCCACTGGATGCACCAGGCCCACTGGAGACAAGGGCTCCCAAGGTCCGGGCGGAGGACTTTCCCTTGCTTGAAAAGGATGGAGACCTGGATTCCTTTTTGCTGGCTTTTGAGAGGACATGCCTCCAACATCATCTGGCCCCGATCAGTGGGCAAGGTACCTGACCCCCCGTTTGAGGGGTAAGTCCCTGGAAGTTTTGGGGGACTTACCTGCCGGGGAGGAGCAGGACTACAACAGCATCAAGCGGGCCCTGATCCAGCACTACAACCTCACCCCGGAGTCGTACCGCAGGAAGTTCAGGAGCCTGCAGCGGGGTTCAAAGGACACCTGGACCGACCACATGCGGGCCCTGTTGAGAGCTGCGGAGCACTGGACCTCGGGTCTAGAGCTCACTACCCGCCAGGAGGTCCAGGAACTGTTTGTCGTGGAGCAATTTTTGTGGAACTGCCCAGAGGACCTCCAGCAGTTCCTCCGTGACCGGAAACCAAAGGGGGCTTCTGCTACAGCTGCCCTGGCAGACGAGTATGCCAACAACAGGGCGCCGGAGCCAAAGAAGCCTGCCAGCAGCACCTGGAGAGGGGGTAAGCCCAATCCTGCCCCAGCCCCATATCCAGCCCCCAGAGTGCAAGGGGCGTACCCCCTGCTGCCCTCTCCAGGCCAGGAACAGACCCCAGACGTTGCCATAATTGCAATCAGCCAGGACACTTTAAGGCTGCATGTCCCCAGCGCCAGAAGGCCCCATCCCTGTCCCAGAAACCGTCCACTGTTTTGTGTGTGGGAGGGGGTGGTGGGAGGTCCCTAGACAATTACCAACCCGTCACCATCGGCCGCTCAGCGGTCATGGGACTGCGGGACACAGGCGCTGAACGAACCCTGGTACGCCCTGAGGTGGTGTCCCCTCAAGACTTGGTACCTGGGAAAACCCTTTCCGTCTCCGGAATTGGAGGCGTTGAACCGGCGCTGCCCGTTGCCAAGGTGTATTTGGATTGGGGTGCCGGGAGGGGGATGCGGGAGGTGGGAGTAACGCCGAATATTCCTGCAAATGTGTTGCTTGGGACCGATTTGGGGCGGCTAGTGTCCCAGTATGTGGCCACTGAACCCCCAAGTCCGGCTCCCCAAGAATGTCATGACTCTACTGTGAATGCTAATGTTAATGTATTGAATGTGCCTCCAACAGTGGAGGAGGGAGTGAAACCTGATGGTAAGCCATGCACTGACACTACACACACAGGGCTCACAGTGAGGACAGGTGAGGAGGCTGTAGGGGAGAGCTCAGAGGTGGAGGGAGGGGCTGCTATGGGCAGTGTAGGGCCCCTAAGTGAATCCAGCCTGCTGAGTCTAGAGCCCCTGCAGGAAGAGGAACAGGCCATGGGGGGAGGGGGTGTCCCGGGAGAGGAGCCACCAGGTAGGACCCAGGTCAGGAGTTCCCCACATCCGGGATGTCAGGAAGTCAGGGAAGTCTGCCTGACCCGGCGACTTGGTCAGAGGAGGAGGGAAAGCAGGCGCTACCCGTGGTCTCAGCGGTCGTGGCCGCTGTTACCAGGAGTGGGAGCGCTGAAGCCCAAGGAGCCTCGCGGAGGTCCGACGGTTTCCCCCTCTCTGACCAAGTGGCTGCCGAGTCAGACAGTAGCCAGGAGACAGATCCCGGGGAACTGACAGAGGACAGGGCAGTTTCGTCAATTCTTGCCATATCTAGTCAGGGATTTCAGGCAGCGTTGGAAGCTGACCCTAGCCTGAAGACTCTCAAGGAACAGGCGGCACAGCCTCCCCTGGAGTCCGACCGCGAGCGAGTGGTCTGGGACCAGGGACGGCTGTACCGGGTAACGGTCCAGCAGGGTTCACCGGAGGCGTGGCCCAGGGACCGACAGTTAGTGGTGCCCCATCCGTTCAGGGCGGAATTGTTGCGGATCGCACACGAGATTCCAATGGCCGGACACTTAGGGATCACTAAAACCAGGGCCAGGCTAGCTCAGCATTTTTACTGGCCTGGAATGAGGACCGAGGTGATAGCCTACTGCCGTTCATGTGACACCTGTCAGAGGGTGGGGAAGGCGGGGCCGCGCCCCAAAGCCCCACTGGTAACTCTGCCCATCATCGAAGAGCCTTTCTCGAGGGTGGCTGTGGATCTCATTGGACCTCTGTCCACTCCCAGCCGCTCCGGGAAATGCTTCATACTAACGGTAGTGGACTATGCCACCCGGTACCCGGAGGCGGTAGCTTTGTCGTCCATTCGGGCCGACAAAGTGGCCACTGCCTTACTGGAGATTTTCTCCAGAGTGGGGTTTCCCAAGGAAATGCTCACCGACCGAGGGACCCAGTTCATGTCGCAGCTGATGGAGTCTCTCTGTAAGCAGGTACAGGTGCAACATCTGGTGGCCAGCCCGTATCACCCACAGACCAATGGCTTGTGTGAGCGGTTCAATGGCACCTTAAAGCAGATGCTGAGGATGTTGGTCGACTCCCACGGGAGAGACTGGGAGCGGTATCTCCCACACCTGCTGTTTGCCTACCGGGAGGTTCCACAGGCCTCAACGGGGTTCTCCCCCTTTGAGCTCCTGTACGGGCGACGTGTACGGGGGCCCCTTGCTCTGGTGAAGGAAGCATGGGAAGGGGATTTAGCCACCCCTGGAGTGTCGGTCATTGAGTATGTCGTGCGCTTCCGGGACCGAATGATGGCCTTGACACGGCTGGTGCATGACAATATGGCCCAAGCTCAGGCTGACCAGAAGCGATGGTACGACCAGAATGCTTGTGAGCGGACCTACCAGGTGGGTCAAAAGGTGTGGGTACTGGTCCCCGTACCACAAAACAAGCTTCAGGCGGCCTGGGAGGGTCCATACCTCGTGCACGAGCAGCTCAACGCCGTCACCTACCTGGTCACCCTGGACCACGCCCGTGGAAGGAGGAAGGCCTTCCATGTGAACATGATGAAGGCCCATCATGAGCGGGAGGCTTATGCTCACCCAGTGTGCAACCTTCCAGAGGAAGGAGAGGCAGAAACCCTCCTCGATCTGCTCACCCAAGCCAAGGCGGGTGGATCCATCGAGGATGTGGGGGTTGGCCACCAGCTCTCGGAGGACCAACGTTCCCAGCTGGGGGCCACCCTACACCCCTTCCGGGAGCTGTTCAGCAGCCTGCCCGGAAGGACTGAGGCAGCAGTCCATGACGTGGACACTGGTAACCACCCCCCAATCCGGCGTTCAGCATATCGGGTCTCTCTTGAGGTGCAGCAGCAGATGCGCCAAGAGATAGACGAGATGCTGAGGCTGGGGGTGATCCAAGCGTCCAACAGCGCGTGGGCTTCGCCTGTAGTCCTCGTCCCTAAAAAGGACCGAACTACGCGGTTCTGCGTGGACTACAGGGGGCTCAACGCTGTGTCGGTCACCGATGCGTACCCAATGCCGCGCATCGATGACCTGCTCGACCAGCTGGCCGGGGCCAAGTACCTGACCATCATGGATCTGAGCAGGGGGTATTGGCAGATTCCCCTGACCCCTAGGGCACGGGAACGCTCTGCCTTTATCACCCCATTCGGACTGTACGAGTCCACGGTGATGCCCTTCGGCATGAAGAATGCCCCTGCCACTTTTCAGCGGATGGTCAACACGTTGCTCGAGGGACTGGAAGGGTATGCGACCGCGTACCTGGATGACATTGCCATCTTCAGTCCCACCTGGGAGGATCACCTAGAGCACCTGGCGCAGGTGCTCGGGCGGATCCAGCGAGCAGGCTTGACCATTAAGCCGGAAAAATGCCAGCTGGGTATGAGTGAGGTCCACTACCTGGGACACCGGGTAGGTGGGGGAGCTCTGAAGCCAGAGCCCGGGAAGGTGGATGCCATCGCATCCTGGCCCACCCCCAGGACCAAGAAGCAGGTGATGTCCTTTTTGGGTACTGCTGGGTACTATAGGAGGTTTGTTCCGCACTATAGTGCCCTGGCCAAGCCCCTAACGGACCTCACCAAGAAAAGGCTGCCCGTCGCAGTCGACTGGACAGTCGCCTGCGAGACAGCTTTCCAGGCGCTCAAGACCGCCCTTTCTAGTTCTCCTGTACTACAGGCAGCCGACTTCACGCGGCCATTCTTAGTGCAGACCGACGCCAGCGACTTCGGCCTCGGTGCTGTGCTCAGCCAGATTGACACTACGGGCCATGAACACCCCATTTTGTACCTGAGCAGGAAGCTCCTGCCGAGGGAAGTGGCCTATTCCACGATGGAGAAGGAATGTCTGGCAATTGTGTGGGCCCTGCAGCGTCTGCAGCCATACTTGTACGGACGCCAATTCACCGTGGAAACAGACCACAACCCCCTCAGCTGGTTACACACGGTCTCTGGGACGAATGGGAGGTTGCTACGCTGGAGCCTCGCTCTCCAACAGTACCATTTCACCATTCGCCACAAAAAGGGCAGTGACCATGGTAACGCTGATGGGTTGTCCCGGCAAGGAGAGGGTGCGGTAGGGCGCACGGGGGAACACAGGAATGTGATACCCCCTAGCGCCCTCAAAAGCAGGGAGGTGTAAGGAAAAGGTTGTCGCCATTTTGTATAGGGCCTGTACCAGCCTCCATTTTGTCAGTTCACACAGCCACAGACTTTTAGCTACACATTGCCTATTAGCATATCCAGTACGACAGGTTTTGATGTCCACTAGGAATCAATAGGCCTTTACATGCTAATTAGTCTAGGCCAGTGACTGAATGAGATGGTCAGTCGTATGGTAAATAGCCCAAGCTCAGGCATTGTTTCCTGTTCCATATGAATTGCAGGCCAATTAATATGCGTGCTTCAAAGCAATGGGGATGGGCCTAGCAGGTCTAAAAAACTAGCCATGACCAGGCTGCTGGTCTCATTCCATTTCTCACACAGAAGCCAAGAAGATGGTCTAGGAAAGACCAAGGGACTATTCAGGAACTGAAGACTGTACCTGGGAATGGCAGAGCCAAGGCCTTCCCAAGACCATAATACCCGGTAATATTGATCCATAGCTTATACCTTTTAGCCTTGTACATTATTGTTGTATTTTTACTCTGACTGCCATTCCATTGTAATTACGTTGTATAGCTTTACTGTATATTTTTGTAATTATCTAGTGCGCCCTTAAGGCAAATTAAACCATAAAATTAATCTTGGGCTGATGCTTTTACTCTGATCATGAATCTTAGAATACCCAGTGGGTAGCAGGACACCTTCCCCGGCGGCCATTTGCTCTAGGTGCAGTTCTCTTACTGACCTGAGAGACAAAGGGGGGCGCCGGAGAGCTGTACCTGTGGAGTTACGTCCCATTGGTGACGTGGGAGGAAAGGGATCGTCCGTCACATTTGGTAGCGGCGGTGGTATCAGAAGCTGTGATACCCGGGCTACCGTGTGGCGGCCGGCTGAGTTCCTCACACCATCTAAGATGATAGACAGGTAGGGTCGCCCACCCACATACCTGCGGTTCCAGTCTAAGGGGCCTGACGGGTATTCTCCTGGGTGTTGGCCCTTGGACCCAGGTTCTGCCCGTTTAAAGGACACTGTGGAGACATATGACCTTTCCGGTTGCATCGGTAACAGATGATCTCTCGACGAGGAGGGTGTTGATCAGAGGTCGCTCCTGGGGGTGGCGTTGTCCTCCTCCGGGGGGGCGACGTCTTCTTTCTTCTCCGGTGCATCCACGGGACGTCTTCTGGGCAGTCAGCTAACAAGATCTTCCCTTCCTCCTCTTTCCGCAGCTGCAGGGCACTCATCACAGCAGCCAGATTTTTAGTCAGCTGGCGCACCTCTGAGCGCAGACAATCCAATTCACTGGGAGGTGTCATCTGCGCTTTGGCTTCGGCCACTAACGGGGAACAGGGGGTTACTGCCGGTTCCAGAGTGACTTCAGCCTGATGATGTTGGGTTGCCACCTCAGGTTTGCCCAGGGGCCGCAGCCCTTTTATTGCCATGTCTTTTAGGGCATCAAAGGTAGCATCCGGATGATCTAAGGACCACCAATTTACAGTTCTGCGTTCCTCTTGGGATCTCAATCCCTGTATAAATTGTTCTTTCAGCATTTTATTCTCATCGGTAGCATTTAAATTATTAATCTGCTTAAGAGCTCTCAGGGCTCCTTGTAGTCGGCAAGCGTAGTCCCGGATGCTGTCACCTGGCTGTTGTGAACAGTGATAGAAGGCCATCCGGAGATCCGTTTCTGTGCGGTCTTCAAATATGGCATGCAGCTTAAGGAAGATCGCAGGTACCGACTCCTGATCAACGGTATCCCAAGTCTCCACTTCCCTCTCAGCAGCGCCAGTTAGCTGTCCTATTAGCACAGCAGCTTTTTGTCTCTCAGGCATGGAGTACATTTCTAGGATGCTGCATAACTTCCGCTTGAAGCCTGCTAATGTGCCTGGCCACCGCTGTACTGGGGAAGCCATTTCGCCCCAGGCATATATGGGAGCGTTAGTGGCATGATCGGGACTACCGGACTGGGTGCGGGGCCTGCGCCCCCATCTGGCGCTACAATACCAGGCGGTGCGGGATTGGGGCCTCCGGCCGGGGCCGCACTGTCAGCCGGTTGTTGTGACATCTTAGCGCCCCCTTGGTTAAACGGAGCCTACCGGTTTCAAACGCTGCTATTTCACAGGCACAGCAGTGGGAACAGGACCTTCGTCGCAGGCGCTCTGATGTCAGAGCGTTCACTTCCTGTTGCAGGACCTGCCGCTGAGTCAGAGCCGGGGGCGTGTCCAAGACTTTGCGCGCTCTTTCAGGTACGCCCACCTTCTTCTCCAGCGCCTTAGGGCGCGAATCTGGCGGCAAATATGGCGGTATTTGGCGCCAAACAACAGCAACAGTCTTTTTCACCAAAACACTCCACAGGCACACAGGGCTCGCAATGCTGCAAGTTTCGTATCCTGTTCGTGACGCCAAAGTTTTGTGTCGACCCGCCACCACAATTGTGGGTTACCAGGGCAATGGGGTACTCAGAGCCGAGCCCATGGAAGTCTATGGGGTTTGTCACAGGTAGCGGTGGCTCGGTCTGTGGCCCTGGCGGTCTGGCGTATGTTTGGGGAATATTTACAGGGGATAGATTTATATACAGTTCGTGACGCCACCTGTAGTCTCTGGTAATTTGTACCAGCGCTGCTGTAGATCTCTGAGGGGATGGTGAGGCAGCTAGATGTCGGGTCCCCTACAGGTGGGACTCTTCCCTCAGGTCGATGGTTATGGTGGGGTTGTGCAAGCATGCAATTAAATAACTCAGTCTCACACCGTCAGCGTCTTTCCATACCTTTTACTTGTCAGATGGTAAGACAGGTCCCAGGGAGGCTGATGGGGTTGATGGAGGATGAGTTTTGAGGCAACGGCTGAGCAAGGCAGGGGCCTCCTTTACTTTCCAATGATGATGAGTCCAACCAGCATAAAGCGTAGTTCACTCCTGAAACTTCAGCTATTTCAAAGCTGTACTGCCCGGTCAGTTTTGTGGTGGAGCCTTCCTGTGATGAAACTAGGTTCTTCTATGCTTGGCCTAGCTCAAAGTTCCTATTCCACCTGACCCCTGTTACGTACTGACACTTCAAGGGCTGCTTTCTGTTACCTAAGGTCCAGTAAGCCTCTGGTTCTTTTACCACTATGCGTGAAGCTATAGTGATGCTTCGGTCTCCAGTGACCGGTGACAATGTGCAGGATACTTTAATCCTAAAGCACTTCTGATTTCCTTCCACTATGCCCTTCGACTTGCTCACACTCTCAATAGCTGTCTCAGTCCGTCTGCCAGTGGGGCACAGCTCTGACCAGGCTGAGGTAATCTGGCTCACCTTTACTGGCCTCCACTTCTCTGAACTGCACACAGGTGGGATGACTCAGTACTGAGCCACCCGAGCTAGACTCTGCTCCTTCCTCCTCACAGGTCCAGGCTAGACTGCTGAATCACTAACTGAATCTGAACACTCCCTGTGGGTGTGTCTAAGTGTATGTGATGTCATGTGGAGCCCTTAACCTTTACCTCTCCACTCATCCTCCTGGTATTGTGTACCTTAAATACCAGGGCTACACACAGGTGCATCAGTGCTGGAGTTAGCTTCACCTGCAGATGGATCAGTGCTGGAGTTCTCCTCAGCTGCAGGAGGATCAGTGCTGGAGTTTATGACGCACCCCACATGTGTGGGTACCAGGGCTATGGGGTACTCGGAGCCGAGCCCATAGAAGTCTATGGGAGTTGTCACTGGCAGCAGAGCTCGGTCCGTGGCCCTGGCGGTCATGCAATGGGGGATATTTACAGGGGATTGTAGATTAGAATAGTTTGTGACGCCACCTGTGGTTTCTGATCTGATTGACCAGCGCTGCAGGGTAGATCTCTGAGGGGATGTTATGGCAGCTAGGTGTTAGGTCCCCCACAGGTGGGACTGGTCCCTCAAAGTCTATGGTGGTGATGCAGGGTGCAGATAAGAATTCAGTCACACAAATGCAATCTCTTTCCATACCTTTACTTGTAGGATGTTGCAGGTATGTCCCGGGAAGCTGGTTAGGTTGGAGAATGCACATTCAGGAAAACTGTTGAGCAGGTTAGAGGCCTCCTTTATCCTTTTAATGTGTGTGAGTACAACTTGCATAAAGTCAAGTGCAACTCTTCAATAGCAACTGCGCCCGGCCAACATTGTGGTGGAGCCTTCTATGTCTCTGATTATCAGATGTTGAGAGAACTAAGTCCTTACTTTTGCAGGGTCCTGCTCAAAGTCCCTGTTCTCCCTGACTCCGGTTACGTATCAGCGCTTAGGGCTACCTTCTGCGACTTGTAGTCCAGAAAGCCTCCGGTTCTCTTATTACTAGGCGTGAAGCACTAGCAACGCTTCGGACCCCGGTGTCCGGTTAATGAGTGAGGGTGATTTGTCCCTTTGTCACTCTTACTTCTCCACTCGCCCTTCGCCCTGCTCTCGCTCTTAACATAAGCACGTGTAGCAATCGTACAAAGGTCAGCTTTCCTTCAGTGCTCACTGACCTGTTCTCTGTTGACTCGTTGGTATAACTGCTGTAATTCCTTTCCTTCTTCTTTCACAGGAACACAGGCAGATTGTTCTGAGTAGCAGGTTAAGGGGTAGCTCTGACTAGGCTAGGATGATTCACTTCACCCGTACTAGCCTCCACTTTCTTATCAGATGAGCTACACAAGCTCTGTCAGGATTCAGATCTCTCTCTCCCTCTCTTCTCTCGTCTGTCTGACTGGAATCTGATTTTTTAAGATGGATGAGGATGACTCACTCCTGAGCCACCCGGAGCTTGACTGCACTGTCCTAAGACAGGAAACAGACTCACAGACTCTCTCATCTACTTGCTACGTCACACTACTAAATAGTCTGATATGCCTCTAGTGGCAATGCTGAGAATGTGCGTGAATGAATATCAAGCTTTACAGTTACCTTCCTGTGCATTTTCCAGAAGATATGTGTGCCTTGCGAAGCTGGGCCACACATCCCCCCTAGTTAAACTCAGCACTCCCGGGCTGAAATAGAAAAGAAAAAACATTTTTGTTTTGCATATAACATCAAACATATTAACTCATCCCTTGCGGGAGGTACGGACTCTTGAACGTTACAATTTGTACATAGATCAGTAGAAAATTATCAAAATACTTTTCAATAAATATACACAGTATAAGACAAGATTCTTGTGGAGGACCCGCACCAAAAACCTCCCACGTGGGTCCTGGGTGGGCTGCAGGACTTCTGACTGCAGACCTCACTCTAGGCCACACCATACGGGTTTTTCTTCAGAGGTAGTTAGGCTTTATGTAAAACCAAAATGGGGCACCGAAGTGCGAACTATTTACAATAAAGTTTTTGGGCTGGCAAAGTCCACAGCCACGCAGTCCTTTGCATGGAAAACACATTTCAAGTAAAATCACATTAATAACTTTAACTCTTTTAACCACCAGCCGGGTATTCTACTTTAAATAAGCATAGTAGTAAACATTATTCAACATTATCAATAGTAAAGTGCAAATTTTTATAAAACTTCTTCAAACTTTGTACATGTTCAGTTGCAGTAAACCCCTGTCTGGGTCATACTAAACTAGTTTACTGGGACTACTCTTGATAACGAATAGGTAACCTTCCTTTCGTTGTCACGTTCTGATCTACGTGGAGTGGTGTCAAGTGTAGTAGTCTCTAGCCTTCTGTTCTGCGTGCCGGCAAACCGTAAATACGACTCCACCTCTCTAGGGATCTGGCAAGCATGCTAGCGACTGGGCGATGCGGTTCTGCTCCGCTAGGGGATTCCACTTCTTGTGGTGCTGCCTCTTGTGGTTCCGCTTCTTGGGGTTCCACTGGTTGGTTCTGCTGGAACAGGTCCTTCTGGAACTAACTCTACTGGCACAATTGGTATGACTTGATGTAGAGATTCTTCTTGCGGTTGATAAAACTGCAGCACAGGAATGATTACTGCTTCTCCCATTCTGGGCCAATCTGCAGGTAAATCTCCCAAATCCGTATGTATGACCGCTTCATCACTCTCTTCTTGATTGACAACAGGTTCTTCCTCACGAAGCTTTAATGGGCCCGGACACAACTTTAGATGATCTCTAGACACAGTTGCAGTCGTTTTTCCTCCATCCTTACTAATGGTACAGGTTTTCTGTTATCAAATTTGGAATTTTGCACGACATATGGCTCTTGTTCCCACTGATCATCCAATTTGTGCATTCTTCTTTTTCTTTTTAGCACAATTTCTCCAGGCATAAAGGCTTAGCGGGAGCATTTTTGTTGTAGTTCTTCTCTTGCTTTTCTCTTACTTTATTGAGACTGTCTTCCACGCAGGCTTGTACTCTCCTGTACTGTTCCTGTCGATTCGTGTCCCAATCTTCAGCAGTGTCATCAGCCTCTGGTTCACCACACCAAGTTCTAAATCCATTGGCAGCTTTCCTGGTCTTGCTCTCATAAGGTAGGCTGGAGTGCAGTTGGTGGAACTTACTGGTATGTGGTTGTACAAGTCGACCAGGTCAGGTAACAAGTCCGGCCACCGGTTTCTTTCTTCCAGTGGTACAGATTTCAGTAAATCAATGACAATGTGATTCATCTTTTCACAAAGGCCATTGGTTTGAGGGTGGTACGGTGTTGTTCTGATCTTCTTACACCCATACAAGTGACAGAATTCCTTAAACAGTTCAGCTTCAAAGGCAGGACCTCGATCAGTCAGCACCTGCTCTGGATATCCGTGTGGTCTGCAGAAACTTGCTTGGAAGGTCTTTGCTGCTGTCTCTGCTGTCAGATCTTTGACAGGGGCGACCACCAGAAATTTGGAATAGTGATCCACCATGGTCAGGGCATATGAGTATCCCGACCTGCTTGGTGACAGCTTGACATGGTCCAATGCCACGATCTCCAAGGGACGAGTCGTCTGGATAGGCTGCAGGGGTGCCCTCTGACTACAGTAGTCTTTTCGTCTGAGGCCACAGGGTCCACAGTTCCGGCACCACTTCTCAATAGAACTGCGCATCCCTACCCAGTAGAACCGACACCTCAACAGGGTCTCCAGCTTTTTCCAGCCAAAGTGTCCCGCTTGATCGTGGTAGGCTTCTAACACCATTTGGATGTCTGCTCTGGGGACCACTATCTGCCAAACCATCTCATGGGTCCTTGGGTCGACGTATCTCCTGCACAACTTCTCACGGTAGATGAACACCGGCTTCTCTCGTTCCACAGGAGCTTTGCTGGTATAGGTGCATCCTTCTCCAAGGAGGAACCTTCCTGTCTTATCAGCTCCTTGATACGGCTGACCACTGGATCGCTGTCTTGAGTCTCCTTCCAGCTGTGATGAGGTAAAGGGTTTAACGTCTTTCCACACCGCTTTCCGTGGACTCGTTGCTCATGGATCATCCCATTTCTGTGGAATGCAGGTAGCTCAATCTCTTCCAGGTCATCCGATTCTTCCTCCGTGTCGGATTCATGCGGCATTCTGGACAAGGCGTCAGCGTTGGCATTTTTACGGCCCGCCCTGTACTTGATGGTAAATTGATAGTTTGACAGCCGAGCCATCCAACGTTGCTCCATGGCTCCCAGCTTGGCTGTTTCAGATGCGTCAAGGGGTTATTGTCTGTATACGCAGTGAACTTGTTGGAGGCAAGGTAATGCTTGAATCTTTCTGTAATGGCCCAGACCAGCGCCAGGAACTCCAACTTGAAGCTGCTATAGTTTTCTGGGTTCCTTTCAGTTGGCCGGAGCTTCCTGCTTGCATATGCGATGACTTTTTCTTGGCCATTCTGCTTCTGACTGAGGACCGCTCCCAATCCTTCGTTACTGGCATCGGTATACAGCAGGAACGGTTGGCTGTAATCAGGGTAGGCTAAGATTTCATCGCCTGTCAGGATCTCTTTCATCTCTTTGAATGCCTCAGCTTGTTCTTTACCCCAGTGGAATGGAGGGTTTCTGCTCTTGAGGGGTTGTCCCACCAGGAGGTCCTGCAGAGGCGCTGCTTTCTTGGTGTAATCTTTTACAAACCTCCTGTAGTAACCTGTTAGTCCCAGGAACTGGCGCACCTCCTTGAGATTCTTCGGCTCCGGCCATTTCTGGATGGCCGTGACCTTCTCGGGGTCCGGCGCTACTCCTTCGGAGCTGACAATATGCCCAAGTACTGTACCTTTCGTTTGAGCAGATGGCACTTTGAGGGCTTCAGTTTCATCCCATACTTGGACAGTGACTCGAATACCTCTGCCAGGTGCTTCAGATGATCCTCATACGTCTTGGAGTACACAATTACGTCGTCCAGGTACAGCAACACGGTTTCAAAGTTGAGATGTCCCAGGCAGCTCTCCATCACTCTCTGGAATGTTCCCGGGGCACTGCTGAGTCCAAACGGCATTCTGTCAAACTCACAGAGTCCCATTGGGGTGGTGAAAGCCGTCTTCTCCCGATCCTCCTCAGCCACAGCTACTTGCCAGTACCCACTAGTGAGGTCGAGGGTAGAAAAGTAGTTAGCCGTTTTCAAAGCAGCTAAGGATTCCTCAATGCGTGGTAATGGGTATGCATCTTTATGTGTTATGCGATTTACTTGTCTGTAATCTACACACATTCTCATGCTTCCATCCTTTTTCTTAACTAGGACTAGAGGTGCTGCCCAGGGACTACAACTATCCCTTATCACCCCGGCTTCCTTCATGTCACGCAACATTTCCTTAGCTTTCTGATAGTGGGCTGGAGGTATAGGCCTGTATCGCTCTTTGATGGGAGGATGACTGCCTGTAGGGATATGATGCTGTACTCCCTTAATTGTCCCAAAGTCAAGTGGGTGTTTGCTAAATACCTGTGCGTACTCCTGTACCACCGTAGTACTCCGTTTCTGGTGGGCGGAAGTGGTGTCTGTCCCGACATGGAGCTGCTGACACCAATCCGCCACCTGGGTTGTCGGGTCATTATCCTCCGCTGGTTGGCGGGAGGCTAAGGACTCGGTTGGGAGAATAGAATTGTTATCTACGGTATGTAATTTAGCAACAGTGGCATAACGTGGTAAATTTACTTCATCTTCTCCCCAGTTGAGAAGTCGTACTGGTACTCTCCCATTTATTACTTCCACTACCCCTCTAGCAGTCAAGAGTGTAGGTCTGTGCTCTGAACGATGGGGCTCTACTACTGCTTGGTAGTTCTGTCCTTCAGACCTATGCTGCTCTACACCATATTAGCATTTCACTCATTGGGGGTATCACAATGGGGTTCGGGTCCGTTACCCGTACATTACCAATTTCACCATCTGTAAGCTCGCTTGCTGCTGGCACATCAGGGCCCGGATCTCCCTCTGGATCACTCCCTTCTGCTTTGGCTTGGCAACTTCAGCGAGCTGTTGGAGCAAAAACACAACTTCTCCCAGACAGTTACTGATAATGTTAGTACCTAAAACCACATTTAAGCCATTTTCCTCATTTACAGTCTTTACTACTAAGAGTCCCTGATCCTCCAGCTCCACTCTGCCCACCTTTATGTCCACGTTTTTGGCTCCGAGTATTTCAACAGGGAGACCACTAGAGGCGTACACTGTAAAGTCAGGGCTCGGGGGCTGGAGACTGTCCATGGACCAAAACTTATTATAAAGGACATCAGGTATGATGGTCACCTGAGATCCAGTGTCTAGCAGTGCAGGGATTGCGATCCCGTCCAGAATGATGGACAGGTAGGGTCTTCCTCCCACAAACCTGCGGTTCCAGTCTAAGGGGCCTGATGAGTCTACTCCTGGGTGTTGGCCCTCGGACCCAGGATCTGCTCGTTTAAAGGACAATGCTGAGCCATATGACCTTTTCGGTTGCAGCGGTAGCAGATGATCTCTCGGCGAGGCTGGTGCTGATCAGGGGTCGCTCCTGGGGGTGGCGTTGTCCTCCTCCGGTGAGGCGACGTCCTCCATTTCCTTCGGTTCATCCAAGGGACATTCTCTGGACAGTCGGCTAGTAGGATCCTTCCTCCTTCCTCTTTCCGCAGTTGCAGGGCATTCATTACAGTGGCCAGGTTTTTAGTCAGCTGGCGCACTTCTGAGCGCAGACAGTCCAACTCAGTAGGGGGCGCCACCTGCGTTTTGGCTTCTGCCACCAGCGGGGAAAAGGTGGGTACTGCCGGCTTTAGAGTGGCTTCACCCGGGTGATACTGAGTTGCCACCTCAGGCTTTTCCAGGGGTCGCAGTCCTTTTATAGCCATATCCTTTAGGGCATCAAAGGTAGCATCAGGATGATCCAAGGACCACCAGTTCACAGTCCTGCCTTCCGCTTGGGACCTCAGTCCCCGTACAAATTGTTCTTTCAACATTTTGCTTTCATCAATGGCACTTATAGGGTTAACCTGTTTGAGAGCTCGCAGGGCCCCCTGTAGTCGGCAGGCGTAGTCCCTAATACTGTCACCTGGTCTCTGAGAGCATTGGTAAAATGCCATCCTGAGGTCTGTTTCTGTGCGGTCCTCAAAGATAGCCTGTAGCTTTAAGAGAATCGCAGGTACCGACTCCTGGTCTGCAGTGGTCCAAGTCTCTACTTCTCTCTCAGCAGCACCAGCTAACTGCCCTATTACCACTGCAGCTCTTTGCTTCTCTGTCATTGAGTACATGTCCATTATACTGCAATTTTCCGTTTGACCACTGACAGGGTGTCTGGCTCGCCGCTGTACTGAGGGAGCCACTTCGCTCCAGGCATGTATGGGAGCGTTAGCGGCATGAGCGGGACCACAGGACCGGGTGAGGGGCCCACATTTCCATCCTGCGCTACAACGCCAAGTGGTGAAACATTGGGGCCACCGGCCGGGGCCGCGCTGTCTGCCGGTTGCTGTGACATGTTTGCGCCCGCTTCTTTAATCTGAGCCTACCTTCTTCAAAGGCTGCAGCTCTACAGACACAGCGGTGGAGACAGGACCTGAGTCGCTGGCGCTCTGATGTCAGAGCGTTTACTTCCGCTTTCACAGGACCTGCTGCCGCGTCAGCGTTGGGGGCGTGTCCAGGAAACAGCGCGCTCTTTCAGGTACGCCCACAAATGCACGCCCACCTTCTTCACCAGCGCCTCAGGGCGCGAATATGGCGGTAAAAATGGCGGTAATTGGCGCCAAAAATGACAAAACAGCAAACAGTCTTTTCTGCACAAAACAGTCAATATAGGCAACACAGGACTCACAATTTTGCAAGCTTCGTATCCTGTTCGCTGACGCCAGATTTTTAGATGACGCACCCCACATGTGTGGGTACCAGGGCTATGGGGTACTCGGAGCCGAGCCCATAGAAGTCTATGGGAGTTGTCACTGGCGGCAGAGCTCGGTCCGTGTCCCTGGCGGTCATGCAATGGGGGATATTTACAGGGGATTGTAGATTAGAATAGTTCGTGACGCCACCTGTGGTTTCTGGTCTGACTGACCAGCGCTGCAGGGTAGATCTCTGAGGGGATGTTATGGCAGCTAGGTGTTAGGTCCCCCACAGGTGGGACTGGTCCCTCAAAGTCTATGGTGGTGATGCAGGGTGCAGATAAGAATTCAGTCACACACAATGCAATCTCTTTCCATACCTTTACTTGTAGGTGTTGCAGGTATGTCCCGGGAAGCTGGTTAGGTTGGAGAATGCACATTCAGGAGAACTGTTGAGCAGGTTAGAGGCCTCCTTTATCCTCTTAATGTGTGTGAGTACAACTTGCATAAAGTCAAGTGCAACTCCTTCAATAGCAACTGCGCCCGGCCAACATTGTGGTGGAGCCTTCTATGTCTCTGATTATCAGATGCTGAGAGAACTAAGTCCTTACTTTTGCAGGGTCCTGCTCAAAGTCCCTGTTCTCCCTGACTCCGGTTACGTATCAGCGCTTAGGGCTACCTTCTGCGACTTGTAGTCCAGAAAGCCTCCGGTTCTCTTATTACTAGGCGTGAAGCACTAGCAACGCTTCGGACCCCGGTGTCCGGTTAACTGAGTGAGGGTGATCTGTCCCTTTGTCACTCTTACTTCTCCACTCGCCCTTCGCCCTGCTCTCGCTCTTAACATAAGCACGTGTAGCAATCGTACAAAGGTCAGCTTTCCTTCAGTGCTCACTGACCTGTTCTCTGTTGACTCGTTGTATAACTGCTGTAATTCCTTTCCTTCCTTCTTTCACAGGAACACAGGCAGATTGTTCTGAGTAGCAGGTTAAGGGGTAGCTCTGACTAGGCTAGGATGATTCACTTCACCCGTACTAGCCTCCACTTTCTTATCCGATGAGCTACACAAGCTCTGTCAGGATTCAGTCTTCTCTCCTCTCTCTCCGTCTGTCTGACTGGAATCTGATCTTAAGATGGATGGGATGACTCACTCCTGAGCCACCCAGAGCTTGACTGCACTGTCCTAAGACAGGAAACAGACTGACTAGAATCTCTCACTATTGCTATGTCACACTACTAAATAGTCTGATTTGCCTCTAGTGGCAATGCTGAGAAGTGCGCGTGAATGAATATCAAGCTTTACAGTTACCTTCCTGTGCATTTTCCAGAAGATATGTGTACCTTGCGAAGCTGGGCCACACATCTACCTCAGCTGCAGGTGGATCAGTGCTGGAGTTCTCATCAGCTGCAGAAGGATCAGTGTTGGATTTCTCCTCAGCTGCAAGTGGATCAGTGCTGAAGTTCTCAGCTGCAAGCGATTCAGTGCTGGAGTTCTCCTCAGCTGCAGGTGGATCAGTGTTGTAGTTCTCCTCAGCTGCAGGTGGATCAGTGCTGGAGTTCTCCTCAGCTGCAGGTGGATCAGTGTTGGAGCAATCCTCAGCTGCAGGTGGATCAGTGCTGGAGTTCTCCTCAGCTGCAGTTGGATCAGTGCTGGAGTTCTCCTCAGCTGTAGGTAGATCAGTGCTGGAGTTCTCCTCAGCTGCAGGTGGATCAGTGCTGGAGTTCTCCTCAGCTGCAGGTGGATCAGTGCTGGAGTTCTCCTCAGCTGCTGGTGGATCAGTGCTGGAGTTTTCCTCAGCTGCAGGTGGATCAGTGCTTTAATTCTCCTCAGCAACAGGTGTAGTATGGCAGAGCAGGCCCAACAACTCCAAGGGAAATGAGAGAGGCAGGAATACAAAAATAATCTTTCCTTTACTGAACACATTTGTGGATCAGTGCTGGAATTCTACTCAGCTGCAGGAGGATCAGTGCTGGAGTTCTCCTCAGCTCCAGATGATTCAGTGCTGGAGTTCTCCTCAGCTGCAGGTGGATCAGTGCTGTAGTTCTCAGCTGCAGGAGGATCAGTGCTGGAGTTCTCCTTAGCTGCAGGTGGTTCAGTGCTGGAGTTCTCCTTAGCTGCAGGTGGTTCAATGCTGGAGTTCTCCTCAACTGCAGTTGGATCAGTGCTGTAGTTCTCCTCAGCTGCAGGTGGATCAGTGCTGGAGTTCTCCTCAGCTGCAGGTGGATCAGTGCTGGAGTTCTCAGCTGCAGGTGGATCAGTGCTGGAGTTCTCAGCTGCAGGTGGTTCAATGCTGGAGTTCTCCTCAGCTGCAGGTGGATCAGTGTTGTAGTTCTCCTCAGCTGCAGGTGGATCAGTGCTGGAGTTCTCCTCAGCTTTAGGTGGATCAGTGTTGGAGCAATCCTCAGCTGCAGATGGATCAGTACTGGAGTTCTCCTCAGCTGCAGTTGGATCAGTGCTGTAGTTCTCAGCTGCAGGTGGATCAGTGCTGGAGTTATACTCAGCTGCTGGAGGATCAGTGCTGGAGTTCTACTCAGCTGCTGGAGGATCAGTGCTGGAGTTTCAGCTGCAGGAGGATCAGTGCTGGAGTTCTCCTCAGCTGCAGTTGGATCAGTGCTGAGGTTCTCAGCTGCAGGTGGATCAGTGCTGGAGTTCTCCTCAGCTGCAGGTGGATCAGTGTTGAAGTTCTCCTCAGCTGCAGGTGGATCAGTGTTAGAGTTCACCTTAGCTGTAGGTGGATCAGTGTTGGAGTTCTCAGCTGCAGGTGGATCAGTGCTGGAGTTTTCCTCAGCTGCAGGAGGATCAGTGCTGGAGTTCTCCTCAGCTGCAGGTGGATCAGTGTTGGATTTCTCCTCAGCTGCAGGTGGATCAGTGTTGGAGTTCTCAGCTGCAGGTGGATCAGTGTTGGAGTTCTCAGCTGCAGGTGGATCAGTGTTGGAGTTCTCAGCTGCAGGAGGATCAGTGTTGGAGTTCTCCTCAGCTGCAGGAGGATCAGTGTTGGAGTTCTCCTCAGCTGCAGGTGGATCAGTGTTGGATTTCTCCTCAGCTGCAGGTGGATCAGTGTTGGAGTTCTCAGCTGCAGGTGGATCAGTGTTGGAGTTCTCCTCAGCTGCAGGTGGATCAGTGTTGGATTTCTCCTCAGCTGCAGGTGGATCAGTGTTGGAGTTCTCCTCAGCTGCAGGAGGATTAGTGTTGGAGTTCTCCTCAGCTGCAGGTGGATCAGTGTTGGATTTCTCCTCAGCTGCAGTTGGATCAGTGTTGGATTTCTCCTCAGCTGCAGGTGGATCAGTGTTGGATTTCTCCTCAGCTGCAGGAGGATCAGTGTTGGAGTTCTCCTCAGCTGCAGGTGGATCAGTGTTGGATTTCTCCTCAGCTGCAGGTGGATCAGTGTTGGAGTTCTCAGCTGCAGGTGGATCAGTGTTGGAGTTCTCCTCAGCTGCAGGTGGATCAGTGTTGGATTTCTCCTCAGCTGCAGGTGGATCAGTGTTGGAGTTCTCAGCTGCAGGTGGATCAGTGTTGGAGTTCTCAGCTGCAGGTGGATCAGTGCTGGAGTTTTCCTCAGCTGCAGGTGGATCAGTGCTTTAATTCTCCTCAGCAACAGGTGTAGTATGGCAGAGCAGGCCCGACAACTCCAAGGGAAATGAGAGAGGCAGGAATACAAAAATAATCTTTCCTTTACTGAACACATTTGTATAACATACTGTATATACATGTGAGAGCATGTATGGACATATCATCCACCCAACACAGAGAACAATCTTGATGGTTACATGTGTCGGAATATATCTTATGGTACACATTGCATGAACACAGCAAACATGGATAAGAGCCTCCATCTTCCCTTGTAATGGTCACACAGGTCGAGATGTGTTGTTGTGACACCATACAACTGTTCTAATTTACAGATTACAAGAGCCACATGGGTCGAAGTGTGTCCCCGTGACTTCTTATAAAGAACCCGTTTCCCAACCTGGTCAGTCTAGTCTTCTTTAACTGATGCTTCCAGGTCTGGTTAACACCTGCACCTTCAATTAATATTACTGTTTCAATAGGCAGCCCACTAGCCTGCTGTTCTAGGATTGGAACGCCACTAACCCTACCATCATCTGTTCCTGGCTTGCTACCCAGGTATCCCCGATTTCTTCTCTCTCTTCACCCAACACAACCCTAACAAATGCTGGATTGCAAATATGAGATCCTTCTCCTTTAGAACTTTCTTATTAACTGCCTATTAGACAGGATCTGACTTCCTAATGCCCAATTGAACTCCTCCCAAACCATGGGCTGGCCCAATCGTTATCCCTATAGGAGATAAAACACATATAAACAGGTTAATACATTATGTTAATGCAGTCTTCAGAAAAGGTCACTACAACTTTCCACTCCTTTCCATACAGACCCTCTTTAATGATTGCCGTCGTTGGCAATCCAAGACCTGTAAGACAATAAAAATAACAATGCAATTTACAGCTGAGACAACCAGATCTGCTACTGAGGGTTGCACAATGTGGTCTCCATTCACTGAGATGAATGGCTAAGGCCGGGTCCATTATAATATCTGTAATATCTGTTGAGGGAGGCATTCACTAGCACCGCTGAGTGGTTTCTCACTCATAGCACTAAGTGGGGTCTCACTCAGGTTATCAGCACAGGAGGCACTTTCTTTCCCACTCACAGAAGTGCTGTTCACTTGATCATTGCTGCATACAGAGTTCATTGCAGTTAACGCCTTGTTTTCTGGTTAATGTGTTTTTTTTTTTTTTTTTACTAATAGCACATTTTTCTTTTTACCATCTCCATAGCCCCAGGCCTCCATTCTGGCCACTAAGTTTATATATTTATTCAATCTTTCTTGCTATATTACGAGCTCTCTACTGCAATCATCCAGACACTCACACTTCATCAGCTTTATCTTCTTATCAATCTCTTTGCTGTTTTGCCTGTAGCATGGGGCCCATTACTCTGCATGGTGAACTATGTGGGACCCATTATTCTGTATGGAGGACTATGTGGGTCCCATTATTCTGTATAGAGGACTGTGTGGCTCCAATTATTCTGTATGGAGGAATATGTAGGGCCCATTATTCAGTATGGAGGACTATGTGGGGACCAATATTCTGTATGTAGGACTATGTGTTGACCATTATTCTGTATAAAGGACTATGTGTTGACCATTATTCTGTACGTAGGACTATGTGGGACCCATTATACTGTATGGAGGACTGCACTGAGGACTATGTAAGGCCCATTATTCTGTATAGAGAACTATATGGAGCCCATTATTCTGTATGAAGGACTACGTGGAGTACATTATTCTATATGGAGGACTATGTGGGGCCCATTTGTTGTAAATGTTTTAGAAATGAATTCTGAGCAGAAGCTCCCTCTGGTGGTTACAGACAGTACTGAGCCATTCAATGAGGATTGGCAATCGGGAATTACAGACTGGCTGGATATAAGGGAGGTTCCCTCCCATCATGGTTGCCGGTGATCAATTGTTCTTGTCTCAACGTTGTTTCCTGGTTCACTTGGAAGCTTGCCTCTTCTCCTGCTCTCAGATAAGATATTTTCTGTTTTTTGTTTTTGTGCTTACCATTTGCATATTTCTCTGCTTTTCTGTGAGGTTGGCCAGGTTCCCCTCCCGGGGGCTTGGGCTCCTCTCAGTTCCTCTGGAGCCACTGTTGTTTGTTCATTTGCCTTTTCAGTTTTTTCAGTGGCTGCGGCTTAGTTTTGTTACACCAGAGAACTAATTTAGGTGGTAGAGGTCGTGTGATCTCAGGTGTTTTTGCAATTAGTAGCGTTGGCTTTTTTTAGGTTTTTTTTTGGATTGCAGTAAGTATCCTTCCTATCCTTTTCTGTCTAGGCAGATTGGGCCCCAACGTTTGCTCATACTATTTTCTGTCTGTGTCTGTATTTCCTCTTGTCTAACCGCCATTACATGTTTGGGGGCTTCCTATTTTCTTTGGGGATCTTCTCCGGGGCAGATAGCTTTCCTCTTTCTATCTTTAGGTGTAGTTAACCTCTCAGGCTGTGACGAGGCGTCTAGGACCAACGTAGGAACGCTCCACGGCTGCCTCTAGTTGTGGTGGTTAGTCAGGGTACTGCAATCCAGTAGATTCCAACCTCTCTGGTGTTTTGCCGTTTTTTGCCTGCTCTCCTCAGCTACCAAAACATAACACCCATTATTCTTCATGGAGGACTATGTGGAGCCTATTGTTCTGTATTGAGGTCTATATAAGGCCCATTATTCTGTATGGAGGACAATGTGGGGCTCATTATTCTGTATAGAAGACTATTTGGGGCCCATTATTCTGTATGGGGGACTATATGGGTCCCATTATTCTGTATGAAGGACTATGTGGAGTATATTATTCTATATGGAGGACTATGTAGGGCCCATTATTCTGCATAGAGAACTATGTGGGGCCTATTGTTCTGTATCGAGGACTATATAGGGCCCATTATACTTTATGGAGGACTATGTGGGGCTCATTATTCTGTATGGAGGACTATGTAGGGCCTATTCTGTATGGAGGACTATATAGGGCACATTACTCTGTATGGAGGACTATGTATGGCCTATTGTTCTGTATGGAGGACTATATAGGGCCCATTATTCTGCATGGAGGACTATGTGGGGCCCATTATTCTGTATGGGGGACTATGTGGGGCTCATTATTCTGTATGGAGGACTATGTGGGACCCATTATTCTGTATGAAGGACTATGTGGGACCCATTATTCTGTATTGAGGATTATGTAGGGCCATTATACTGAATGGAGGACAATGTGGGACCCATTATTCTGTAAGGAATGATAAAAAAAAGTTCTCAATTGTAGACATGTTTTTAGTAAATATCAAGGTTGGCCTGTGACTTTGTTCAAGTTTTTAATTTTGTCCCGCTATGTATGTGAGTTTGACATCCCTGACCTAAACTGACATCCCAAGCAAGGAGAGCACTAATTAAAGAAACAACCAAGAGGCCCATGGTCACTCTGGATGATGACACGACCCCCTGCAAACCTACCGCAGGGGGCTGCACACTGAACGTAGGTGAACTCACTAGACGGTGCACAGGACCTGCCCCACGTGACTCTGGGAGAATGGCCGGGGAACTGCGGTGAACTCAGTATACTGTGCACAGGACCTGTCCCACGTGAATCTGGGAGAGTGGCCGGGGAACGGCAGTGAACTCAATAGTCTGTGCACAGGAACTGTCCCACGTGACTGTGGGGTAGTGGCCGTGGGCAGAGCCAGGCGCGGACGGCCAGCGGGGACAACGAAAACCAGAGACTAGTCAATGTGTGCCGAGGTCAAAACCGAGAGATCCGGGAGGTACCGTGGACTGAGATGTAGGGGTAGTCAAGTCGAAGCCAGAGGTCAAAAAACAGAACGAGCAGTGCGGTATAATAGGGACAAACTGTAACGGAGTAACGATAGCCAAGCCAGAAGGTCAGACAATAGTACCAAAACGTGAGACAGAGAGCAGAGTGAGAGAAAAGACCAGGTCATACACGGGAGGCAATCAAGCAATGCAGTATACACTCACACCAGGGGATCAGACACACAGTCAGAACGAAAGTATAACTGACAGAGAATCTTAGCCAGGAAGAGGTATATATGTCCCTCCCAGTTCCAAAAAAAGGCACACAACATTAACCCCATGACGGCAGGGGTGGAACCCCATCCGTAACCATGACAGATGAGTTTTTGACATCCACAGCTCGGTTGGGAGAATCTGTCCACAGGACTAGTATTAGTCGCATACTCCACAAATCTGGCCTATATGGAAGCATGGAAAAAAGAAAATAATTTTTTAAATCAAGCCATAAGAAATCCCTTTTGCAGGTTACAAAAAAAGGCATGTAGGGGACACAGTGAGCATGTGAAAGAAGTTGCTCTGGTCAGATGAGACCAAAGTAGAACTTTTTGAGCTAAATCCAAAATGCTATGTGTGGCAGAAAACTAACAACAGTGCACATCAGCTTGAAAACACCATCCCCACCATCACACATGGCGGTGGCATCATCATGCTGTGGGGAGGCTTTTCTTCAGTAGGTGCTGGGAAGCTTGTCAGAGTAGATGGGAAGATTGTTGGCGCTAAATACAAGGCAATCCTGGAAGAAAATCTGTTAGAGGCTGCAGAAGACTAGAGACAAGAACATAACTACTATAATACTGCTCCTGATGTTTGGGAATATAGAAAGGAGGAATGATGTTATTGGCTTCTGTGACTATCAGAACATATGTGTCCAGCTTAGTGTTCTTGTACAGGGCAGGTTATATGAATTTTATGACACAGCGCTGTGTCTTGACTTTCAGTACCATGGACAGTGGGGAACAGCAGATATCATGCAATATAACCTTTGATATATTTTTGACTGGTGTATCTCCACTTTTTAGGAATCTACAATTACCCTAACATCTGCAGAATGATTCTATATAGATGAGTGGGATATGTCAGCTAGTGTGGAAGTACAAGTGCCAGCATGCACGCAGGTCTTTATATAGAGATATCTTAGTGTGTTATACAATGCACAATATAAAATATCCATGATCATCCATCAGGCCCTAGCAGAGGTCAGAGTAAGCTTGTATGAGGACTGAGCATGTAAGAGTGGAGCGGCAGGTGCTGGACAAGGGGCAGCACAATACACAGCTACAGCTGGAAGGAGAACACAGCGCTCTCCATTGTGTCCAATACAATGTCAGGAGGAAAGTGACAACCTCAGCACATCTCTGCTCATAGTCATACACACAGTGACCGTCACCTCCTGCTCACATCACATGCACACTGTATACAGCTCACACACCGCCTGTCATAAGGGGGGGCTACTAAGGGGGCCATCATACAGGGTGAGAGCTAGAAAGGTAGCCATCATACAGAGGGGGGGCACTAAGGGGGCCATCATACAGAAGAGGGCACTAAGGGGACCATCATACAGAAGAGGGCACTAAGGGGACCATCATACAGAGGAGTGCACTAAGGGGACCATCATACAGAGGAGTGCACTAAGGGGACCATCATACAGAGGAGTGCACTAAGGGGACCATCATACAGAAGAGGGCACTAAGGGGACCATCATACAGGATGGGAGCTACTACGGGAACCATCATACAGAGGGGGGGCACTAAGGGGGCCATCATACAGAAGAGGGCACTAAGGGGACCATCATACAGAAGAGGCACTAAGGGGACCTTCATACAGAAGAGGGCACTAAGGGGACCATCATACAGGATGGGAGCTACTACGGGAACCATCATACAGAGGGGGGGCACTAAGGGGGCCATCATACAGAAGAGGGCACTAAGGGGACCATCATACAGAAGAGGGCACTAAGGGGACCATCATACAGAGGAGTGCACTAAGGGGACCATCATACAGAGGAGTGCACTAAGGGGACCATCATACAGAGGAGGACACTAAGGAGACCATCATACAGAGAAGGGGCACTAAGGGGGCCATCATACAGGATGGGAGCTACTACGGGAACCATCATACAGAGGGGGGGCACTAAGGGGGCCATCATACAGAAAGAGCACTAAGGGACATCATACAGGAGGGCACTAAGGGGACCATCATACAGAGAAGGGGCACTAAGGGGACCATCATACAGGATGGGAGCTACTACGGGAACCATCATACAGAGGGGGGCACCAAGGGGGCCATCATACAGAAGGGGCACTAAGGGGACCATCATACAGAGGAGGGCACTAAGGGGACCATCATACAGAGAAGGGGCACTAAGGGGACCATCATACAGGATGGGAGCTACTACGGGAACCATCATACAGAGGGGGGCACAAGGGGCCATATACATGAAGAGGGCACTAAGGGGCCATCATACAGGAGGGCACTAGGGGACCATCATACAGAGGGGGCACTAAGGGGGCCATCATACAGGTGGGAGCTACTACGGGACCATCATACAGAGGGGGGGCACTAAGGTTGCCATTATACAGAGTGAGAGCTAGTAAGGTGGCCATGATACAGAGGGGGGCACTAAGGGGGCCATCATACAGGTTGGGAGCTACTACGGGGACCATCATACAGAGGGGAGGCACTAAGGGGGCCATCATACAGGTTGGGAGCTATACGGGGACCATCATACAGAGGGGAGGCACTAAGGTGGCCATTATACAGGGTCAGAGCTAGTAAGGTGGCCAAGATACAGAGGGGGGCACTAAGGGGGCCATCATACAGGGTGGGAGCTAGTAAGGGGGCCGTCATCTAGAGTGGGGCCACTAGGGTGGTCATCATACAGGGTGGGAGCTAGTAAGGGGGCCATCATACAATGTAAGGGCTACTATGCCATCATACAGAATGGGGACTTCTGTGTTGGCCATAATACAGTGTGGGGGCTACTAAAGGGACTATCATACAGCATGGGGATTAATATTGAGGCCTTCATACAGAGTGGGGGCTACTGTGGAGGCCATCATCTAGTATGGGGGGATCATACAGAGTGGGGGCTACTGTGGAGGCCATCATATGGTATGGGGGCATCATACAGAGTGGGGGCTACTGTGGAGGCCATCATATGGTATGGGGGCATTATACAGAGTGGGTGCTACTGTGGAGGCCATCACATGGTGTGGGGAATACTGTGGAGGCCATCATATGGTATGGGGGCATCATACATACAGTTTTGGATCATTATACTGTGTATAGTAGAGCTGTTGGCCCATGATAATGAATATAGGGGAGTCGTGGGGACATCACACTATGTGTAAGGGAGTGCTGGAGGCATTAAACTGTGTATAGGGGAGCATCCAGCTCATATACCCTCTATCGTAGGGGAGGACTACTGAGGGGCCATCATACAGTGTAGGGGCTACTGAGGAGTAATTATACAGTGTGAAGGCCGTCGTAATCATACACACAGCATATAAATCATACTCCTATTATATTTTTATTTATTTTAATAGCGCCATCAATTCCACAGCACTTTACAGACATTATCGGCACTGTCTTCATTGGGGCTCACAATCTAAATTCCCTATCAGTATCAGTGGAGGAGACCCCCACAAACACAGGGAGAATGTATAAATTCCTAACAGATGTTGCCCTTGGTGGGATTTGAACCCAGGACCCCAGTGCTGCAATACTCACTCTTTCACTCTTTCTTTCACTCTTTCCTTCCTTCCTCGCTCTCTTCCTTCCTTCCTCTCTCCTTCCTTCCTCTCTCCTTCCTTCCTTCCTTCCTTCTTCCTTCCTTCCTTCCTCTCTCCCATCTTTTCTTCCTCTCTCCCTTCCCTCCTCTCTCCCTTCCTCTCTCCCTTCCTTCCTCTCTCCCATCTTTTCTTCCTCTCTCCCTTCCCTCCTCTCTCCCTTCCTCTCTCCCATCTTTTCTTCCTCTCTCCCTTCCCTCCTCTCTCCCTTCCTTCCTCTCTCCCATCTTTTCTTCCTCTCTCCCTTCCCTCCTCTCTCCCTTCCCTCCTCCTTCCTTCCTTCCTCTCTCCCTCACTTCCTTCCTTCTTTTTCTTTCTTTTTTTTCTTCTCTTTAATTTTCTCTTCTATTCTTCCTTTCTGTCTTACCATTCTCTTTCACACAATTCCTTTGGTTCTCCCTTTCTGTTTTCCTCTTTACTTCCTTTTACAAATCCCTTTGCCTCTCTTTTCTTTATTCCTTTCTCATTTCCTTATTTCCTGCCTTATTTTATAATGTCTTACGGCTCTTCCTTCCTTTTCTTTCATTTTTTTTCTTTTCTTCTTTCTTCCCTCTCTCATTAGTTTTTGCTTCTTTCTTCCCTCCTTTCATTCTCCTTTATGTAATTCCTTCCTTCTCTTACTTTCTTTTCATTTTCTTTCATTCTTTCTTCTTCTTCCTGCATTTCTTTTCCTTTCTTTCTCATTTTGTGATACTTTTTTGCTCTCTTTCGTTCATTTTTCCTTCCTTTCTCTCCTTTCATTCTCCTGTTCTTCCCGTCTCCCTTTCTTTTATCTTCTTGCTTCGTCTTTTCTTCTTTTATTTTGCTTTCTGTCTCTTCTTTCTTTTTTTCTCCTTTTATTGCTTCCCTACACACTTTCCTCCCTCTCTCATACCTTTATTCTTTCTTCCCTTTTTTACTTTCCCTTCATTACTCTCATTTCCTTCCCACCTTTTTCCTTCCTTCCATCCTTCCTTCCTTCCTCCTTTCCTTTTTCTTCCTTCTTTGCTTCTCTTTAATTTAATTTCTTTCTTCTTTCACCCTTCCATCTCTCACTCCACCCTCTATTTTTTCTTCACTCCTTTTCACTTCCCTTTCCCCATCATCCCTTCCTTTCTACTCTCCTTTCTTCTGTTTTTTCTTTCCACCTCCCTCGTCTCTTCCATTTTCCCAGGTCCCTTTACCGGAGATGTGTGATCACTCGGGGCGCTGCATCATCATCCGTGTGGAATATTCTTGGAACACGGCTGCGGAAGAAAACTATAGAAAACTTTGATAAATTGGTTGATGAAACAAATATTGACTGGAAGAATGAAAGAATATTCTTTGTACGGTGCTACGGAATGTGTCGGTGCTGTATGATAACAATACTGTGGAGACAGAAATAGGTGGTAATGGACTGCGGAAAAATCAATCCTTGCAGAAACAGATGCAGCAGAGCTGAGTTTGTCATTTGTCGCACCTCCTCGGAATATGAAAATGCAGACTAAGCCCGGCCCCGGCACACCGGCTCTACTACATCAGCACACTACACCATTCAGGCAGAAGAAGGACATCAGATAGGACCAGGGCAATGGACCACAGCAGAGGAGGGACAGGAAAAGGATGCAGAGGAGGAGGATGATGGACACAGGGGCGACTTCCAGAGGGATGGGGGCATAGCTGACGGATGGAGACATAGAGGGGCAGCTTGGCAGGTGCGACCATCCTCTCCTCTATGTCTTTCTACTCAGGGGGCCCGGAGCAAAGAAAAGGAGGAGAAAAGAAAAAAAAAATCACAAGGAGAGAGGAGGGGGAGATCCATCATGTCCTCCTGCCTCCTCCCTCCCTCCGCACTCACCCCTTGCAATCCCGCAGCCAATAACGGAGCGAGCCGCACCATCCGCAGTGCCGTATATAAATGTGCGGAGGGGGATCACACCGTTCACATGAAGGGAGAGCAAGGTGACGCTACTTTGGGATTAAAACGAATCACATCAGACTCTTCCCTCTTCCCTTTCTCTCAATCCCTGTCTCCAAAATCTCGTGCCCCCCCACTTTCCTTTTCATTCCAGACAAAGACCCCCCCCCCTCACCCCAATCGGCCTGCACAGCACTTTTTTTTTTTCTTGCCTTATCGAGACCATTTTTTCTATCTATAGATATATCTATTTTGGGATCTTTTTCTACTATTTTTGATATCATTTTGGATATTTTTTTTTCCCCTTTTAAGAAGCCGGGGGAATATTTTTCATAGCGCTTGAATTTTATATCAATATTATTTTTTTTTTTAATATTCAGCATTTTTTTTTTTCTTCACGCTCCGGTTTCTTGTCTCGATCCCGTGACGGCCGCCGGGAGGGGGCAAGGGAGCGGCGGGGTGGGCAGGCGCACCTCGGACGCCAGAACGCTGAGAAAAGGAACCCGACGGCAAGAGAGGCGCAACCGAAAATCGACAGGATCCAACCTACGTTCCCTCAGCATGGTGACTGTAAGTACCGCCATCTTTCTTTTTTTCTTTTTATCTAGAAAATGTTTCGTGAAGAAAGCGGCGAATTAGGAGGATGATGAGTTGTGTTTTTTGCGCTGTGCTGGCACAGGAGGAGGAAGAAGAAGATGCAGAGAAAGGTGGAGGGATGGAAAGAGGAATCTCAGGGGAGTCCCAGCTGGGACCAGAAGGCATCTTACAATGCAGCAATGAGGACAGAAAGTGGGGGAGGAAAAGTGACGGGAAGGGAGAAGGAGAGCGCGTGTCCTTGGTGCCCTGAGATACTACGGGATGGAGGATAGATGGATAAATAGATAATAGATAGATAGATAGATAGATAGATAGATAGATAGATAGATAGATAGATAGATAGATAATATATAAATAGATAATAGTTAGATAAGTAATAGATAGATGATAGATAATAGACAGATAATAGATAGATAATAGATAGATAGACAGATAATGGATAGATAGATAGATAGATAATAGATAGACAGATAATAGATAGACAGATAATAGATAGATAGATAATAGATAGATAGATGATAGCTAGATAGATAATAGATAATAAATAGATAGATAGATAGATGATAGCTAGATAGATAGATTATAGATAGATAATAGATAATGAATAGATAGATAGATAGATAGATAGATAGATAGATAGATAGATAGATAATAGATATAATAGATAATGAATAGATAGATAGATGATAGATAGATAGATAGATAGATAATATAAGATAGATAGATAGATAGATAGATAGATAGATAGTAGATAGATAGATAGATAGATAATAGATATATAAAAGATAATGAATAGATAGATAGATAGATAGATGATAGATAGTATATTAGATAGATAGATAATAGGTAGATAGATGACTTGGGAAGGATGGGGTATGGAAATGCAGACACTGCACAGACTGATACCACCAACACCCTACCCAGTTGCAGCTGGTACCTACAGGAACATGGGGGTGGGGGTTCTTGAGAACAATAGAAGAGACATGGCGGTCACTGGGCGTGTGAGCACGCGTGTATGATGGATGTATACAGAAAACACGTATTAGAATAATTCCCCATATCTTATCAATGCCCATGCCTTGACTAATACATTAATTGGTACTCTATCTATCTCTCTATCATCTATCTATCATTATATATATATATATCGATCACCTGGTCACACAATACTATACCTATGGCCTTGTTTCCCCTTTACTGTCCTCTGTTCTTGACATCTTGGGCCACACAATACTTTAGTCCGACTTCCTTATATGACCCATTTCCAGAAATATCCGGCCCTAGGTCGTCCTTGCACGTGCCTGGCACGCTCACACACCGCCTGGTGTATACTGTCCGATGTTACGTTCTATCTATCTATCTATCTATCTATCTATCTATCTATCTATCTATCTATCACATATCTATTATAAGCTCAATTTTTATGTTTTATCTATCTAGTATCTATCTATTATCTATTATCTATCTCTATATATCTATTATATATCTATCTATTATCCATCTATTATCTATTTATCTATTATCTATCTATTATCTATTTACCTAGCTATCTGTCTATTATCTATCTATTATCTATTTATCTATCTATAATCTATCTCTATCTATTACATATCTATGTATCAATCTATCGATCTAACTATTAGCTATATATCCATTATCGATCTATCTATCTATCTATCTATCTATCTATCTATCTATCTATCTATCTATCTGCTATCTATCTATCTATCTATCTAACTATCTATCTATCTATCTATTATCCATCATCTATTATCTATCTCTATCTATCTATCTATCTATCTATCATATCTATCTACATCATACCATTATCTATCTATCTATCTATCTATCTATTATCTATCTATCCATTATCTATCTATTATCTATCATCTATCTATCTATCCATTATCTATCTATCTATTATCCATCATCTATTATCTATCTATCTATCTATATATCTATTATCCATCATCTATCTATCTATCATCTATTATCTATCTATTATCCTCATCTATTATCTATCATCTATTGTCTATCTATCTATCTATCTATCTATCTATCTATCTATCTATCTATCTATCTATCTATCTATCTATCTATCTATCTATCTATCTAGCTGCCACAAGAGGTGGTGAGTTCTCCTTCAATGGAAGTCTTCAAACAAAGGCTGGATAGACATCTGTCTGGGATGATTTAGAGAATCCTGCTTTGAGAAGGGGGTTGGACCAGAAGGCCCAGGAGGTCCCTTCCAACTCTACAGTCATGGCCAAAAGTTTTGAGAATGACACAAATATTATATTTTCACATGATCTGCTGCCCTCTGGTTTTTATGTGTGTTTGACAGATGTTTTTATCACAGACAGAAATATAATAATTGCAAACATATGAGTAACAAAAGCTTATATTGACAGTTAGATTGAGTTAATGCAGCAAGTCAATATTTGCAGCGTTGACCCTTCTTCTTCAGGACCTCTACAATTCTCCCTGGCATGCTCTCAATCAACTTCTGGACCAAATCCTGACTGATAGCAGTCCATTCTTGCACAATCAATGCTTTCATTTTGTCAGAATTTTTAGGTTTTTGTTTGTCCACCCATCTCTTGATGATTGACCACAAGTTCTCAATGGGATTAAGATCTGGGGAGTTTCCAGGCCATGGACCCAAAATCTCTATGTTTTGTTCCCTGAGCCATTTAGGTATCACCTTTGCTTTATGGCAAGGTGCTCCATCATGCTGGAAAAGTCATTGTTGATCGCCAAACTGCTCTTGGAGGGTTGGGAGAAGTTGCTCTTGGAGGACATTCTGGTACCATTCTTTATTCATGGCTGTGTTTTTAGGCAAGACTGTGAGAGAGCCGATTCCCTTGGCTGAGAAGCAACCCCACACATGAATGGTTTCAGGATGCTTAACAGTTGGCATGAGACAAGACTGGTGGTAGCGCTCACCTTGTCTTCTCCGAATGAGGCGTTTTCCTGATGTCCCAAACAATCGAAAAGGGGATTCATCAGAGAAATAACTTTACCCCAGTCGTCAGCAGTCCACTGCCTGTACCTTTTGCAGAATATCAGTCTGTCCATGATGTTTTTTCTGGAGAGAAGTGGCTTCTTTGCTGCCCTCCTTGAGACCAGGCCTTGCTCCAAGAGTCTCCGCCTCACAGTGCGTGCAGATGCACTCTCACCTGCCTGCTGCCATTCCTGAGCAAGCTCTGCACTGCTGGTAGCCCGATCCCGCAGCTGAAACACTTTTAAGAGATGGTCCTGGCGCTTGCTGGTCTTTCTTGGGCGCCTTGAAACCTTTTTGGCAACAATGGAACCTCTCTCTTGAAGTTCTTGATGATGCGATAGATTGTTGACTGAGGTGCAATCTTTCTAGCTGCGATACTCTTCCCTGTTAGGCCATTTTTGTGCATTCAATGATGACTGCACGTGTTTGTTTAGAGATAACCATGGTTAACAGAAGAGAAACAATGATGCCAAGCACCAGCCTCCTTTTAAAGTGTCCAGTGGTCTCATTCTTACTTAATCATGACAGATTGATCTCCAGCCATGTCCTCATCAACACCCACACCTGTGTTAATGGAGCAATCACTGAAAAGAGGTTAGCTGGTCCTTTTAAGGCAGGGCTGCAATGATGTTGAAATGTGTTTTAGGGGATGAAGTTCATTTTCTAGCCAAATATTGACTTTGCAAGTAATTGCTGTTAAGCTGATCACTCTTTATAACATTCTGGAGTATATGCAAATTGCCATTAGAAAAAGTGAAGCAGTAGACTTTGTAAAAATTAATATTTGAGTCATTCTCAAAACTTTTGGCCATGACTGTACCATTCTATGATTCTATGATTCTATCTATCCATTATCTATCTATCTATCTATCTATCTATCTATCTATCTATCTATCCATTATCTATCTATCTATCTATCTATCTATCTATTTATTATCTATCTATCTATCTATCCATTATCTATATTCTATCTATCTATCTATCTATCTATCCATTATCTACTATCTATCCATTATCTATCTATCTATCTATCTATCTATCTATCTATCTATCTATCATCTATCTATTATCCATCATCTATCTATCTATCTCTTTATCTGTGGTTTTGGTTGCCGGCCACTTCCGGCGTCCCTGCCCGTGACAGTCCACCTTATGTTACATGCCGCCAGTGCCCGCGTCTGTGCCACGCATTCTTCTTCAAAGGCTCCATTCTGTAAGGAACCTCACTCTCACTCCGTCCTCCTCCTCCCTGTTTTCTCTGCATTATCCTTCCCTTCCTAACCCTTTCTCCATCACACACAATCCATCCTCTGTCTGGCACGCTCAGTTTTCACACTCTAACCCAAGACATACAGATGGAGCAGATCTGAATTCGTCATTTAACCCTTCAGCGACACATCGTTCGTGGAACACGAGATCTCTGAATGTATTCGATGAACCTGAAGACCTGGGTGACAAAACAATGAAAGATGGTTTTACAATGGGTTATGCAAAATGGTAAACTCAGTCCTGCTGCATCTGACGAGCTTGGTCCTGCTAGATTTGACAGAGCGGCTAGCGGGGATATATATTATAAAATCGTTCTGCACATCTCTGCAGGCCAACACATGTTGGCCTTGTATACCCAGTGCAGAGATTTAGATGTCAGGGTGCTTATTTATATGCGGAAATGAATATATGGAAATGTTGCTTATGTGCTGCAGTTTTGAGCATGGAACTTACATTACAATAGAGAAGTCGGGTGGCGGTGGTATTGACAGGGAGATAGATGAAAGCGACCATAATGAGATTTGGAGAGGCGATGGAAGGAAGGGACTTATACCCAAGATGGAAGCAGATTGATGAGGAGGAAATTTCTGAGACAAAGACGAGAATGGAAGAACGTGGACTGTAGGTGGCGGGTGTCACCATGATACATTGGGCTAGGAACAGGGTCTCATAGGCTGAATTAGCAGAAGATGGAGGGGACGTAGTTATGGGTATAAAAGGGAATCTATCATGAGGTGCAGCAGGATGTGGAGTAGGAGGGGGAAGATACTGAGAGGAAGCATGGAGGTGGACGCTAAGAGGAAGCAATGATGATGTGAAGGACATTGTGAAGGAGAAAAGATCAAACTCAGTATTGTTATCAGTGGTTCCAAGTCAATCTTTGTGGGTTTTGGCCAAGGTAAAATGTCAATTTATATAAACACAGATTGAAAGCTTTGTGTGGTAAAATTAGGTAAATCTAAAACAATAAGGGGGCTAATAAGATGTGAACTTTATATAAATGTCTCAGCAGTGTTTCAAAGGCCATGTCACAAAGTCCCCCGGCCCTACCATACATGTACCCGCTTGTAGAGATGAAGGTGTTACCCATTGCCATTCCACTTCTACCTAAAATACAAATTCCTGGAAGGATACTACATGCTCCATTAACTTTATATCTCCAGGAGTTCTGGGAATCATAAGGACATGGGGACGGACAAAAAAAGAACTAGTATCAGAAAAGAAAAATTAAATGTTGTTAGGTCCCGCTATGGGTGTATAATACACCCCTGGTTTTAAAAATGTTTTTAATTTCTTGAATATCAGACTTGTGTGGTCTTAAAATAACATACCCCAGAAAGTCTACACTTACATGACAATTTTTGATACCAGAACATAGCAGTGGCATTGGTCTGAAGAGATCAGACCTGATATAACATATACAGTATCTTATTCTGTCACTATTTTTTGTAAATGCAGCTTTCATTATGATTATGTTTCTTAAAGCTTCTGATAAGAATACAATATTTAAATGGTGTTACTGCAATGTACACCTTCTTGCCTATCATGGAAGTATATGGAACCCGCTGAATACATGGATACACTAAATGAATGGCATGGTGGCAGGAACACAAGCTAACTTCTGTTTGAATGAGTTTGCGTTTGTCAACTCTAATTATACTAATGACCAATGAGCATCCCTCAAAATAAATTAAGACCACAGTAGTATATGAGTGATAACTCTATGTAGAATATGGACACTTATTTTTATGGGTTGCATATGAATGTACAGCAGTGTGAATTTTGCATCCTGTTGTGGCCACAAAGAATGGACCTGTTTCTGTTTCCTATGTGAATTTACAGGCATCAAACTAGTAGACAACAACCATTAGATCTTCTAATTAAGCAATTAGGCCACAAATTGTTACTTTACAGCAGGGCTTCAAAGGGCCCACAATTAGAAAAGAAGAATCAAATGAGTAACTTAAGTGGAGTGGCTTTGCTTGGACTAATTAGCATTATTTTCCCAATAATGATAACTGAGAGCAATGAATTAAAAAAGACTTTAAACCATAGTGATATGACCTGTGAGTTTCACTGTGAGCCGCCATGTCACCTATGCTATCACTTCACAGTATAAATAGTCTATGGACCTCGACCCAGACAAGAGCCTTGCAGATAGTCCTTGTGCTCATTATAGTCATATACAGTGAGGGAAATAAGTATTTGATCCCTTGCATGTTTTTGTAAGTTTGTCCACTGACAAAGACATGAACAGTCTATAATTTAAGGGTAGGTTAATTTTAACATTGAGAGACTGAATATCAAAAAATAAAATCCAGAAAATCACATTGTATAAATTATATAAATTTATTTGCATTTTGCAGTGGGAAATAAGTATTTGATCCCCTACCAACCATTAAGAGTTCTGGCTCCTACAAACCAGGTAGACACTCCTTATCAACTTGTTACATGCATTAAAGACAGCTTACATAGTCCCCTTTATAAAAGACTCCTGTCCACAGACTCAATTAATCAGTCAGACTCTAACCTCTACAACATGGGCAAGACCAAAGAGCTTTATAAGGATGTCAGGGACAAAAGCATAGACCTGCACAAAGCTGGAAGGGGCTACAAAGCCATCAGTAAGACACTGGGTGAGAAGGAGACAACTGTTGGTGCAATAGTAAGAAAATGGAAGAAATACAAAATGACTGTCCATTGACTTCGATCTAGGGCACCATGCAAAATCTCACCTTGTGGGGTATCCTTGATCATGAGGAAGGTGAGAGATCAGCCTAAAACCACACGGGGAGAACTTGTTAATGATCTCAAGGCAGCTGGGACTACAGTCACCAAGAAAACCATTGGTAACACATTACACCATAAAGGTTTAAAATCCTGCAGTGCCCGCAAGGTCCCCCTGCTCAAGAAGGCACATGTGCAGGCCGTCTGAAGTTTGCCAATGAACACCTGGATGATTCTGTGAGTGATTGGGAGAAGGTGCTGTGGTCAGAGGAGACAAAAATTGAGGTCTTTGACATTAACTCAACTCGCCGTGTTTGTAGGAAGAGAAATGCTGCCTATGACCCAAAGAACACCATCCCCACTGTCAAGCATGGAGGTGGAAACATTATGTTTTGGAGGTGTTTCTCTGCTAAGGACACAGGGCTACTTCACTGCATCAATGGGAGAATGGATGGAGCCATGTACTGTAAATTCCTGAGTGACAACCTCCTTCCCTCCGCGAGGACATTAAAAATGGGTCGTGGCTGGGTCTTCCAGCAAGACAATAACTCAAAATATACAGCCAAGGCAACAAAGGAGTGACTCAAAAAGAAGCACATTAAGGTCATGGAGTGGCCTAGTCAGTCTCCAGACCTTAATCCCATAGAAAACTTATGGAGGAAGGTGAAGCTCCGAGTTGCCAAGTGACAGCCTCAAAATCTTAATGATTTAGAGATGATCTGCGAAGAGGAGTGGAGCAAAATTCCTCCTGACATGTGCGCAAACCTCATCATCAACTACAAAACGTCTGACTGCTGTGCTGCCAACAAGGGTTTTGCCACCAAGTATTAAGTCTTGTTTGCCAGAGGGATCAAATACTTATTTCTCTCTGCAAAATGCAAATACATTTATATAATTTATACAATGTGATTTTCTGGGTTTTATTTTTGATATTCTATCTCTCAATGTTAAAATTAACCGACCCTTAAAATTATAGACTGTTCATGTCTTTGTCAGTGGGCAAACTTACAAAATCAGCAAGGGATCAAATACTTATTTCCCCACTGTAGCTGCCATTAGTAGCTGGGTAATGATTAACACTAATACAATACTCCATAACTTCATTGTTGGTCTCCAACACTAGGACCATTGAGAAACCTTGCTCTGCCGAATCATTTTTTGACTTTTCATCCTAGCTCCTTGAGTAGATTTTCCATTTTCAATATTCCAGGAAGGCTTTGGTTTCATATTCTTCACAGTTTTTCATCGTTGACCTTATTGGCAATTCAGCTAATCAACATTCATCTGTCATTTTATTATTAAAGATTATCTGCCAACACAGCTCCAAATTCTCAAATTGCCTTGAGATTGTTTTTTAGATGATTTGTGCATCACTAGGTGGGTGCTTCCGCTTCCTCCTCCGTTCTATCACGTCCTTGGTGATCTTCATTCAGAGTTCCTTTCATTAATGATTAAGTCTGGCCATCTGATGGGTTTGGAGAACTTGGACTATATATCAATTCAGTTGATGAGAAGTCCAAAATATTACTGTTACGACTCATCTGGCTGTAGGTCATGGTGAGAAGCACGGACCAGAGGCATTAATGCCGCCAAGTTAGATAGGCCGGATGCTGCGTGGAACTCAAAGATTTCGTAGAGTTGGATATTTTGGATGTCAAGTTGAGCAGAGGAACTGGATGTGACGGAAGGCACATGAATCAGCGTTGGATATGCTGGATAGTATGTGTAACAGCAGAGCGGTACAAGATAGACGGCACATGGAACAGCGAGGATTAGCAGATTAGGAGATGTTGACAGGCACCTTGGAATAATAGAGCTGAGTATACAGACAGCACCTTAGATCGGCTGGGCAATGTACATGGTCAAGGACCTTGGTACAGCAGAGACGAGTGTGCAGACATCACCTTAGAGTAGAGTCAAGTAGACAGAAAAGTACTTCGATGCAGCAGGACCAACCTGTTGCAAATAAGGTAAGAGAGAGTTGGGCGCCAGAGAAGAAAAAGGCACAGACAGACCGATGCTGGATTTGGGCTGGATAAGTAACAGTTACCTTCCATTTCGAGATAATGGTGATCATCCGTGTAGCCGCTGACCTTCTATGTACCTCTACAGTAGAAATAAAAAGTAGTCAATGTAGAATGTCTCCTCAGAAGTCCTATAACAATGACACTGCTAGTCCGTATGACTATCCATGTGACTTTCCAATTTGGGGGTAAATTTCAAGCCTTATCTGGAAATCAATGAAGTATTCATTCCCCTATTGTTATCATAAATCTGCCCTAATTCTAGAGTGTTATGTTATATCTTTGACAAAAGTTATTCTACCCTTCTCCAACTTAGTTACAACTTTAAGTCGTATCCATCCTTTCAGATGTCTTTTTAGAATAAGTTGCACTTTATGTGTACATAAATACTATTTCATTGTATGAGTTGGGTCCTACTTTTTCCCCTATTTTTCCTTCTCTAACTCAAATTTTCAGTTGTATCTGAGCTAGTGGTTAGAGACAAGCTGCTTTGATGTCTTCCAAACACAGCATGAACAGGCATGAGCAATTTCTTCTCTCCTGTATCTATGCAGCACATGTTCAGAAGCTGCAGTAGCACGGCGGACAGCAGTACTGAGCAGTGTAGCTGAGAATCCAGCACTGGGGTGGATGTAGAACATTTACCATAAAGTGATCTCTCTGTGTCTGTGCCTCTTTCTTTTAACCTGCTCCTCACTCTTCCATACCTAGTTTCCATAGACTTCAATAGGCAGCTGTAATTTAATCATTCTTCAGGAACTAACAGTTCTTCTTGTTTCAAACAAGACTGATTCTCACAGTTTTTCAGAGTGAATGATGTGTTCAGGAGGCAGAGGAGGAGAAGAAGTGGATTATAAATGAAATGAGGAGCAGAATCTCTGATTATATATACAGTACAGACCAAAAGTTTGGACACACCTTCTCATTCAGCGATTTTTCTGTATTTTCATGGCTATGAAAATTGTAGAATCACACTGAAGGCATCAAAACTATGAATTAACACATGTGGAATTATACATTACACTTTACAAAAAAGTGTGAAACAACTGAAAATATGTCTTATATTCTAGGTTCTTCAAAGTAGCCACCTTTTGCTTTAATTACTGCTTTGCACGCAGAAAAGGTGAACGGATGGACTCTACATGCCTGGTTTCCACCGTGAAGCATGGAGGAGGTGGTGTGATGGTGTGGGGGTGCTTTACTGGTGACACTGTTGGGGATTTATTCAAAATTGGAGGCATACTGAACCAGCATGGCTACCACAGCATCTTGCAGCGGCATGCTATTCCATCCGGTTTGCGTTTAGTTGGACCATCATTTATTTTTCAACAGGACAATGACCCCAAACACACCTCCAGGCTGTGTAAGGGCTATTTGACCAAGAAGGAGAGTGATGGGGTGCTACACCAGATGACCTGGCCTCCACAGTCACCAGACCTGAACCCAATCGAGATGGTTTGGGGTGAACTGGACCGCTCACCGCTTCAATTTTGAATAATCCCCAACAGTGTCACCAGCAAAGCACCCCCACACCATCACACTACCTCCTCCATGCTTCACAGTGGGAACCAGGCATGTAGAGTCCATCCGTTCACCTTTTCTGCGTGCAAAGCAGTAATCAAAGCAAAAGGTGGCTACTTTGAAGAACTTAGAATATAAGACATATTTTCAGTTGTTTCACACTTTTTTGTAAAGTGTAATGTATAATTCCACATGTGATAATTCATAGTTTTGATGCCTTCAGTGTGATTCTACAATTTTCATAGTCATGAAAATACAGAAGAATCTTTGAATGAGAAAGTGTGTCCAAACTTTTGGTCTGTACTGTATATATATATATATATATATATATATACACAGTATATATATACTGTACATAATATAAACACATGGTCAAAATTGTTGGTACCCCTCGTTTAAAGATCTGAAAAACCCAACTACAGTATCGAAGGTGAGAGGTCCTGGTGCCCCTGCACCTCCCGTATTACCTGCCCGTGGTGCACATGTCCCTACATGTGTACCTCCGGCAGACATTACACAGGTACGAGGATTAGACTAGGACAAGTGAGCCAGAATAACCTTTTAAGAACCGGTTATCGGACATTGGTCGAAATATGGCTTCTATGATTTCTTCCCGTAGATTGTGGCTTGTGGCCATCTCGCAAAGCTGGATGTGGCTCTCAAATTATAACTGCTATAAGGGGAGCAGTGAAGTCCAGAGGGATCTCAGGATATATAAATTAACCAATAGTGGGTGGAGGAGGGTCCAAAGTGAAAAATGGCAAAATCACTAATGGGAAAAAATGGTGTAATTTTGGAGTTGACAGAAGGAGTAAGAGAGAACTGTCGACTACTGCTTACTTTTTTGGCATCACATGGCGGTCTTTTAAGGGTGCGTAGGTTGATACCTATGGCTCGTGTATTGGATGTCGTATATTTTGAAGTAATTGCATCAGTTTTATTTTAGGTATGATGAAGAGACCGAGGTGCGGGGGTTGTGGGGCAGGTCCTAATGGCTGCGATATCTTTGTGGCTGCGCCTCACCCAGGCGGCAGCGGTGACAGGCGCATCTCCTGCAGTCATTATCCTTCTGCTTGTGCGCTTTATTCAGATCTGCTCCGACCCCTCCTCGCTGTCTCCTCTCTATTCATAGATGCCTACACAGGAGGAAGAGCACAGCGTCTATTTTTGTGAGATGATTTTATACACCTGGGTTATTTTTATACTGTGCATTCACCTGAAAGACTGAGACTGTGTAGGCTGCAGCGACGCTGTCACCCAGCAGACAGACGCGCCATCTCGTGTGCAGACGCTATCACTAGTATTCACTACAACCGATATACACAAAGACCCCCATTCCTCAAAGAGGTTTCTTTATGGTGTAACATTACTTGAAATGTCAAGAAATTTTGTGAACTCAGTTTGTATTTGCTACTGGTGTCCAAAAATTTCATTTTTTTCTTTATACATCGCACTTCTGCACAGCATTTTCATTACATGTGACATAACAGCTGACAAATGCGGATTACATAAATATACTATCACTTATGAGAGGTTTTATACCTCAGTGTAATGTACGCATCCCTACAAGTCACAGAGAGATCCTTAATTATGTAGAACCAACTCTGACAATTCTCCACACACTAACATGAAGGTATCCATAAATGTACCACATCTCCTCTCATCACTAATACTAATACACCATGAGAGGTATACACAGCACAGGTTACAGTACACACATCTCCTCCTCACACTAAAAATACACCCATGAGAGGTATACACAGCACAGGTACAGTAACACACTCTCCTCCTCCACTACTACACCATGACGAGGTATAACAGCACGGATACATGCTGATACACACCTGAATCTAAAGCCATGTTACACTTCTACCTACTACACCATGAGACTAGATTTTACACTAGCAACAGGTACAGTACCATCTTCCAATCTCAAACATCCTACAACTCATTCTTATTCTACTACACCATTAGTGAAGATGGTACTCACACACTTTCATTACCACGGTCACAAAACAGACACACATCTCCTCCTCAACTACTACTACACCATGAAGGTATACACAGCACAGGTACAGTACACACATCTCCTCCTCACACTACTACACCATGAAGGTATACACAGCACAGGTACAGTACACACATCTCCTCCTCACACTCACTACACCATGAAGGTATACACAGCACAGGTACAGTACACACATCTCCTCCTCACACTACTACACCATGAAGGTATACACAGCACAGGTACAGTACACACATCTCCTCCTCACACTACTACTACACCATGACAGGTATACACAGCACAGGTACAGTACACACATCTCCTCCTCACACTACTACACCATGAGAGGTATACACAGCACAGGTACAGTACACACATCTCCTCCTCACACTACTACACCATGAGAGGTATAACAGCACAGGTACAGTACACACATCTCCTCCTCACACTACTACTACTACTACTACACCATGAGAGGTATACACAGCACAGGTACAGTACACACATCTCCTCCTCACATACTACACCATGAAGGTATACACAGCACAGGTACAGTACACACATCTCCTCCTCATATACTACTACACCATGAGAGGTATACACAGCACAGGTACAGTACACACATCTCCTCCTCATAATACTACTACACCATGACAGGTATACACAGCACAGTACAGTACACACATCTCCTCCTCACACTACTACACCATGACAGGTATACACAGCACAGGTACAGTACACACATCTCCTCCTCAATACTACTACACCATGAAGGTATACACAGCACAGGTACAGTACACACATCTCCTCCTCATAATACTACTACACCATGAAGGTATACACAGCACAGGTACAGTACACACATCTCCTCCTCACACACTATCACCATGAGAGGTATACACAGCACAGGTACAGTACACACATCTCCTCCTCACACTACTACACATGAGAGGTATACACAGCACAGGTACAGTACACACATCTCCTCCTCACATACTACACCAAGAGAGTATACACAGCACAGGTACAGTACACACATCTCCTCCTCACATCACTACACCATGAGAGGTATACACAGCACAGGTACAGTACACACATCTCCTCCTCATATACTACTACACCATGAGAGGTATACACAGCACAGGTACAGTACACACATCTCCTCCTCAACTACTACACCATGAAGGTATACACAGCACAGGTACAGTACACACATCTCCTCCTCATAATACTACTACACCATGACAGGTATACACAGCACAGGTACAGTACACACATCTCCTCCTCACACTACTACACCATGACAGGTATACACAGCACAGGTACAGTACACACATCTCCTCCTCAAATACTACTACACCATGAAGGTATACACAGCACAGGTACAGTACACACATTCCTCCTCACATCACTACACCATGAGAGGTATACACAGCACAGGTACAGTACACACATCTCCTCCTCATATTACTATACACCATGAGAGGTATACACAGCACAGGTACAGTACACACATCTCCTCCTCACAACTATTACACCATGAGAGGTATACACAGCACAGGTACAGTACACACATCTCCTCCTCATACTATACACCATGAGAGGTATACACAGCACAGGTACAGTACACACATCTCCTCCTCAATATACTACACCATGACAGGTATACACAGCACAGGTACAGTACACACATCTCCTCCTCATAATACTACTACACCATGAAGGTATACACAGCACAGGTACAGTACACACATCTCCTCCTCACATCACTACACCATGAAGGTATACACAGCACAGGTACAGTACACACATCTCCTCCTCACATCACTACACCATGAGAGGTATACACAGCACAGGTACAGTACACACATCTCCTCCTCATACTATTACACCATGAGAGGTATACACAGCACAGGTACAGTACACACATCTCCTCCTCACACTACTAACACCATGAGAGGTATACACAGCACAGGTACAGTACACACATCTCCTCCTCATTACTACTACACCATGAGAGGTATACACAGCACAGGTACAGTACACACATCTCCTCCTCAAATACTAATACACCATGAGAGGTATACACAGCACAGGTACAGTACACACATCTCCTCCTCATAACTACTACACCATGACAGGTATACACAGCACAGGTACAGTACACACATCTCCTCCTCAAATACTACACCATGACAGGTATACACAGCACAGGTACAGTACACACATCTCCTCCTCATATTACTACTACACCATGACAGGTATACACAGCACAGGTACAGTACACACATCTCCTCCTCACATACTACTACACCATGAAGGTATACACAGCACAGGTACAGTACACACATCTCCTCCTCATACTACTATACACCATGAGAGGTATACACAGCACAGGTACAGTACACACATCTCCTCCTCTACACTACTACACCATGAGAGGTATACACAGCACAGGTACAGTACACACATCTCCTCCTCATATATACTACTACACCATGAAGGTATACACAGCACAGGTACAGTACACACATCTCCTCCTCACTACTACTACACCATGAGAGGTATACACAGCACAGGTACAGTACACACATCTCCTCCTCATACTACTACTACACCATGAGAGGTATACACAGCACAGGTACAGTACACACATCTCCTCCTCACATACTACTACACCATGAGAGGTATACACAGCACAGGTACAGTACACACATCTCCTCCTCATAATACTACTACACCATGACAGGTATACACAGCACAGGTACAGTACACACATCTCCTCTCATAATACTACTACACCATGACAGGTATAACAGCACAGGTACAGTACACACATCTCCTCCTCACACTACTACTACACATGACAGGTATACACAGCACAGGTACAGTACACACATCTCCTCCTCATAATACTACTACACCATGAGAGGTATACACAGCACAGGTACAGTACACACATCTCCTCCTCATATTACTATACACCATGACAGGTATACACAGCACAGGTACAGTACACACATCTCCTCCTCATATACTACTACACCATGAAGGTATACACAGCACAGGTACAGTACACACATCTCCTCCTCATAACTACTACTACACCATGAGAGGTATACACAGCACAGGTACAGTACACACATCTCCTCTTCATAATACTATACACCATGAAGGTATACACAGCACAGGTACAGTACACACATCTCCTCCTCACATACTACTACACCATGAGAGGTATACACAGCACAGGTACAGTACACACATCTCCTCCTCACATACTACTACACCATGAGAGGTATACACAGCACAGGTACAGTACACACATCTCCTCCTCACACTACTACACCATGACAGGTATACACAGCACAGGTACAGTACACACATCTCCTCCTCACACTACTACTACACCATGACAGGTATACACAGCACAGGTACAGTACACACATCTCCTCCTCATATTACTACTACACCATTACAGGTATACACAGCACAGATACAGTACACACATCTCCCCTCACACTACTACTACACCATGACAGGTATACACAGCACAGGTACAGTACACACATATCCTCCTCATAACACTACTACTTCATGACAGGTATACACAGCATAGGTACAGTACACACATCTCCTCCTCATAACACTACTACACCATGACAGGTATACACAGCATAGGTAAGTACACACATCTTCTTCTCACACATACTATTACACCATGACAGGTATAATGTCACGTTTGTGCAAGATGCAACAGGCAGTCGCTCTGCATCTGGCTGCTGGGAGTTTATAGACTCTCAGTCTGCTTCAGGGAGCCGCTGGTGATATTAACATTTTCCCTTGTGAAAGCTTGGAGCTGGATCTGTCTGTTAACTTCCTCTCTGGTGCTCTTGGAGGACGTTTGGTGTTACCTCTCTGGAGTCTGCTCAAGCTAAGTTTCTCCCTCCTTGTTTGTCTAACTTCTTGTCTTTAGTGTACAGTAAGGACTGTCTTTAGTGTACAGTAAGGACTGACCAGTGCTCACCCCCACATTGCCTAGTCATGGCCTAGCTCTAGGGATATACAGGGCTTAGCTTTCCTGCTCAGCATTAGTGTTTAACTAATATAGGGACGGTAGGGTAGGCAGAGTGCTGTTCTATCTGCCTAGGGATCTCCACTCCCCCTTTCCCTAGCGTTTGGGCTTCCTTCCCTTCATCCCTTCATGTTGCACTTAGTCTTCCCACACTGTGTGTGACATTACCATCGTCCATGCACATTTAGGAAAAAAAAAAACTGACACGTGGTTTTATTTGTGTTTTTTTTCCCCCTTGGGAACAGTGGCTGCAGGTCGCTGATGTTGGGGTCTCTGGAGGTAGACCGTTCCAGCTGGAACCCAAGGTTGCCCTCTCAAGCAGGCTTTCAGGAGGTAGGGACAAGTTTTTCGTGTTCAAGGAAGCGTGCAAAGTGTATTTTAAACTTCATCCTCACTCCTACAGAAATGAGGAGCAACGACTTGGAATTGTTATTTATCTGCTGCAATTTTCATCTTTAGCCAGCCTTGTGTCGCCTTCATAGGGGAATCGGTCAGTGGAGACGTATAGCTCCGAATTCCGCAGATGGGCAACTGATACAAAATGGAATTACCCGTCTCTCAGAAGTCAGTTTCTTCAGGGCCTTACTGAAAGGTTGAAAGATGCTTTGGAGGTGTATGAAACCCCTGAGTCATTCGAGGCTACCATGTTGTTGGCTATACGTGTTGATAGATGCTTTTGAGCTAGGTGGGTAAGACCGTTTCGGGGATTTGCCCCTTTGCCAGGGGAGTGTCTGGCGATGACCAGTTCTGTGGAAGGTGGAGGAATCCATGCAGTTAGAGGGTGCTTCTGCATCTTACATTTCCCCAGAGATTCACAAAAAGAAGGAAGTGTGGTTTTTTTGTGGAAAAAAGGGACATTTTATTGGGGCCTGTCCTTTGATGCCTAAGCAAAAGGAGACTCGTTTAACCCTTGGTAATCTTGAGTTGAATAAGCAAGGGGTGCATTTATCGTCAACTTGCAGTTCCTGCTTTTCCTGACAGCGAGGTGTTGCTGGAGAGCAAAACGGAAGAGATTTCTGTGTTTGTTGACAGTGGAGTTAGAGTCAGCATGGTTGATGCCGAGTTTGCTAGAACTCATGGGCTGGCTTGCTTTACTTTAGCTAAGCCCATTCCCATCTTCCCCATCGACACAGCGCCACTTGCACTGAAAGCTCTGACTCAGATTGTACATAATGTAAGACTAAGGGTGGGTTCATTGTCAGACAATTCCTTGCTATGTCCTGGATGGTCTTCTCACCCCAATTGTATTGGGTCTTCCCTGGTTGGTTGAAACATAATCCGTTGGTGGATTGGCAAGCCAGGGAGATCAGTGAGTGAGGGGATTACTGCCAGAGAACTGTTTCAATATTTCCCTTTCTACAGTCTCTACAGAACCCTTACCTGAATTTTTGTCTGGTTTAAGGATGTTTTTTCTGAGAGGGGGTGCCAAGATTTTCCTCCTCACCGTACATATGACTTCCTATTAACCTGACCCCAGAAGCTCAACTTCCAAAGACCAGACTGTATAATCTTTCTGGCCCTGAGAGACAAGCCATGAAGGATTTAATTGTGGAAAGTGTGGAGAAGGGACACATTAGACCCTCATCTTCACCTGTGGTGGCTGGGTTCTTCTTCGTGAATAATAATAATATAATAATCTTTATTTATATAGCGCCAACATATTCCGCAGCGCTTTACAGTTTAACAGTTTCAAAACACAAGTCAAAAGTAACAACGTTAACAATAAATAATTAAAGCAAAATAAGCCGCCCCTGCTCGTGAGAGCTTACAATCTACAATTTACAATTTTCGTGAAGAAAAAAGATGGCGCTCTACGTCCCTGTTTAGATTTCCGGGAATTAAATCTGTTGGAATATGTTTGGTGCAACAACTCCATTCCTGTCTATGAGTGTTTAGTTGCTAGATTTGTATGTTGTTCATAAAGTTAGAACAAAAAAACTCCCAGAGGCTCACACAGGGAGAGCATGTGACTGTATTTCCTGCTTTTCCTGTGTCTGTGTATGAGAGAAGCAGCCTGCTGTAGATGATGCACAGATAGAGACACACAAATTATTTAGTCCTGATTAAGCTTATCATATATTGTTCCTGAATAAACAAGTTCTGATGTCACACGCTTGGAGAGTATCATGAGTAATTCGCTGCCAACAAAATCAGATTATTATCCGAGATTCTGGACCTGTTCAGCCAGGTTGTGGGAGCTAAGGTGTTCTCCAAGTTGGATTTAAGGGGGACCTACAATCTGGTTAGAATCAGAGAAGGAGATGAATGGAAAACGGCGTTCAATACCCCTGAGGGTTATTTCGAGGGTCTGATTTTTCCAAATGGTCGGATGCCGCCCTGCAGGCTTTTTCCTCCCTAAAGAGCTATTTTACCACTGCCCCTATACTCAGTCAACCCGATGTTTCCCAACCCTTTGTTGTGGAGGTTGACGAGTCGGAGGTGGAGGTTGGGGCTATGCTGTCTTAAGGCACCGTTACACATAGCGACACTCCAGCGATCCCAACACCGATACGACCAGGTAAGGATCGCTGGTACGTCGCTACATGGTCATTAGTAAGTTGTCAAACAGGCAGATCTACTCAATGACGCACAATGATATGGCGGTCGTTGGGACCTTGTCACAGCAGCGATTCTGACAAAGACAAAGCAAAATCACGCCTGTGTCGCTGAGTTTTGAGTCGCCAACGAGGTCACTCGTCATTTTTATGGTGTCAAACACAGCGATGCATGCTGGCCAGCGGGACACCAACGATCAAAAAATGGCCTAGGACATTCCAGCTCAATCAGCGATATCGCAGCGGTGTGCCGTCGCCGCTATGTGTCACACGTAGCGAGATCGCTGGCGAGGTCGCTGTTGCATCACAAATGTGATTTAGCAATCTTGCTAACGATCTCGCTATGTGTGAAGTACCCTTTAGGGTCCGTCCCCTGGTAAATGGCGTCCATGCGCTTTCTATTCTAAGAAATTGTCTTCGGCTGAGAGAAATTATGACGTGGGCAATAGGGAGCCTTTGGCTGGAGGGGGCTGTCCATCCCATTACTTTTATTACTGACTATAAGAACCTCTCATATCTTCAATCAGCTAAACATCTCAACCCTAGACAAGCTAGATGGTCCCTGTTTTTTGCTAGGTTCAGTTTTGTTGATGCTGTCTCCGTCCAGGGGTCAAAAGTTGATGCTTTGTTCCGGAGCTTCCCTGGTGGTGGTGACCATGAGAACCCTGCCCCGATTTTTGAAGATGGGGTAGTCATTTCGACATCATACCCTGAGCTGGAGGGTGAGATGTTGGAGGCCCAGGGGGACTCCCTGCCTCCTGCCCTTCAGGAAGGGTATTTGAATTATCTAATCTGCGTCGCAAAGTAATTAAGGAACATCACAACTCTGTGATTGCTGGTCATCCAGGCAACTGCGGACCTCATTTCTCTTCGTTTTTGATGCACGCATTCTAAAGAATCACATACCCGTCCGTCTGGTACTCTTATTCCGCTACCTATTCCTAGCAGGCCATGGACGCACTTGTCCATGGATTTTTATTATGGACCTACCAGTATCTACAGGCAAGACTGCGGATTTTGGTGGTTGTAGATAGGTTCAGTAAAATGGTTCACTTTGTCGCATTACCAGCACTTCCACATGCCAAGACTCTTGCTCAGGTGTTTATAAATGAGATTGTGGAGCTTCACAGGGTTCCCTTCGATGTGGTGTCAGATCGGGGGACCCAATTTGTCTCCAAGTTCTGGAGGGTGTTCTGTTCTCGACTGGGAGTGCAGCTGTCCTTTTCCTCTGCCTTCCATCCCCAGCCGAATGGATAGACCGAGCGCTTTAATCAGAATTTGGAGACTTACATCAGGTGTTTTGTCTCCGAGAATCAGGAGGATTGGGCATCCTACTTACCGCTGGCAGAATTTGCTATTAATAATCATCATCAGGGTCACCGTTCTATGGTGCATGCGGTCACCATCCACAGTTTGGTACTTTTAGCGGGGGAGTGGCTTTGTGAGTTCCTGAGAAGGAACATTTTGCTTCGTCGCTCTCTTTGGTGTGGCGTGGGGGGGTTCTGAGTAATTTGAAGATCATCGTAGACAGGTACAAACGTATGGCTGACAGAAAACGCTTGCCAGGTCCAGATCTGAATGGGAATGACTTTGTGTGGTTGTCTACCAGGAATATCAAGTTGAGGGTTCTTTCCTGGAAGTTGGGTCCTAGATTTATTGGTGCCTATAAAATAACCCCTGTCATTAACTCAGCAGCGTTTCGTCTTGAGCTACCCCAGGCCCTTAAGATCCACAATGTCTTTCACAGGTCTTTACTCAAGAAATATGTGGAAACTCTTGAGTCCTCACCCCTACCGCCGCCCCCAATAATGGTTGATTCTCACCTCCTACATTGCTCCCTACAATACTTGGTGCACTGGAAGGGCTATGGCCCAGAGGAAAGGATGTGGGTTTAAAAATCAGAGGTGAATGCCCCCAGGCTGATTCCTTCATTCTACACCTCTTATCCTGAGAAGCCTGGTCCTGAGTGTCTGGAGGCCACTCGTAAAAGGGGGGGTACTCTCACGGGTGTGCCAGATGTAACAGACAGTCGCTCTGCATCTGGCTGCAGAAGGTCTCTGCGTTTGGCATTGCAGATGCCTTCTTAATCATTCTGACTTCTGGACCCAGTGGCAGCATCCCTTTGGCTCTAATTGACACACCTGGACCTGGGTGTTTATAGACTCTCAGTCTGCTTCAGGGAGCTACCGTGATATTCACATTTTCTCTTGTGAAGGCTTGGAGCTATAGCAGTCGGATTACTTCCTCTCAGGTGCTTTTGGAGGACGTTTGGTGTTACCTCTCTGAGTCTACTCAAGCTAAGTTGCTTTTTCCTTGTTTGTCTCCCTTCTTTTTAGTGTACAGTAGGGACTGACCAGTGCTCACCTCCCCTTCCCTATTCAGGGCCTAGCTCTAGGGATATACAGGGCTTAGGTTTCCTGCTTGGCGATTGGTGTAGAACCAATATAGGGAAGGTAGGGTAGGCAGGGTGCTAATGGATCTGCCTAGGGGTCTCCACTCCCCCTTTCCCTAGCGTTTGGGCTTCTTTCCACTCATCCCTTCATGTTGCACTTAGTCTTCCCACACTGTGTGTGACATACACACAGCACAGGTACAGTAAACACATCTCCTCACACTACTACACCATGACAGGTATACACAGCACAAGTACAGCACAGACATCTCCTCATAATAATAGTACACCATGACAGGTATACACAGCACAGGTACAGTACACACATCTCCTCCTCACACTATACTACACCATGAGAGGTAGACACAGCACACATTCAGTACACACATCTCCTCCACACATACTACTACTACTACTACACCATGATAGGTAAACACAGCACAGGTACAGTACACACATGTCCTACTCATATTACTACTACGCCATGACCAATATACACAGTACAGGTACACACATCTCCTCCTCAATCTGCTATTACTGTTACACCATGACAGCTATACACAGCACAGGTACAGTACACACATCCCCTCACCCTACTACTGCACCATGAGAGATAGACACAGAGCAGGTACAGTACACACATCTCCCCTCACATTATTACACCATGACAGGAATACAAAGCACAAGTACAGTACACTCATCTCCTCCACACACTATTACTACTACTCCTACACCATGACAGGTATACACAGCACAGGTACAACACACACATGTCCTCCTCACACTACTGTACACCATGACAAATACACAGCGCATGTACAGTACACATATCTCCTCCTAAGACTACTACTACACCATGACAGGTATACACAGTACAGGTACAGTACACACATCTCCTCCTCATATTACTACTACACATGACAGGTATACACAGCACAGGTACAGTACACACATCTCCTCCTCATAATACTACTACACCATGACAGGTATACACAGCACAGGTACAGTACACACATCTCCTCCTCATAATACTACTACACCATGACGGGTATACACAGCACAGGTACAGTACACACATCTCCTCCTGACACTACTACTACTACACCATGACAGGTATACACAGCACAGGTACAGTACACACATCTCCTCCTCACACTACTACTACACCATGACAGGTATACAGAGCACAGGTACAGTACACACATCTCCTCCTGACACTACTACTACTACACCATGACAGGTATACACAGCACAGGTACAGTACACACATCTCCTCCTCACACTACTACTACACCATGACAGGTATACAGAGCACAGGTACAGTACACACATCTCCTCATAATACTACTACACCATGACAGGTATACACAGCACAGGTACAGTACACACATCTCCTCACACTACTACTACACCATGACAGGTATACACAGCACAGGTACAGTACACACATCTCCTCACACTACTATTACACCATGACAGGTATACACAGCACAGGTACAGTACACACATCTCCTCACACTACTACTACACCATGACAGGTATACACAGCACAGGTACAGTACACACATCTCCTCCTCACACTACCACTACACCATGAGAGGTATACACAGCACAGGTACAGTACACACATCTCCTCCTCACACTACTACACCATGACAGGTATACACAGCACAGATACAGTACACTCATCTCCTCCTCACACTACTACACCATGACAGGTATACACAGCACAGGTACAGTACACACATATCCTCCTCATAACACTACTACTTCATGACAGGTATACACAGCACAGGTACAGTACACACATCTCCTCCTCACACTACTACTACACCATGAGAGGTATACACAGCACAGGTACAGTACACACATCTCCTCCTCATAATACTACTACTACACCATGACAGGTATACACAGCACAGGTACAGTACACACATCTCCTCCTCATAATACTACTACACCATGACAGGTATATACAGCACAGGTACAGTACACACATCTCCTCCTGACACTACTACACCATGACAGGTATACACAGCACAGGTACAGTACACACATCTCCTCCTGACACTACTACACCATGACAGGTATACACAGCACAGGTACAGTACACACATCTCCTCCTCACACTACTACATCATAACAGGTATTACAGCACAGGTACAGTACACACATCTCCTCATAATAGTACTACACCATGACAGGTATACACAGCACAGGTACAGTACACACATCTCCTCCTCACATACTACACCATAAAGGTATATACAGCACAGGTACAGTACACACATCTCCTCACACTACTACTACACCATGACAGGTATACACAGCACAGGTACAGTACACACATCTCCTCCTCACACTACCACTACACCATGAGAGGTATACACAGCACAGGTACAGTAACACATCTCCTCCTCACACTACTACACCATGACAGGTATACACAGCACAGATACAGTACACTCATCCCCTCCTCACACTACTACTACACCATGACAGGTATACACAGCACAGGTACAGTACACACATATCCTCCTCATAACACTACTACTTCATGACAGGTATACACAGCACAGGTACAGTACACACATCTCCTCCTCACACTACTACTACACCATGAGAGGTATACACAGCACAGGTACAGTACACACATCTCCTCCTCATAATACTACTACTACACCATGACAGGTATACACAGCACAGGTACAGTACACACATCTCCTCCTCATAATACTACTACACCATGACAGGTATATACAGCACAGGTACAGTACACACATCTCTTCCTGACACTACTACACCATGACAGGTATACACAGCACAGGTACAGTACACACATCTCCTCCTGACACTACTACTACTACTACACCATGACAGGTATACACAGCACAGGTACAGTACACACATCTCCTCCTCATAATACTTCTACACCATGAGAGGTATACACAGCACAGGTACAGTACACACATCTCCTCCTCATAATACTTCTACACCATGACAGGTATACACAGCACAGGTACAGTACACACATCTCCTCACACTACTACACCATGACAGGTATACACAGCACAGGTACGGTACACACATCTCCTCCTCACACTACTACACCATGAGAGGTATACACAGCACAGGTACAGTACACACATCTCCTCCTCACACTACTACACCATGACAGGTATATACAGCACAGGTACAGTACACACATCTCCTCTTCATAATACTACTACACCATGACAGGTATACACAGCACATGTACAGTACACACATCTCCTCCTCACATCACTACACCATGACAGGTATACACAGCATAAGTACAGTACACACATTTCCTCATAATACTACTACTCCATGACAGGTATACACAGCACAGGTACAGTACACATACCTAGTTCTCATAATACTTCTACACCATGACAGGTATACACAGCACAGGCACAGTACACACATCTCCTCCTCATAATACTACTACTCCATGACAGATATACACAGCACAGGTACAGTACACACATCTCCTCCTCATAATACTACTACACCATGACAGCTATACACAGCATAAGTACAGTACACACATTTCCTCATAATACTACTACTCCATGACAGGTATACACAGCACAGGTACAGTACACACATCTCCTCATAATACTACTACTCCATGACAGGTATACACAGCACAGGTACAGTACACACATCTCCTCCTCACACTACTACACCATGACGGGTATACTGTCATGGGTGTATCGCCACGAAGATCGTCGCGATTGCACATTCTGACTTCTCGCAGCTGAGTTGCTGTTTCTTTGTGTTTGGTAGTGAGGGAGTTAATTTTACCTAGCTCTTTGCTAAGACTAGGTCCAGCCTCGCCGGCTGCTTTTGATTATGCACTAATTAGCTTCCTTTATATACCTGCCAGTCTGCTTGTTAGATGCCGGTGAAAGCTTACATGCAGACCAGCAGTTTGGATCAGGTCATGAGAAGACTTAAGTTAAGAGTTCCTTTGTGGTTTCTCCTCTCCTCGATTATAGTTTATCTCCTAGACCTTTTGTGTTCCCTCTGTGTTTAAAGGTACTGCCACACTAAACAATCCCGCTAGCGATCACAATAACGACGCATACTAATGCGATCGCTAGCGGGATTGTTTCTATATCGCTAAATGCGGCCACATTTAGCGATATAGTTAACGACGCTATCGCCGTTAGCGATCTTCTTAACGACTTTAGCGGTACAAAAGTACCGCTAAATCGCTAAGAAAAGGTGCCACACAGCGATAAGATACTTACCCAGCGGGAGCCGACGAGAAAATAGGGTCCGGAACGATTCCAGCGACGAGCGAGATCACAGCAGGAAGCTCGTCGCTGGAAGCTGCCGCACTGAACAACATCGCTAACGGATCGCTAAATAGTGACGTTTTTTAGCGATCCCGTTAGCGATATTGTTTAGTGTGGCATACCCTTAAGTGTTGTATGCAAGACAGTGTTTGCTCTGTTCCCTTTCTGTCTCGTTTGTCTGTACTGTTTGTTAAGCAGTAACCTGCCTATTCCCTGTGTGGTAATCAGGGTCCTTCTGAGGACTAGATTACAGTTGTCAGGAACTTATAGGAGACAGGGTTACGTTGGCGGCCTGGACCTCTGTACCATTAACAGTACCTCCAGGTTGAGGGACTAGTCAGGTCCCCAGTCTAGGGTCAGCATAGACCCGGTCCACCTGCAGCCTGAGTACAGCATTATACGTCTTCAGGATTCACCCACAGTACAACGGATATTATGTCAGGTAATACTATACTTTATGTACATGTTGAGATTTCCTATTTATGTGTTATATTGCATGTTGTCCCTCTTAGTATTGATTACTGACATCATATGTGTATCTGTGATACAGCGTGACATATACACAGCACAGATACAGTACACACATCTCCTCCTCACACTACTACTACACCATGAGAGGTATACACAGCACAGATACAGTACACACATCTCCTCCTCACACTACTACTACACCATGAGAGGTATACACAGCACAGGTACAGTACACACATCTCCTCCTCACATCACTACACCATGAGAGGTATACACAGCACAGGTACAGTACACACATCTCCTCCTCATAATACTACTACTACACCATGAGAGGTATACACAGCACAGGTACAGTACACACATCTCCTCCTCACATCACTACACCATGAGAGGTAGACACAGCACAGGTACAGTCCCAACATCTCCTCCTCACGCTACTGTACACCATGACAAATACGCAGCACACATACAGTACACATATCTCTTCTCCACACTACTACTACACCTTGACAGGTATACACAGCACAGGTACAGTACACACATCTCCTCCTCATAATACTTCTACATCATCACAGGTATACACAGCACAGGTACAGTACACACATCTCCTCCTCACACTACTACACCATGACAGGTATACACAGCACAGGTACAGTACACACACATCTCCTCCTCACACTACTACACCATGACAGGTATACACAGCACAGGTACAGTACACACATCTCCTCCTCACACTACTACACCATGACAGGTATACACAGCACAGGTACAGACACATCTCCCTCTTCATAATACTACTACACCATGACAGGTATACACAGCACAGGTACAGTACACACATCTCCTCTTCATAATACTACTACACCATGACAGGTATACCAGCACAGGTACAGTACACACATCTCCTCCTCATAATACTACTACACCATGAGAGGTATACACAGCACAGGTACAGTACACACATCTCCTCCTCATAATACTACTACACCATGACAGGTATACACAGCACAGGTACAGTACACACATCTCCTCCTCACGCTACTGTACACCATGACAAATACGCAGCACACATACAGTACACATATCTCTTCTCCTCACACTACTACACCATGAGAGGTATACACAGCACAGGTACAGTACACACATCTCCTCCTCATAATACTTCTACATCATCACAGGTATACACAGCACAGGTACAGCACACACATTTCCTCCTCATAATACTAATACTCCATGACTGGTATACAGAACACAGCAATGCACACATCTCCTCCTCAAACTACTACTACATCATGACAGTATACACAGCACAGGTACAATACACACATCTCCTCAACACAATACTACTACACCATGACAGGTATGACAGGTATACACAGCACAGGTACAATACACACATCTCATAATACTACTACACCATGACAGGTATACACAGCACAGGTACAGTACACACATCTCCGAGGCTGTGTCACAGAAGATCATATCTCACAACTTTTCAGTTATTATAAAATAATTTTTCTCCTACTGATTCTCTAGATTCCGTTGCACCCATTAAGTATGATGCTGAGAAAAGTACCGTATAATTTCTGTATGATACTCCCACAGTGAATTGCAGTATGGCCCACACAAGCGTATAATACTGTATAATGGCCTGCATTAGTTATCCAAACAGTATAATGTCCCCAATACATCATGATGGAACTCACACAAACCTTCACACTGTATAATTGCTTGCATACAATATAATGGCCCCCACATAGACCTCCAATATTACAATGGCCCCCACATAACCTTTTATATAGTATAACAGGCCTCACATAGCCTTCCATATAGTACAGTACAATGCACTTCACATCATCCTCCAAATAGTATAATGCACTTCCTGTAATCCTCAATACAGTATAATGCACCCCCATAGTCCTCCATATAATATAATTCACCCCATAGTCCTTCATATAGTATAATGCACGCATGACCCTCCATATAGTATAATGCTCCCTATTGTCCTCCATACAGTATAATTCACCCCCATAGTCCTCCATATAGTATAATGCACTCCCCATAGTGCTCCATATAGTATAATGCACACCATAGTCCTCTATATAGTATAATGCACTCTCCATAGTCTTCCATACAGTATAATGCATCACATAGTCCTCCATATAGTATAATGTACTCCCCATAGTCCTCCATATAGTATAATGCACTCTTCATAGTCTTCCGTACAGTATAATGCATCCCATATCCTCCATATAGTATAATGTACTCCCCATAGTCCTCCATATAGTATTATGTACTCCCCATAGTCCTCCATATAGTATTATGGCCACCACAATGTATTCACTGATTTAAAAAAAATACAACGCTCACATCTCTTACTGTCCCTCCCATCGAGATTTCTGCAGTGCGGCACATCTTAGCGCAGCGGGCACCATGTAGTGACGTAATCACGCCCACTGCACTAAGACATTAGATGCAGAGGAAGAATGATGGAGGAGGGATCGTCAGCTGACGCTCCCTTCTCCATCATTGGTTTCAACTATATCGGCATCCTGGATGCCAATGTATTTGAATGTGCTGTTGGGCGGTTGGTGGTTTTGCTGACTCTGGCACTGGGTCCCACACCCGGCTCACAGGCCCCATAGCAGCTGCACAGCTGCCGCCATTGGCAGTACACAACTGACAGGTATACACAACACACGTCCGTGCACAATTTCTTGTTCAGACTCCTCTGCGCTTGGTGCCATAGTGAGTGGACCTTAACATCTGTGTGTAGTATACAGTATATAGTCAGCATATTGTAGCAGCTTTTTTTTTGCAAAACATTGGTCACCGAGACTCGTAGTAAAGCCGCCACTAATCAATGTAAACCCCTATACTGCAGAATACTCTATGCAGGGCTATGGGAAGGAAGGTAACACTAATTATGCTTTGTGCATGCAGTTTTAGTTGCTGAATCGCAGAGTACATATTGATTCCCTGCACGAAGCATCTTCTAATCAGCATTTTTTGTTCGTACCTGGCTTTACGTCAAATTTCCCACATTATTGGAAAACATAAGCAGTGCAAAAGCAATTCTGCCAGATCTGCACTTCCCAGCACATTTTTGTGTTACCGAGCCCAAAAACTACCAATGACCATTGATAGTCCTGGTTTTCTTACATAGAGCCATAGAAACATTTGAGCCCCCTCTGTAGACAGCCTGGGTGTGACAGCAACCTCTGCTACCAATCAGGAGGGCCTGCTCCAGGTTCATGCAGGTCCTTGTGTGATAGAACCCAGTGGGCCCCATTTCACCTTCCAAGAGCTATAACTTTTATTTTCCAGTTGATAGAGTTGTATCAGAGATTTTTTTCATGCAGTGCGAGCTGTAATTTTCATTATTACCATTTTGTGGATCTTATGATTTCAGGATGTTCTTTTATTCCTTTTCTTTTGGGAGTCAAAATGACCAAAAACACTTCAATTTTGCCTTTTTTTTCCCTTTTTGTTTTTTTACACTTTTTTAGATTTCCTTTGCATTCCTAAAATGGAGGTTGATATGGATGTTTATATATGAATTATTATAGTTATATATGTATATACGGTGTATATATTCATATCAAAATGTTCATATCAACTCCTTTTCAGGAGTGTAAATGAAATCTAAAAAAAAAAAAAAAAAAACATATTTAGTATTGTCATGAGAAACTATCTGACTAAATATGTTTTTCTCTTGTTTTTTGTCTTTTTACGCTTTATAGATTTTCTTTACGTTCCTAGAGAGGTTGACATGGGCATTTATATATGAATTATTATAGTTTTATATATATATATATGTATATATTAATATAATAATGTTTATATCCGCCCCCATTTCAGGAATGTAAATGAAATCTAAAAAAGCTGAAAAAAAACCTACTTAGTATTGTCACATGAGGAACTATCTGACTAAATATGGTTTTTGTTGTTGTTTTTTTACGCTTTACATTCCTAAAGAGGATATATATATATATATATGGCTTGAGAAAGGCTCATTTGAACCAAAACGTCACGCCATATGGGCTATATCAAGTCTACTTGTAATGATAAATATTGGACTGCTGCCTACTACTTTTTCTGTTTTTTTTAGTATGTGTGTGTGTGTGCATTTATATATATTCATTTATATCAATCCCCTATTTAGAACGTAAATGGAATCTAAAAGAGTGTAAAAAAATCTATATTTTTTATTGTCACATGAGTAACTATAAAATGATAAAATATCATAATATTTGCCCCACATGTTAAAAAAAATAATATAACTATATATATATATACAGTACTGACCAAAAGTTTGGACACACCTTCTCATTCAAAGATTTTTCTGTATTTTCATGACAATGAAAATTGAACATTCACACTGAAGGCATCAAAACTATGAATTATCACATGTGGAATTATAGACTTAACAAAAAAGTGTGTAACAACTGAAAATATGTCTTATATTCTAGGTTCTTCAAAGTAGCCACCTTTTGCTTTGATGACTGCTTTGCACACTCTTGGCATTCTCTTGATGAGCTTCAAGAGGTAATCACCGGAAATGGTCCTCCAACAATCTTGAAGGAGTTCCCAGAGAAGCTTAGCACTTGTTGGCCCTTTTGCCTTCACTCTGCGATCCAGCTCACCCCAAACCATCTCGATTGGGTTCAGGTCTGGTGACTGTGGAGGCCAGGTCATCTGGCGTAGCACCCCATCACTCTCCTTCTTGGTCAAATAGCCCTTACACAGCCTGGAGGTGTGTTTGGGGTCATTGTCCTGTTGAAAAATAAATGATGGTCCAACTAAACGCAAACCGGATGGAATAGCATGCCGCTGCAAGATGCTGTGGTAGCCATGCTGGTTCAGTATGCCTTCAATTTTGAATAAATCCCCAACAGTGTCACCAGCAAAGCCCCCCCACACCATCACACCACCTCCTCCATGCTTCACGGTGGGAACCAGGCATGTAGAGTCCATCCGTTCACCTTTTCTGCGTCGCACAAAGACACTGTGGTTGGAACCAAAGATCTCAAATTTGGACTCATCAGACCAAAGCACAGATTTCCACTGGTCTAATGTCCATTCCTTGTGTTCTTTAGCCCAAACAAGTCTCTTCTGCTTGTTGCCTGTCCTTAGCAGTGGTTTCCTAGCAGCTATTTTACCATGAAGGCCTGCTGCACAAGTCTCCTCTTAACAGTTGTTAGAGATGTGTCTGCTGCTAGAACTCTGTGTGGCATTGACCTGGTCGCTAATCTGAGCTGCTGTAAACCTGCGATTTCTGAGGCTGGTGACTCGATAAACTTATCCTCAAAGCAGAGGTGACTCTTGATCTTCCTTTCCTGGGGCGATCCTCATGTGAGCCAGTTTCTTTGTAGCGCTTCATGGTTTTTGCAACTGCACTTGGGGACACTTTCAAAGTTTTCCCAATTTTTCGGACTGACTGAACTTCATTTCTTAAAGTAATGATGGCCACTCGTTTTTCTTTACTTAGCTGCTTTTTTCTTGCCATAATACAAATTCTAACAGTCTATTCAGTAGACTATCAGCTGTGTAACCACCAGACTTCTGCACAACACAACTGATGGTCCCAACCCCATTTAAAGGCCAGAAATCCCACTTATTAAACCTGACAGGGCACACCTGTGAAGTGAAAACCATTTCCGGTGACTACCTCTTGAAGCTCATCAAGAGAATGCCAAGAGTGTGCAAAGCAGTCATCAAAGCAAAAGGTGGCTACTATGAAGAACCTAGAATATAAGACATATTTTCAGTAGTTTCACACTTTTTGTTAAGTATATAATTCCACATGTGATAATTCATAGTTTTGATGCCTTCAGTGTGAATGTACAATTTTCATAGTCATGAAAATACAGAAAGATCTTTGAATGAGAAGGTGTGTCCAAACTTTTGGTCTGTACTGTATATATATATATATATATATATTTTTTTTTTACATTAATGATGAATTATTGCAGCTCAGCTATAGATGTAGAAGCATGGCAGACATGGGGGTCTTCAGTAGCGCCTGTCTGCCATAACAATGCTATCAGTGAACCGATGGCTGTCAGAAAGGACACTTCTTCACTTCCAACCAGGTGTTATATCTGCTCGGGTGATGACCGAGTGTCTTCGGTGTACCCCAAAAAATATGTTCGAGTCCCCGCGACTTCATGTCTCATGGCTGTTTGACAGACACATGGAGGAATTTCCTGTTTGTCAGACAGTCCCTCCATGTGTTACGTCTGTCGAACAGCCGCGAGACATGCCACCGCGGGGACTCGAACATATTTTTTTGGGTACACCGAAGACACTCGGTCATCACCCGAGCAGATAACACCTTATCGCGGCACGTTCACTCATCATTACTTCCGACCTCGTAAATGCAGCTCAACCATTTGGCAGCAGCATTACTAAAAAAAACAAAAAAAAACCCCGTATAATGGTAAAATATCATATCATGGACTCATACCGTGCCGGCATTTGTATTCCAGCTTTGTCATTCTCTGTCTCAAGAGGGAGATGAAGGGGGTATAGCGGAGCATGTTACAGCAGCACTTGCGGTTTTCTCCATAGGAGGCTCAGTTTCTATGACAACAGGAGCAGTAGGCCTCGGGCCTATATTCCAGGCCTAGCAAGACAGATGTCTGCAAAGGAATTACAGGGGGTGGCTAATAATGAAAGGCTTTGCCGCAGGACTGGGCCTGTGCGCACACGCCTGTGAAGATTGAGCCATATCGAATAAATCATAGAGGCTGCCGACCGAATAAGCGGAGGCTATATACACGGAAAATGGAGGCCGGGCCCAATTAAAGGGCATTTCAATATGAAAAGTCCTTGAAATCTCTCACGTTTTGGAAAATGTGCCATTATGTTTGTGTCTAAGAAACCAGTGGTCATGATAGCCTCAGTCCAATTTTTATTTATTTCTTATATTTTTTGCCAAATTAATATAATTAAGTCAAATTTTAGGGATTTATGTAAATCTTTGACATGTTGGGAAACCTAGGTTGAATGACCCATGGCAAATAAAATATTGAAAAGTTGTCCACCTCCGGTACTTTATTTATTTATATATATATTCTATTTAAATGCATGTTTCTGCGGCTAAAAATCATTTTTGCAATTGGGTTTCCTTAAAAATTTTGCACCGTTTTGCATTTACAGACTTTTTTGTTTCCCCGACACATTCAATTTTGGTCTGAAAGCAGCTCAAAAAAAGGAAAAACAAAAGGGTTACTAATTTTCCCCTGTCAAAACAAGCTCACTGATAGATTCTCAGTTAACTCATTCTGCAGCAAGCAATAAATAGTTCATCGCAGAGGCTGTAGAAGGCAAACGGTGCAGAATATTTAATGTTAACCATTTAACCCAAAATACATGCATTTAAGTAAAAAAATAAAGAAAAGTTTCCAAAAGTAGACAACACTAGGGATTTACTTCACTGGTGAAAAAAAAAAAAAAAAATACTAAAATGAATCGCGAAAGACACTGACGCCACTCTCATTGCTTTATTCTCGCTGCAGGACGCAGCCCCAGAACATGAATGATGTCCATGAAAGCTGACTTGACTCTCATTAGCATGGACCTTGTGATGACCTTTAATATGCAGAAATGTCATGGGAAACCATGCTTCTTATTACATATATACCTTATAATGCACCAGGGCCTTTTTTTTATAATATATGAAGCAAGAAGTAAATCATCCCAATATTGATCACGGTTCTGCTGTTTGTTATACCCATTAGAAACCATAGCAAAATTGTCAATTCTGAGCTCAAATTTACTGCCATTCTCTACTTTTTCCTAGTTATGACAGGTGGAGTATTCCTTTAAAAAGGACTTGTTGTCGCCAGGACAAAAAATGGTCATTTTTTTACCCTTATTTTATATCTTATTTTTCCACTGCTTTCCTGAGTTTTCCAATTTTTGTTTTCTTTTATTTAATCCGCCATATGATTTCAGAGATATGAGCCTTTTTATTTAACGCTATTTTTTATTGCCTTTACTGAGTGGGTGTGGCTCCAAGGATCCTCTGGGGTGTGTCTTTAGACTACTTTGCATAATTACCCTGTGAGCAACGCCCTCTTGGTAAAGACCAATACAAATCAGCGCTAAAGAAAACGGAGAAAATCTCTGGAACCGTATCAAAGATTTAAGAAAAACGAAAACTAAAACTCAGGGGAACAGTGGGAAAGCAAAGGGGCTTTACAGTATCCAAAATATCTCTCTGCCATAGTAATCAAATTTCTAAAAAAAAAAAAAAAAACGTTTTAAGGATTTCTATATTTCTATGTAAAACAGCTGTAGGCTTCTAAAGAAAAATAGCCGACAGTCCCTAAAGGTTGTTAAATAAAATGTGGCCCTTATACTATTAGGGCCAACCACGATCCTTAGCAGACATTTTACAATGTACAAAAGGAATTTGGTTCTCCCTAAATTGGCTCAATTGATACAAAGGCTGTCTAAGTTCTGTAGTGGTGAATGGCAAGAGGAGAGGAGGTACCAGTCATATTCGGGTCCCAGACCATAATGGGGTCCGCAAGATCCCCTGCCACATAAGAAGACACCAGTATTGTAAATGGTCCGTGCAGGTAGGAGCTTTATTATGAAGTTGCAGTTTGCATCTGGACCCTTGAGCCTCAAAGAGGCCCAAAGGTCCTTCAGATTACTTTAAGGGGTTCTCTGGTGAAAATAAGTTATCACTTACCAACAGGACAAGGTGGAGGTCCGACCACTAGGAGAAAGAGGGAACTTTTATCCCAGTAAGAATGGAGCTGCAGTGCTCATGCTTAGTCGTCACTCCATGTATCCTCACCCTTGGCTTTTTCAGGTGCTCCATAGAGAGTGAATGGAGCAGAGGTCTGGTGTTCCACCTTCCATGCCATTTTGTAACAGAGAAAAAGTTCTCTGTCGGGGATACAAATTCTGCTACTCACTGGTCGGACCCCCACCAATCAGCAAGTTATCACCTAATTTGTTTTCACTGGACAACCCTGTAAGATTAAATTTTCAGGAACAGACTTGAAGCTTCCGGGCCTTAATACAAAATCAGTAACAAAGCTCCTACTGCACGGATCATTCACAGTACTGGTGTCTTCTTACGTGGCAGGGGATCTTTCGGACCCCATTACGGACCAGGACCCGAATATGACTGGTACCTCCCCCTCTTACCATTCACCATTACCTGGACCTTGTCCATTGGCAATGTACCTCAGCATCTTTATTTGGAACGAGGAGTCTCGGTTAATAATAATATCGCATATTAATATTATTATGTTGTGATGGCTTTAATTGTTATTATTTTTTGCAATTCTTGCTATATCTAGAAGAAGCGTGAATGGCTTTGATGCCAGCGTTCCCATATCTGGGTCACTGGCAATGACTTGGTACCAGTTAAAAGAACTGTCAGCATTTCGTTCTAGGATAAAGATTCGCTTGAAGGGGTTTCATTCGGGGAAGGTGGGGGAAGAAGGAGGCCTTAACCCATTCACCGCCATAGGGCTTGGCCAGTAATGAGTTTAAAGCTTTATCTCCCCTGTTCCCTTTCCCTTAATCCTCGGCCTGGAGGATGAGCAGGGTCTTTACAGGCATAATGCGGCTCAAATCTCGTTAAAGACGTCCGGCTTATTCGCGGCTGCCAGGCTAATTACAGCGGGAGGCTCGCGGCGGACAGATGCCCATCGAGCCCTTCCATCACTGACATGTACACAGATGTCCCTTCCTATCCGTGATGGCGGCCGGTATAGAAGCGAGTATAGATGGCATCCTATCACTACAGAACACATGTTCGCCGGCATTTAACCACCACACCAGGGTCCAGGACTTTGGAGTGTCATGTTCAGTCCAGCTGCTGCAGAACCTCTTAGTGAGGAGGCATAGTGAGGATTTACATGAGGTTCTGCAGCAGCATATGTGTGTAGACTAAGAGGTTCTGCAGCAGTTCTGTAAATCCTTATCCAGGAGCATAGCTACAGTTGGTTCAAGGGTTGTAGTTGCACAGGGGAATAGTGGCCCAGAAAGTCCTTTAGGCCCATATTCTTAAAGACCTGTGATACTTGGAGGCCCTGTTGGAGATTATGCCTGACCTCATGCTGTGAAGGCATCACAACTGGTCACCCTCATATTCCCGATGACCTCATGAGATTTCCGGCATATGGTGACATAATAAACATGCTTGGCAAAGTGTTCCTCATAAGGTGAGGCCGTGATGTGACTCATGAGGCCGTGACATAAAGATGGACGCTGACGTGCTGCTCTCTTCTCTTCTTCTCTTCCCTCCAGCAGATAATAAGCACCATGGAGACGCAGGCCAGCAATGGTCCCGGCAGTGTGGGCATTCTCAACGGCACAAACGGAGCTGCGGACGACAGTAAAACCAACTTGATCGTCAACTATCTTCCTCAGAACATGACGCAAGAAGAGTTCAAGAGCCTTTTCGGAAGCATCGGAGATATTGAGTCCTGTAAGCTGGTCAGAGATAAAATCACAGGTATGAGGCCTTATAAAGGGTTAATTGTTGGCACCATTGGGCACTGTCTGGCCATTATCATTGTGGGCAGGGTGGGGTACATTCAGATGTGCCGTATGGCAACATGTCGGTCCCGTCACAGAGAATGGGATCAAAACGTCACCACGTGGGCTAAGAAAAAGTCCTTCTTTTTTGCACAATCAGTTTGAGTGCTACCTACTTTTTCTAATTATCAACCTATTATCTATCTATATCTATCTATATCTATCTATTATCTAATATCATCATTGTCTACAGTGGCATGTTATTGTGAACAGTTAAGCAAGTTGAAGATGAAATGATCTCTAAGGCTTTTTTTACATTTACCGTTTTTTTTTTTTGGCCGTTTTTGCGGCCCCAATAGATTTCTATGGGGCCTCAAAATCGGCCCTCAAAAATTCCACGGTGCTCCGTGTGCCATATGGCTGTGAGGGTCATATTTGCGGCCGTGAAAAAAGATCGAGCCTGCTTGATCTTTTTCACGGCGTATGGACACGGCCCCCAATGAAAATCAATGGGGCCTCAAAAACAAACAGAAGTTTGTTTTTGCGGTGCACCGTCACTTCCGGTTTTCAGAACGCCGTTTTTTTTTCCCAATACTTCTTCCATAGTATTGGAAAACTGTAAAACAGCAATCCGCAAGTTTTTTGCGGCCTGTTATTGCGGCAGACCGCCATTTTTACGGCGATACAGACCACAAAAAAGGCCCTCAATAACGGGCGGCAAAAAAAACAGGTAAGGCCGGGATCACTCATGCGACAAAACATACGACGCTCGCATGTGAAATCCCAGCTCTGGCGCCGGCACTCGGGAGTGGAGCGAGCGGCTGCATATAAATACATGCAGCCGCGCACTCCAGGGGCGGACCTACCGCCCATGCAGCCCATTCATTGAACGGGGGCCCCAGGGGAGAGGGGGCCCCTCCAGCCTCCAGCACCGCATGGCTAATTATTTACCTATTCAAATTAGCCATGTGGTGCACTACGCAGCCGAGGCACAAGGAGAAGAGCAGCGCTGCGGGAGGCAGGGCCGGCGTCAGCACCCGGCACACCCGGGCAAGTGCCGGGGCCCTGAGCAGGGCGGGGGGCCCACTGGCAGTCTGGCACCCCCGCACCCGTTAGCGGTGTCAGCGCCGCCACTGGGCCCCCCCCCCGCTTGCTCAGGGCCCCGGCATCAGCTGGCACAATACTTACCTCTCCCGTGCCTCCGCTGCCGCAGCTCCGGGCTCCAGGGGGCGCCAGCGCTTCCTCTCACAGCAGCGCTGCTGAATGACGTCATCATTCAGCGGCCGGCTGTGGCAGAGAGCGCGCGGACGCTGGACAGGTAAGACGTGTGTGTGTGTGTCTTGTGTGTCTGTGTGTATGTAGTGCGGTGCTTTTGTGTGTGTGTGTGTGTGTATGTCTGTATGTGAGAGAGTGCTTGTGTGCTGTGGTGCTGTCTGTGTGTGATGATGGGCAGGCATTGCTGATAATGGGGAGGCATTGATGATGATGATGGGGAGAAGATGATGATAATGGGCAGGCATTGATGATATGGGCAGAGAGAGGGAGAAGATGATGATGGGCAGGTATTGCTGATAATGGGGAGGCATTGATGATGATGAGGAGAAGATGATATAATGGGCAGGCATTGATGATAATGGGCAGGCATTGATGATGGGGAGAAGATGATGATGGGCAGGCATTGATGATGATGGGGAGGAGATGATGATGGGCAGGCATTGATGATGATGAGGAGAAGATGATGATAATGGGCAGGCATTGATGATAATGGGCAGGCATTGATGATGGGGAGAAGATGATGATGGGCAGGCATTGATGATGATGGGGAGAAGATGATGATAATGGGCAGGCATTGATGATAATGGGCAGGCATTGATGATGGGGAGAAGATGACGATGGGCAGGCATTGCTGATAATGGGGATGCATTGATGATGATGAGGAGAAGATGATGATAATGGGCAGTCATTGATGATAATGGGCAGGCATTGATGATGGGGAGAAGATGATGATGGGCAGGCATTGATGATGATGGGGAGGAGATGATGATGGGCAGGCATTGCTGATAATGGGGAGGCATTGATGATGATGAGGAGAAGATGATGATAATGGGCAGGCATTGATGATAATGGGCAGGCATTGATGATGGGGAGAAGATGATGATGGGCAGGCATTGATGATGATGGGGAGGAGATGATGGGCAGGCATTGCTGATAATGGGGAGGCATTGATGATGATGGGGAGAAGATGATGATAATGGGCAGGCATTGATGATAATGGGCAGGCATTGATGATGGGGAGAAGATGATGATGGGCAGGCATTGATGATGATGGGAGAAGATGATGATGATGATGGGCAGGCATTGATGATAATGGGGAGGCCATGATGATGATGGGGAGGCAATGATGATGATAAGGAGACAATCATGATGATGGGAGGAAATCATGATGATAATGGGGAGTCTTTCCACAGCGCCCTTTCCTGAGCCGTAACAGTGCAGAACGCAGTACAGCGCAGAGGAGAGCTCCATATTTTGTATGGAGCATTATATTGGGTCCAGTATTCTGTATGGAGCATTATATGGGGACCAGTATCCTGTATGGAGCATTATATTGGGTCCAGTATTCTGTATGGAGCATTATTTTGGGTCCAGTATTCTGTATGGAGCATTATATGGGGGGTGACATCCTGCATGGGGTATTATATGGGTGATGAGGGGGAGACTGTGGTGCCCATAATATTGTATGGAGGACTGTACTGTCCAGTCTGTTCTGTGCGCTGTGAGGATTAGGCGGTTTTTGAGCTATTGTAGAATTTACAATAGATATCACTCATGTAATGGAAGAAGTGAAGTATTTGGCATTGTACTGTACCCATATTTCTCTGCAGTATCTGTGCATCATGAATCGTGGTCTGTGTTAAAGGGGCCCACTGAGGTTTGTGACTGACCTATGCAAGTGGTAGGTAGAACGGGCAGGTAGGTATCATCTATCTCCCTATTAGTTTTTATGATCATATTAAACAACTTTACTATTTAGATTTGATAGTTGCGTTCTAAATAAATATTACAATCTATATGATTACATACGGTAACTTTGTTGCCCTATAAAGTGCGGGGGGGGGGCCCAAAAAATTTCTTGCACAGGGGCCCACTACAGTCTGTGTCCGCCCCTGGCGCACTCCACTCCCGAGTGCCGGCGCCGGAGCTGGGATTTCACATGTGAGCGTCGGACGTTTTGTCGCATGTGTGATCCCGGCCTAAGTGTAAAAGAAGAATAAAAGGACGAAAGTTATAGATGACACATTTCCTTTGTATTTTAGGCAAAAAAAATATATATATTTTCATCTTTTACATTTTAAAAATTACAAAAAGGAAAATGGGCCAATGTAAAAGTTTGTGCACCCTGCATGGTTAGTACCTAGTAGCACTCCCCTTTTTACAAGTATCACAGCTTTTAAACGCTTTTTGTAACCAGCCAAGAGTCTTTCAATTCTTGTTTGAGGGACTTTCATCCATCTTCCTTGGAGAATTCTTCCAGTTCTGTGAGATTCCTGGGTCGTGTTCCTTCCTCTGCTATTTTGAGGTCTAGTCACAGATATTCAATGAAGTTCAGATCAGGGGACTGTGAGGGCCATTGTAAAACCTTCAGCTTGCGCCTATTGAGGTTGTCTATTGTGGATTGTGGCGTGTGTTTAGGATCATTCTCCATTTGTAGAAGCCATCCTCTTCCTCTTTTCATCTTCAGCTTTTTTACAGATGGTGTTATGTTTGCATTGATAATTTGCTGAAATTTCGTTGAATCCATTCTTCCCTCTAACCGTGTTCCTCGTGCCACTGGCTGCAACACAACCTCAAAGCATGATAGATCCACCCCCAATGACTAATGGTTGACGAGATGTTCTTTTCCTGAAATTCTGTGCCCTTTTTTCTCCACATATACCTTTGATCATTATTGCCAAACAGTTCTATTTTAACTTCATCGGTCCACAGGACTTGTTTCCAAAATGCACCAGACTTGTTTAGATGTTCTTTTGCATACTTCTGATGCTGAATTTTATGACCCAGGAGAGGTTTTCTTCTGATGACTCCTCCATGAAGGTCATATTTGTGCAGGTGTCTCTGAACAGAACAATGTACCACAACTCCAGAGTTTGCTAAATGTTTCTGAAGGTCTGTTGCAGTCAACTGGGAGTTCTGATTTGCCTCTTTAGCAATCCTACAAAAAAACTCTCACTGAAATTTTGCTTGATCTTCCAGACCTTATCTTGACCTCCACTGTTCCTGGTAACTGCAATTTCTTAATTACATTTTGAACTGAGGAAAGGGCAACTTGAAAACGCTTTGCTATCTTCTTATCTACTATCAATCTATTATCTATCATCTATCTATTATCTATCTATTACCTGTCTATTATCTATATATCTATTATCTTTCTATCCATCTTTTATCCATCTATTATCTATCTATTAACTATTATCTATCTCTCTATTATCTATTTATTATCTATTTTCTATCTATCATCTCTATATCATCTATTATCTATCTATTATCAATCTATCTGTCTATCTTAGAATGGGTACGGAAAATATTCAGACCCCTTCAAATTTTTCACTATTTACGGTGTTTCATTGCAGCCATTTGATAAATTCAAAAAAATTCATTTTTTCTCATTAATGTACACTCTGCACCCCTTCTTGACTGAAAAAACAGAAATGTAGAAATGTTTGCAAATTTATTAAAAAGAACTGAAATATCACATGGTCATAAGTATTCAGACCCTTTGCTCAGTATTGAGTAGAAGCACCTTTTGAGCTAGTACAGCCATGAGTCTTCTTGGGAATGATGCAACAAGTTTTTCACACATGGATTTGGGGATGCTCTGCCATTATTCCTTGCAGATCCTCTCCAGTTCCGTCAGGTTGGATGGTGAACGTTGGTGGACAGCCATTTTCAGGTCTCCAGAGATGCTCAATTGGGTTTAGGTCAGGGCTCTGGCTGGGTCGGTCAAGAATGGTCACAGAGTTGTTCTGAAGCCACTCCTTTGTTATTTTAGCTGTGTGCTTAGGGTCATTGTCTTGTTGGAAGGTGAACCTTCGGCCCAGTCTGAGGTTCAGAGCACTCTGGAAGAGGTTTTCATCCAGGATATCTCTGTACTTGGCCGCATTCATGTTTCCTTCAATTACAACCAGTCGTCCTGTCCCTGCAGATGAAAAACACCCCCATAGCATGATGCTACCACCACCATGTTTCACTGTTGGGATTGTATTGGGCAGGTGATGAGCAGTGCCTGGTTTTCTCCACACATACTGCTTAGAATTATCACCAAAAAGTTCTATCTTCGTCTCTTCAGACCAGAAAATCTTATTTCTCTTAGTTGGGAGTCCTTCAAGTGTTTTTTTTTTAGCAAACTCTATGCAGGCTTTCATATGTCTGGCACTGAGGAGAGGCTTCCGTCAGGCCACTCTGCCATAAAGGCCCGACTGGTTGAGAGCTGCAGTGATATTAAGTGATATGACTTTGTGGAACTTTCTCCCATCTCCCTACTGCATCTGTGGAGCTCAGCCACAGTGATCTTGGGGTTCTTCTTTACCTCTCTCACGATTTCTCAGTTTGGCTGGACGGTCAAGTCTAGGAAGACTTCTGGTGGTCCCAAATTTCTTCCATTTAATGATTATGGAGGCCACTGTGCTCTTAGGAACCTTGAGTACTGCAGAAATTCTTGTGCAACCTTGGCCAGATCTGTGCCTTGCCACAATTCTGTCTCTGAGCTCCTTGGCCAGTTCCTTTGACCTCATGATTCTCATTTGGTCTGACATGCACTGTGAGGTATTAGTGAGGTCTTATATAGACAGGTGTGTGCCTTTACAAATCAAGTCCTATCAGTTTAATTAAACACAGCTGGACTCCAGTGAAGGAGTAGAACCATCTCAAGGAGGATCACAAGGAAATGGACAGCATGGGACGTAAATATGAGTGTCTGAGCAAAGGGTCTGAATACTTATGACCTTGTGATATTTCAGTTTTTCTTTTTTAATAAATTTGCAAAAATTTCTACATTTCTGGGTTTTTTTTTCAGTCAAGATGGGGTGCAGAGTGTACATTGAGAAAAAAAAAATGAACTTTTTTGAATTTACCAAAATGGCTGAAATGAAACAAAGAGTGAAAAATTTAAAGGGGTCTGAATACTTTCCATAGCCACTGTACAGTATATATATCTAATATCACTCTATTATCTATCTTTCTAGCTAATATTTATCTATCTATTGTCTTTCTATTATCTATCTATAATGTATTATCTATCATCTATCTATTATCTATCTATCTAAAAAGAAAAAATCGAAAAGCAGTAGCAGGCAACAGTATACCTGGGTGTCGTACCTCCAAGGCAACAACCAAACCTCTATGTAAGAGACAAAAAATGGAGGCAGCATGCCAGTTGGGTATGTGCACACAGTCAGTAATTGGCAGAGCTTTGGACGAAGCACATGTCCGGTGCGTCTAAAGTGCTGCCGGCTTGTGAACGCAGGTGAATCTGCATGTGTTCATTGAACCGTGCGGAATCACCGCATCCAATACATTGTACCGGTGAGATTTCTCTTGCAGAAGCTCGCGTCTCCGCAAGATAAATAGATATGCTGCGGTCTGGAAAGACGTGCCGCCTGTCAGTCTCTGCGGGCGTCTCTGGACACATAGTGGAGACGGGATTTCTTGAAATCTCATCCACTGTGCTGTAACATCTAGACGCTGTGGGGTGGATGCTGCACAAGTACACAGCGTCCAACCCGCAGCGTTTACTGGCTGTGGAAACGTACCCTGAAAGGTGAATAATGTGCTTATTTAATAGCACAAAGTGGCGACGTTTTAGCTCAAAACTGTGAGGCTATCCATTATCTATCATCTATCTATTATCTATCATCTATCTATCCATTATCTATCATCTATCTATTATCTATTATCTATCATCTATCTGTCTATTATCTATCTATTATCCATCTATCTATCTATCTATTATCTATCATCTATCTATCTATCTATCTATCTATCTATCTATTATCTATCATCTATCTGTCTATCTATCTATCCATTATCATCTATCTGTATACTATTTCTTACATATCTATCCTACTGTCTTACATCATACTCTTGATCTCACATACTATCACAGTTCACATCCTCAGCTTTACTATCTATCTATATATCATTATTATTATCTATCCTATCTATTTCTATCTATCTATTATCTATCTATCTATTATCTATCCATTATCTATCATCTATCTATTATCTATCATCTATCTATCCATTATCTATCATCTAATCTATTATCTATTATCTATCATCTATCTTCTATTATCTATCTATTATCATCTATCTATCTATCTATTATCTATCATCTATCTATTATCTATCATCTATCTATCTATCTATCTATTATCTATCATCTATCTGTCTATCTATCTATCATTATCTATCTATCTATTATCTATCTATTATCTATCTATCTATTATCATATCTATCTATCTATCTATCTATCATATCTATCTATCATCTATCTATCTATTATCTATCTATCTATCCATTATCTATCTATCATACTATCTATCTATTATCTATCTATCTATTATCTATCTATCTATTATCTATCTGTCTATCTATTATCTATCTATCTATCATCTATCTATTATCTATCTATCCATTATCTATTATCTATCTATCTATTATCTATCTATCTATTATCTATCCATCTATTATCTATCATCTATCTGTCTATCATTACTATCTATCTATCTATTTATTATCTATCTGTTATCTATCTATCTATTATCTATCTGTTATCCATCTATTATCTATCATCTATCTGTCTATCTATCTATCCATTATCTATCTATCATCTATCTATCTATTATCTATCTATCTATCCATTATCTATCTATCATCTATCTATCTATTATCTATCTATCTATTATCTATCTATCTGTCTATCTATCTATTATCTATCTATCGATCTATTCTATTATCTATCTATCCATTATCTATCTATTATCTATCTGTTATCTATCTATCTATTTATCTATTATCTATCTATCTATCATCTATCTATTATCTATCTATCCATTATCTATTATCTATCTATCTATTATCTATCTATCTATCTATTATCTATCCATCTATTATCTATCATCTATCTGTCTATCTATCTATCTATCTATCTATCTATCTATCTATCTATCTATCTATCTATTATCTATCCATCTATTATCTATCATCTATCTGTCTATCTATCTATCTATCTATCTATCTATTATCTATCTGTTATCTATCTATCTATTATCTATCTATATATCATCTATCTATTATCTATCATCTATCTGTCTATCTATCTATCCATTATCTATCTATTATCTATCTATCGATCTATCTATCATCTATCTATTATCTATCTATTATCTATCTATTATCTATCTATCTATTATATATCTATCTATTATCTATCTATCTATCATCTATCTATCTATCTATCTATCTATCTATCTATTATCTATCTATTATCTATCTGTTATCTATCTATCTATCTATCTATCTATCTATATCTATTATCTATCTATCTATCTATCTATCTATCTATTATCTATCTATTATCTATCTGTTATCTATCTATCTTCTAGAACAAGATTTCTAACATATAGAAATATTTATCGGATCAGGCATAAATCTTTCTTACTATCAGGTGCCAAAACTCATTATATTACCAGGTGTACAAACTATAAAACTAATGTAAATCTATCTACCCATCTGTATCTATCTCTTATCTATCCTTCCATCCATCGTCATCCTCTACCACACTGATTGGACCCGATGCGTTTGACTTGGAGCGTTCTCCTTCTCAGGGACACGTCTTTGGCCCGGGGTTGTGTAGATGACTGTTTATCATTATTGGTCCTTATTAACGGAACGTATTCGCTGTTGCACTCCATTGTTGTTGTTGACAGTTTGCTTTTTTAAGCTCAGTCATTGATTTCCTATGCAGGGGTCATCATTGAAGAATTATTCACTGACTGTTTTTATCCCTGTAAAGCTATATGGATTACTTTAGGGAGGACCAGTCACTGGGTCAAAAATGTCCAGTCTTGTTTTTTTTTTTTCATTCCCACTGATCCCCTGAGTATTTTATTTTTTTTTTAGTTTTTTAAATCCACCGCACAGTTCCATAGATATGGGCCTTTTCATTTTGTGCTGATTTTTATTGTCTTTACTAAGGGGGCCTGGCTTACCGTTATTTATGCAGAGCGGACTAAATATACGCCCCTGAGAATCTTGTAAGCCACGCCCCTTTGTTTAAAGCAAAAATTAGATGTAAACAAAAAGGCTCATATGTCTTGAACTGTATGGTGGTTTTGAAGAAAAGAAACATCGGAAATCTCAGTTGAGCAACGGGAATAAAATAGGAGCATAAAGTGTCCACGTTTGAACTGGTGACATGTCCCCTTTAAGTCATGACAGAATGCTAGAAAAGGCTCTTTTACATGGGCCGATGATTACACTATGTAGATTGAGCTGAACGATCAGTGATCAGCTTGCTATATAGCCTAACACAGATCGCTTTGGGCAGAAAAGCTGCTTCTTAGCAGTCTCTCAGAAACCTGAATGACCACCATGTTTTAGCCTTGGGTTTTTTTTTTTTAGTTTTTATTTATCTTTTCCAGAATCCTAAATCACAAATCTAAAATCCTGTCTAGCAAGTTTGGAAATCAGGGGTCTAGAAAAGCTCATCTGCATGATATAAACCAGAATAGAATGGGCTACTGCCTTGTAGTCCCTAGCAACCAATCACGTTGCAGCTTTAATTTTTCCACAACACTGTAAGCTGATTTCTAATTGGTTGCCACGAACAACAGGGCTAGATTTCCTATCAGACAAATGTGGCTACACAATACTATGAAATGTATGTCGTTCTATAAATCGTAAGGAGAGGCCAAGATGTGTTCTAGTGCTGGACATAGATTATACAGATTGAGATCATTAAACACGTGCTTCAATAAACTTTATTTATAACATTATGGAGTCCCCCTTTAAGTTAAATATTTTGATTCATCTGTATTTACTTCTGCTTTGACAGATGTCATTGTAGACCGGAGATGATAACATGGCTGCCTTCATTTTTGATTGAATAATGGGATCTTGATTAAATTCTTATTCCGACTCTCTAAAAAGGGTGAATATTAAACTCATCCTTCCCTATATCAATAGCTCAACATGTCTATGGCCTATGCCCCTCTCCATCTTACGTGCGGATGTTAGGGGAGACAATAATTTTTGGGTGGTCCCTAACGTTGACCTTAAAGCTAGCCATCGATCTACTAACTCACGACAATCTGAATGTGCATCATAGTGGTGGAATATATGGCCGCCATTTTATGTCAGAGCTCATACGTTCCTCTAATAATAACCCTTATTGACCAACATCCAGTGAGCCTGAATCTGGGGGCGGCCATTTTTAAGGTCCTGATCCCTCTGTTAACATAATTGAGACCTCTGGTGGCCTCGGAAACAAACATTATTTCCTCAAAAATCAGACTACGACCAAATGGCTTCACTGCCATATTGAAGACCAGGAAGAGAAATTGTGGGAAAGAACATGGTTGACAGATGGAGAACATGGTTGACAGATGGAGACATTTCGGAGGTCTTCGGCTTAGGGTCAGGGCTGGACGGTGCGACCCAACCTCTTAGAAGCACGGTTGTGTAAATGTAGCACTATGGTGGACAGGACGCCATTGTATATGGGAGTCGTCCTCAGAAACCCCGTCATATATTCAGTTCGTCTCCCAAACACAAGTATCTAGATGCAGGATCTCGGTAGGAGCAGGTGGTGGCTTTGTGGTCACCAGGAGACCTCTGACCCCAGAGTGCGGCTCCAGCCCGGAGCCTTTTGTGCTGTCTCTGACTTCTGTCCTATGAGACAACATTGACCACCAGGTATCTAACTTCTCCCCGCAGGTCAGAGCTTGGGATACGGATTTGTAAACTACGTGGACCCCAATGATGCAGATAAAGCCATAAACACCCTCAATGGCCTGAAGCTACAGACGAAGACTATCAAGGTGAGGAGTGTCTCCTGCTTACAGTATCACACTATGGCTTAGATACACCAGCTCCATGGACTGTATCATGCTACGGGCTTAGATACACCAGCTCCATGGACTGTATCACACTACGGGCTTAGATACACCAGCTCCATGGACTGTATCACACTACGGGCTTAGATACACCAGCTCCATGGACTGTATCACACTACGGGCTTAGATACACCAGCTCCATGGACTGTATCACACTACGGGCTTAGATACACCAGCTCCATGGACTGTATCACACTATGGGCTTAGATACACCAGCTCCATGGACTGTATCACACTACGGGCTTAGATGCACCAGCTCCATGGACTGTATCACACTACGGGCTTAGATACACCAGCTCCACGGACAGTATCAGACAATGGCTTAGATACAACAGCTCCATGGACAGTATCAGACAATGGCTTAGATACACCAGCTCCATGGACAGTACAGCAGAATGGCTTAGATACACCAGCTCAGTAAATAGTACCACACATGATAATCTTAGATACTTGGGCTCAGCAGTCAGTATCAGACGCGGCTGTCTTATATACATCAGCTTAGCAGCATTGTATCACACATGATGTGCTTAGATTCTTTGGCTTAGCAGACAGTATCACATATGATTGGTTTATATGCAACAGCTTGGTAGTCAGTATCACAAATGAAAGGCTTAGATACATTAGTTTTGCAGACAGTATCACAAATGAAAGGCTTGGATACATTAGTTTTGCAGACCGTATCACTTGAAAGGCTTAGATACATTAGTTTTGCAGACAGTATCACTTGAAAGGCAATAGATACATTAGTTTTTGGCAGACAGTTTAATATAACTTGAAAGGCATAGATACATTAGTTTTGCAGACAGTATCGCTTGAAAGACTTGGATACATTAGTTTTGCAGACAGTATCACTTGAAAGGCTTAGATACATTAGTTTTGCAGACAGTATCACTTGAAAGACTTGGATACATTATTTTTGCAGACAGTATCACTTGAAAGGCTTAGATACATTAGTTTTGCAGACAGTATCACAAATGAAAGGCTTAGATACATTATTTTTGCAGACAGTATCACTTGAAAGGCTTAGATACATTAGTTCAGCAGACAGTATCACGCAAGAAAGAAATTAGATACATCAATTCAGCAGACAGTCTCTATCATGAAAGGCTTACCTTAGATACAGCGGATTAGCAGACAGTATCACATTATAGGCTTAGATACATCAGCTCAGCAGACAATATCACACTGAATAAGTTTAGATTAATCTGCTCAGCAGACAGTGTCACATGTAATGGGATTGGATACAACAACTCAGCAGATAGTATCACACAGGTTTAGATACATTAGTTCAGCAGACAGTATCACACACAGCATTAGATACAGTGTATCGGCCGGCAACATCACACACAGGCTTATATACAGTGTATCAGTAGAAAATATCATACAATATGCTTAGATACAGCGTATCAATGCACAATATCACACAAAGGCTTAGATACAGTGTAACAGCAGAAAATATCACACAATATGTCTAACAGTGACAATATCACATAATAGGATTAGATACAGTGTATCACACACAAGCTTAGATACAGTGTATCAGCACACAATATCACACAGGCTTAGATACAGTGTATCAGCACACAATATCACACAGGCTTAGATACAGTGTATTAGCAGACAGTAGCACACAATAGCCTTAGATACAGTCTAACAGGGACAATATCACATAGTAGGCTTAGATACAGTGTATCAGCACACAATATCACACAGGCTTAGATACAGTGTAACAGCAGAAAATATCACACAATATGCGTAGATACAGTCTAACAGCAACAATATCACATAATAGGATTAGATACAGTGTATCACACATGATTAGATACAGTGTTTCAGCAGACAGTATTGCACACAAGTTTAGATACAGTATAACAGCAGACAATGTAGCAGGATAGGCTTAGATACATTGCACCAGCAGACCATGTCACACGATAGGCTTAGATACAGTGTATCAGCAGACAGTGACACACGATAGGCTTAGATACAGTGTATCAGCAGACAGTGACACACAATAGGCTTAGATACAGTGTATCAGCAGACAGTGACACACGATAGGATTAGATACAGTGTATCACACACATGATTAGATACAGTGTTTCAGCAGACAGTATTGCACACAAGTTTAGATACAGTATAACAGCAGACAATGTAGCATGATAGGCTTAGATACATTGCACCAGCAGACCATGTCACACGATAGGCTTAGATACAGTGTATCAGCAGACAGTGACACACGATAGGCTTAGATACAGTGTATCAGCAGACAGTGACACACGATAGGCTTAGATACAGTGTATCAGCAGACAGTGACACACGATAGGATTAGATACAGTGTATCAGCAGACCATGTCACACGATAGGCTTAGATACAGTGTATCAGCAGACAGTGACACACGATAGGCTTAGATACAGTGTATCAGCAGGCAATGTCACACAATAGTCTTAGATAAATCAGTTCAGAGTATCGCACATTATGACCTTAGATACAGGGGATCAGCAGACAGTATCACACGTGATTTGCTTAGATATACCGACTCAGCAGAAGGTATCACATATGACAGGACTGGATACACCATACAAAAAAAACATTCGCCACAGATTTAGCTGCAAACTTGCCATTCAGCCATTAATCTGCTTCTTGCTGTAGAGTATCACCCACGACGCGCTGAGATACACCTGCTCAGGTGCACGTTGTCACACGTAGCTTAGATACGCCATGTCACTGGGATGAAGAATCCATCTTTTCCTACTTGTGACGTGAGCGGTGTGTACATATAGAGACTGGGAATAATGACTGTATCCCACCCTACCACAATGGAGTCAGATGTGCCCCCCGCCCTGCCGGCTGCACTGACAGATGCCCCCTATCTCTCCATCTTCTCCCTGAAGGTCAGGTTATGGTGGAGGCAGCAGGTCAGGGAGGACGGGAAAATTCTTTTATTTGTCTTCCCTTTGTCATTGAAATATTGGGCCCTGGGGGAGAGCGATGCTGTGAATAGTGGGGCGAGGGGAGGAGGCCATACAAAGGCCCTCCGCCATCTGTCCCCTCTCCGGCTAATTACGGGGTGCTTCCCCTGGAGATTAGTGATGGGGGGCGGCAGAGATTGGCGCAGGAAGCCAGCTGCTGTGATTAAAACCCAAATCAGCTCCTCACAGGAAAAGTTACAGGATAAGTCCTGCCGAAGTGGCGAAAAGTGACTTAATCAAGGCTAATAATGGCGAGGTCAGGCGCACAGCGGCGGCTCCGTGACCGAACACAGCGCCGTGTTTAATGGCTGTCATCTCCACTCCGACCTAATGAAAGTGACACGTAGCACGCCGCCATCGTGCCCCGGGACGAGACAACGAGCGGCCTCTGCCTCTAATAGAAAACAACAAGACTACAACTCCCAGCAGAGCATTGTAACATCATTCTATTATGAATGAAGGGATATTTAATAGAGGGTAACGCTACACCCCCCACCATCCGGCAACAACGCGCGTCTCTCACCCCGGAGGACCCGGCACATCCATATATTACACCCAGACCATGCATTTCAGTGAGAACTGTGTAATACTTCATTTGTCCTGTGGTGGCGCTGCTTCTCTCCTACTGCGCTGCTGCTCTGTAAGCCATGTATATATAGTACGTGTACAATATACAGGTGGCACTGTGAATGATAGGGGATGTTCAGTATACCAATAGTGCCCCTCTCTGTGCCTCCATATAGCAATAGTGCCTCTCTCTGTGCCTCCATATAGCAATAGTGCCCTCTCTGTGCCTCCATATAACAATAGTGACCCTCTCTGTGCCTCCATATAACAATAGTGCCCCTCTCTGTGCCTCCATATAACAATAGTGCCCCTCTCTGTGCCTCCATATACCAATAGTGCCCCTCTCTGTGCCTCCATATAACAATAGTGCCCTCTCTGTGCCTCCATATAACAATAGTACCCCTCTCTGTGCCTCCATATAAACAATAGTGCCTCTCTCTGTGCCTCCATATAACAATAGTGCCTCTCTCTGTGCCTCCATATAGCAATAGTGCCTCTCTCTGTGCCTCCATATAACAATAGTGCCTCTCTCTGTGCCTCCATATAACAATAGTGCCCCTCTCTGTGCCTCCATATAACAATAGTGCCCTCTCTGTGCCTCCATATACCAATAGTGCCCCTCTCTGTGCCTCCATATAACAATAGTGCCCCTCTCTGTGCCTCCATATAACAATAGTACCCCTCTCTGTGCCTCCATATAGCAATAGTGCCTCTCTCTGTGCCTCCATATAACAATAGTGCCTCTCTCTGTGCCTCCATATACAATAGTGCCTCTCTCTGTGCCTCCATATAACAATAGTGCCTCTCTCTGTGCCTCCATATAACAATAGTGCCCCTCTCTGTGCCTCCATATAACAATAGTGCCCCTCTCTGTGCCTCCATATACCAATAGTGCCCCTCTCTGTGCCTCCATATACAATAGTGCCTCTCTCTGTGCCTCCATATAACAATAGTGCCTCTCTCTGTGCCTCCATATAACAATAGTGCCCCTCTCTGTGCCTCCATATATCAATAGTGCCCCTCTCTGTGCCTCCATATACAATAGTGCCCCTCTCTGTGCCTCCATATAACAATAGTGCCCTCTCTGTGCCTCCATATAACAATAGTGCCTCTCTCTGTGCCTCCATATAGCAATAGTGCCCCTCTCTGTGCCTCCATATAATATGCCCTCTGTGCCCTCTATGCCCTCCTGCTCTAACAATATGCCTCTCTCTGTGCCTCATATAACATAGTCCCTCTCGTCCTATAAAATAGTGCCCCTCTGTGCCTCCATATAACAATAGTGCCCCTCTCTGGCCTCCATATACAATAGTCCCCTCTGTGCCTCCATATAACATAGTGCCCTTCTGTGCCTCCTTACAATGTGCCTCCCTGTGCTCCATTCATTGCCCCTTCTGTGCCTCCTCTCAATATGCCCCTCTCTGTGCCCCATATACAAATGCCCCTCTCTGTGCCTCCATTAAAATGTCCTCTCTGTGCCTCCATATAATAGTGCCCCTTCTGTGCCTCCATATACAATAGTGCCTCTCTGTGCTCCATATAACAATAGCTTGTCCTCCTACAATTGCCTCTTCTGTGCCCCTTCTATGCCTTCCTATAAAATGCCCCTCTGTGCCTCCATATACAATAGTGCCCTCTCTGTGCCTCATATACAATAGTGCCCCTCTGTGCCTCCTATACAAAGTGCCCCTCCTGTCTCCTATACAATATGCCCTCTCTTGCCCATATACATGTGCCCCTTCTTGCTCCATATAACATAGTGCCCTCTGTGCCTCCATATACAATAGTGCCCTCTCGTGCCTCCATATAGCAATAGTGCCCTCTTGTGCCTCCATATAACAATAGTGCCCTCTCTGTGCCTCCATATACAATAGTGCCCCTCTGTGCCTCCATATACAATAGTGCCCCTCTCTGTGCCTCCATATACAATAGTGCCCCTCTCTGTCCTCCATAACAATAGTGCCCCTCTGTGCCTCCATATAACAAATGCCCCTCTCTGTGCCTCCATATACAATAGTGCCCCTCTCTGTGCCTCCATATACAATAGTGCCCTCTCTGTGCCTCCATATACATAGTGCCCCTCTCTGTGCCTCCATATACAATAGTGCCCTCCTCCTCCAATAAATGCCCCTCTCTGTGCCCATATACAATAGTGCCCCTCTCTGTGCCTCCTATAAATAGTGCCCCTCTCTGTGCCTCCATATACAATAGTGCCCCTCTCGTGCCTCCATATAACAATAGTGCCCCTCTCTGTGCCTCCATATACAATAGTGCCCCTCTCTGTCCTCATATAGCAATAGTGCCCCTTCTGTGCCCCATATACTGTGCCCCTTCTGTGCCTCCATCTGTGCCCTCTCTGTGCCTCATACTGTGCCCCTCTCTGTGCCTCCATATACATAGTGCCCTCTCTGTGCCTCCTATAACAATAGTGCCCCCTGTGCCTCCATATACAAGTGCCCTCTCGTGCCTCCATATAACAAAGTGCCCTCTGTGCCTCCATATAACAATAGTGCCCCTCTGTGCTCCATATAACAATAGTGCCCCTCTCTGTGCCTCCATATACAATAGTCCCTCTCTGTGCCTCCATATAACAATAGTGCCCTCTCTGTGCCTCCATATAACAATAGTGCCCTCTCTGTGCCTCCATATACATGTGCCCCTCTCTGTGCTCCTATCATAGTGCCCCTCTCTGTGCCTCCAATACAATAGTGCCCCTCTCTGTGCCTCCATATACAATAGTCCCTCTCTGTGCCTCCATATACAATAGTGCCCTCTCTGTGCCTCCATATAACAATAGTGCCTCTCTGTGCCTCCATATAACAAAGTGCCCCTCTCGTGCCTCCATAAACAATAGTGCCCCTCTGGCCTCCATATAACAATAGTGCCCCTCTGTGCCTCCTATAGCAAAGTGCCCTCTCTGTGCCTCCATATACAATAGTGCCCTCTCTGTGCCTCCATAAACAAATGTGCCCCTCTGTGCCTCCATAAACAATAGTGCCCCTCTCTGTGCCTCCTATACAATGCCCCTCTCTGTGCCTCCATATCAATAGTGCCCCTCTGTGCTCCATAACAAAGTGCCCCTCTGTCCTCAAATGTTGTCCATATACAAGTCCTCTCTGGCCTCCATAACAATATGCCTCTCTGTGCCTCCTATACAATAGTGCCTCTGTGCTCCATATAACAAAGTGCCTCTCTGTGCTCATATACAATAGTGCCCTCTCGTGCCTCCATATACAATAGGCCCCTCTCTGTGCCTCCATAACAAATGCCCTCTCTGTGCCTCCATATACATTGCCTCTCTCTTCTGCCCCTCTGCTCCTCTGTGCCTTCTGCCTCCTTACATATCCCTCTCTGTGCCTCCATAACAATAGTGCCCCCTGTGCCATATACAATAGTGCCTCTCTGTGCCTCCATAACAATAGTCCCTCTCTGTGCCTCCATATACATAGTGCCTCCTGGCCTCCATATAACAATAGTGCCCCTCTCTGTGCTCCATATACATGGCCTCTCTGTGCCCCATTACAATAGTGCCCCTCTCTGTGCCTCCATATAACAATAGTGCCCTCTCTTGCCTCCATATACATAGGCCCTCTCTGTGCCCATAACAATAGTGCCCCTCTTGTCCTCATTAACATATGCCCCTCTCTGTGCCTCCATAACAATAGTGCCCTCTCTGTGCCTCCATATAACAATAGTGCCCCTCTCTGTGCCTCCATATACATGTGCCCTTCTGTGCCTCCTATACAATAGTCCCCTCTCTGTGCCTCCATAAACAATAGTGCCCTCTCTGTGCTCCATATACAATAGTGCCCCTCTCTGTGCCTCCATATAACAATAGTGCCCCTTCTGTGCCTCCATATAACAATAGTGCCCCTCTGTGCCTCCATATACAATAGTGCCCTCTCTGTGCCTCCATATACAATATGTGCCCCTATCTGTGCCTCCTATACAAAAAGTGCCCTCTCTGTGCCTCCATATACAATAGTGCCCTCTGTGCCTCCATATAACAATAGTGCCCCTCTCTGTGCCTCTATATACAATAGTGCCCCTCTCTGTGCCTCCATATAACAAAGTGCCCCTCTTGCCTCCATATAAAATATGCCCCTCTCTGTGCCTCCATATAACAATTGCCCCCTCTGTGCCTCTTAAAATGCCCCTCTCTGTCCTTTAGTCCCCTCTCTGTGCCTCCATAACAAATGTCCCCTCTGTGCCTCCATTATAACAATAGTGCCCCTCTCTGTGCCTCCATATACAATAGTGCCCCTCTCTGTGCCTCCAATACAATAGTGCCCCTCTTGTGCCTCCATATAACAATAGTGCCCCTTCTGTGCCCCATATCAATAACCTCCTTCCTCCATAAACAATAGTCCCCTCTTCTGTGCCTCCATATACAATATGCCCCTCTCTGTGCTCCATATACAATAATGCCCCTCTCTGTGCCTCAACATAAATAGTGCCCCTCTGGGCCTCCTATAACAAAGTGCCCCTCTCTTGCTCCATATAACAATAGTCCCTCTCTTGCCTCCATATAACATAGTGCCCCTCCTGTGCCTCCATATACAATAGTGCCCCTCTCTGTCCTAACAATATTGCCCTCTCTGTGCCTCCATATAAAATAGTGCCCCCTCTTGCTGCCATAAAGGCCCT
>JARQOD010000004.1:542405665-542486702 GCA_033576555.1 Oophaga sylvatica | reverse complement strand
TTTTTCCCTTCTCTGGCCGGGCACTATTAATCTGAGCCCCCTAATCAAAGAAACTTGCAGGATCCCCGGCCGCAAAGTTTGGGCCTGGAGGTACAGGAGTGCAATCTTCAATAAGAAAAGCGATGTTGGCTATGACTAGGGAAAATACAAATGACAGGGTAAAGATGAACTGATGGGGGCCTACTGTCCAAGTTCATGTCTTGGGGGATTTTTTGCCCACCCTTTCCCGGTCTGGTGCCAGCCCCCCGGTCTGGAAAGGGGGGGGGATATGTAACAGTGAAGAAATATGTTTTTGAATGGGGGTACATTTCACCTGGTAAAGGGGAATGTGTGGCTTTGTAGACCTGGGTAGAGAAAGGCACTCCCCTTGCATTCTTTTACACACTTCGCTCGGGCCGAAACACCGGTCAAAATGGGGAACCAGAAGTAGGTGCTGCAAACACAATCGGAGTGCTTTAGTCTGGAACAGGGGGGGCCCCCTGGCACAAGGAAGCATTTCCCGGTTGGGGCGTCTTTAGCCCGACACAGGGAGGTGCCCCCCGGCACAAAGAGCGTCCCAGGAGTGGAGCAATCTCATCTGGGTCGGGAAAAGTACCCCGGACACAGGGGTAGTCGCAGTGAGAACCGGCTAATACGGCTGAATAGGATGGATCTCTCCAAGTCGGGGCTGGAAAGGGCCCCTTTAGCAAAGGGGGATATCTGTGAAACTCCAACGGTAACATATCTAGTGTTGTTTTGGGGCAGGCGGTAACCGGGACCCGGATAGACAGGGCAATCGTCTATTTTAATTGGGGGCTAGACAAACCTAGGTTTTTTGTTTGTGCTTATTTTTTATCTGTTTTGGGTGTGAACTTTTTTAAAAACTGGTTGCGGCCAGACACCAGAATGCGTCTGAATAATGTTTTCGTGCCATTCGTTACCCAGACACGATCCAAGCTATACCCCTGGAAATGTTTACAACTTAATCTGCTCCTAGACAAGAATAAACCTTTTAAACTGCTCCATGTACAAAAATATAAATATATAATACTGGCCCATGTACAAAAAATATACTACAAAATACTGCCCTATGTACAGGAAATTTAAATACTAAATATGCCCCCTATTAAAGAAAAAACACATAATGGCTCCCATGTCAAGGATTAAAACAAAAAAATAAACTTCCCCTAAAAAATTTTTCAAAAAAATATAACTACATAATACTGCCCCATTACAAAAATAAACTACATAAACTGACCAAACAAAAAAAAAAAAACGCCAAAAAAGAAAAAAAAACCCCTTTTCTAAAAAAAAAAACTGCCCCTTTTATAAAAAATAACTAAAAAAAGCCCCTTTTTAAAAAATTAAACAAAATAAATACCTCATACAAGAATATACTACTATAAACGCTTATTTCAAGAATATAACTACTATAATACTGCCCCCCCAGTACAGAATTTTTAAAAATTAAAACGTCAATTAAAAGAATATAATAAAAATTTTTGCCCCCATGTTAAGAAATAATACATAAAATTTTCTCCTTTGTACAAAAGGATATAAAACTATAATGCTCCCATGTACAAGAAATAACACTTAAACTGCCCCTTTTACAAAAATATAACACTATAATACGGGCCCTATGACAAAAATAAGCTACTATAAAACTGCCCTAGTAAACAATATAAAATTATAATCTGGCCCTTGTCAAAAATTGCTACTATAATACTGCTCCTATTACGGAAAATAACTAATAATAACCCCCCTTTTAAAAAAATTAACACTTTTTCTGCCCCCTATTACAAGAATATAACACTTTTAAAACTGCTCACTAGTACAAGAATATAACTACTTTAATACTGGCCCTATGTACAAAAAATAGCTACTTTAAAATGCCCAAAGACAACAATTTAAACTAATATAATACTGGCCCTTTTTACAAAAAAATGCTACTTAATACTGCTCCAGTACAGAAAAAAATTCATAATAGCCCCTATGTACAAAAATATAAATACTATAATACTCCCCCATGTACAAAATAAACTATAAATACTGCCCTTTTACAAGAATTAACTACATAAATACTGCCCCTATGTAAAAAATATATCTAATAAAAACCCCTAGTACAAAATTTTAAAATATAAATACTGCTCCCTATAACAGAAAAAAAATACAAAATACTCCCCCTAAACAAGAAATAACTACATAATACCCCCCTAGTAAAAGAATAAACTCTAAAATACTGCCCTATATACAAAGTATAACTACATAATACCCCCCCATGTCAAGAAAATATCTACTATAACTGCTCCTATGTACAAAATATAACACATAATACTGCTCCCTATATACAAGAATATAACTATATAATATTTGTCCTTTTACAAGAAATAATACATAAACTCTCATGAGGGATTCATTAATTTGCAAATATCTGTGTACTACAGTCAATAGGTTTAGAATCAAAAAACCAGGGGTTGAATTTAAGCCCCGGGACCCTTTTTGATCCTTCATAGATGAGTCCGCGGGCTCGAAGCGATATCTTCGAGGAAAAACCTGTATATCCCGGAGGACATCCCTGTTACGTTTTTATTGGTACTCCGGAGATTTGCTGCCTGGGACGTCCTGCACCCCCTGGGCGCATATAACCCTGTGGTCCCCCGGCTTTTATAATGACGTTTTATGGTTAATTAGTTATGCTGCCCTACAAGCGGGACAGGGGCGCCAAAAATTTCAAAGGACTGCGGGGACTTGTCCTGCTGACCGCTTTTTCAGCCTTTTTTGATGCAGGTTTGTGTTAACCCTTTCTGGTCACACAGTGATTTCCATGATAACCCAGGTGAGTAATATATGTATTTTTATGGACCTCCAGTTTTTCTTAGACCATTTAGGTGCAGCCAGAGATTCCCACATCCAAACATGCTGCAAAAGAAAAGCAAAATTTTGAAATCACTATTTAAAAAGCTTACAAAGTTTTCTTTAGAATCCATCAAACACATAATAAATTTTTATTTTTATAGCGCCATTTATTTTTCCTGGGGCTTTACTGTGAGGAGGGGGTATACAAAAAAATACAAGTACAGTAACTTAAACAATACAAGTCACGACTGTACGGAGGGAGAGGATCCTGCCCCCGGGGGCTCACCGTCACAAGGGGTGGTGAGGAACAGTGGCCCGGGGGGGAGCGGGGCGTGCCCCGGTATGGCAGATCGGGGGTTACTGAGGGTAGGGTTTCGGAAGAGGTGGGCTTCAGGGGTTTTTTTTTAAGGTTTCCCTGGGAGGCGCGGTTTTATAGTTGGGGTAAGGGGTTTTCCCGAGTAGGGGGGGGGGGGGGGGAAAATTTGATGCGATTGGGAAGAAGGAAAAAGAGGGGGGAGGGGAGATCTTTTAGGATCGGAGGTTGCTTTTTGGGGGGGGGGAGCGGGGGACCCGTCACCGTGTTGGGGGAGACTTTTGGATGGCTAAGTATGGGCATTTTGGGGGTTTTTTACTGGGGTTTTGTGTAATGGGGGGCCCGGGCGGGACTGGGGGGCGAGGGGGAAGGGCGGGGGAAAAGGGGGGGACAGGTTTTAATTTGGGGAGCAGAGTTTTGAATAGATTTTGGGGGGGGGGTGAAAAGGTTAAGGTAGGCCCCAGGCAGGAGGGTTTCGAGTCGAGGCGGGGGGTGTGGGGCATGGTATTTTTTTTGCAGATTCAGGGTTTTGGGGGGTACAGATCCGGGGAAAAATTTTTTTTGAATTTGGGGAGGGGGGAGGGCTTTGGTTTTGGGTTTCAAGGAGAATTTTTTGGGGGAAGGGTAACCCCCCGGGGGAGCTTTTTGGGCGGGTGAGTGGGCCCCGTTTTCTTAAAGGATCAACCGGGGGGGTGGGGGAAAAATCCAGTGAGAAAGGGGGGGAAAAATGTGAATTTTGTTTTGGCCCAAAATTTTAAAACGGGGGGAAAAAGGATAAATAGCGGACAACACGTGGGAAATTTGGGGTTAAAGGGGGGGGAAATTTTGGGGCCCGAATGAAACTTTTGGTTAAAAAATAGAGGGGAAATTTCAAACCGTGGGATTTTTATGCCCTGCCGAGGCCGAAGGTGTAAAAAGGAAAGAGCAGGGGGGCCCCGGGGTGAACCTTGAAATCCGGGGGGAAAGGGGGGATGGGGGGGGGTGGTGTGTGGGGGGGGCGTGAATGTTTCCCGGGCTGTTATGACGAATCCAAAAAAAGGGCCCCGGGGTTTTAAAACCCCAAAAAAGAGAGGGTCTGTGTGAAAGGGGGGTCCCCAAAATGTGAAGGCAGAAGGGAAAGGGCCAAAAAGGGGAGGAGGGGGAAAAGTGTGCGGGGGTTTTTGGGGGAATGGGGAGGGAGAAGGGAAATTTATGGAATGGTGTGACCGGGAAAAAAATTGTAAAAGGGGAAAAAAGGGGGCAGGGGGAAAAGGTGGGGGGAATTTTAAAGGACTGTTGCTCCAGGGTTTTTTTGGGAAAAGGAAAAGTGATAGGGGGAAAGCTGGATAAGAGGGTGGGCAAAAGGGGTTTTTGAGGATGGGAAATTTAAGGGTGGGTTTTAAAAAAAAGAGGGAAAAAAACCATTTTTAGTAAAAAGGGTTTAAAATGGGTTTGGGTTAGGAAAAACGTGGTGGGGTTTTTGGGGGAAAATGGGAGGGAATTTGGGCAAGTGCACAGGTTTGGGGGGTGTATCTTGAGAGTAGAGGGGAAAAATTTTGGGAAAAAATTTTGGGAATTTTATGCAATTTTGCATCGATCAAAACATATGGTAAAAAAAAAGGGTGCATTTAAAAAATTTGGCGTAAAAAAAAAACTGTTTAAAAAAATTTAAACCAAAAACACCCATTTCGCTGCTGATCCGGGGGATTTCGCTGGGAATTTGCGGCGGATTTTGCTGGATCCGCGGGGGATTTTTGCTTTGGGGTCCGCGGGGGATTTTTGCTTTTCCGGGGGGAATTTTTTCCCCCGGGGGTTTTGTGCGGACCGCGGGGGTTTCGCTGGGGTCCGCGGCGGGTTTTTCCCCCCCGATCCGCGGCGGATTTGGGCTGATCCCCCCCGGGGGGTTTTGCGGGGTTTCCCGGGGATTTTTGCTGCTGATCCCCGGGGGGATTTTCCCGCGATCCCCGCCGGGTTTCGTGCTGATCCGCGGGGGTTTCGCTGCCCGGGTCCCGGGGGATTTGCTGCGGATCCCGGGGGGATTTCGCTGCCCAACCGCGGGGGATTTCGCTGGAACCGCCCGGGGGATTTCCTGCGGGGGGCCCGCGGATTTCGCTGCTGATCCCGGCGGGTTTCGCGCTTTGGGGGTTTCCCCGGCGGAATTTTTTCCCCCCCGATCCCGGGGGATTTCGCTGGGATCCCGGCGATTTTGCTGCGTTCCCGGGGTTTTTTTTGCGATCCCCGGGCCCATTTCGCTGCTGATTTTCCCCCGGGGGATTTTTCCCCCGGGGGCCCCGGGGGATTCCCTCGAATTTCCCCGGCGGATTTCGCTGCGACCGGCGGGTTTCCCCTTTTCGATCCGCCGGATTTCGCTGCGGGCCGCCCGGGGGATTTTTCTGCGGGTCCCCCGGATTTCGCTCGTTTCCCCCGGGGGGTTTTTTTGCGTCCCGGCGGATTTCGCCCGCTGAAACCCCGGGGATTTTCTGCGGGTCCGCGGCGGTTTCGCTGCTGATCCGCGGCGGATTTCGCTGCGGGTCCGCGGCGGATTTCGCTGCGGAATTCCCCGGGTTTCGCTGAGTCCGCCCGGGGGGTTTCGTTTCTGATCCGCGCGGGTTTCGCTCGGAAAAACCGGGGGGCTGGGGTTTCGCTCGGGTCCGCGGCGGGTTTCGCTGCGGGTTTGCGGCTGATTTCGCTGATGATCCGCGGCGGATTTCGCTGCTGATCCGCGGCGGATTTCGCTGCTTCGCGGCGGATGTCGCTGCGGATATCGCTGCTGATCCGCGGCGGATTTCGCTGCTGATCCGCGGCGGATTTCGCTGCTGATCCGCGGCGGATTTCGCTGCGGATGGGATCCGCGGTCGCGGGATTTCGCTGCTGATCCGCAGCGGATTTCGCTGCGGATCCGCGGCTGATTTCGCTGCTGATCCGCGGCGGATTTCGCTGCTGATCCGCGGCGGATTTCGCTGCTGATCCGCGACTGATTTTGCTGCGGATCCGCGGCTGATTATCTGCTGATCCATCTGCGCTAGCGGGTATAGCATAACGCGATCGCGTTATGCTATACCATTACCAGCCGGTCAACGCTACGTGTTGAACGGGCTGGTAAAACGCAATATGAACCCAGCCTTAGGGTTAGAACTAGGGTTAGGGTTAGCATTAGGGTTAAGGTTAGAATTACGGTTAGGGTTGGAATTTGGGTTAGGGTTGGAATTAGGGTTAGGGTTGGAATTAGAGTTAGGCTTGTGGTTAGGTTTATGGTTAGAGTTGGGATTAGGGTTAGGGGTGTGTTGGGGTTAGGGTTATGATTAGGGTTTGTATTAGGGTTAGGTGTGTGTAGGGGTTAGGGTTGGGGTTAGGGGTGTGTTGGGGTTAGGGTTGGAGTTAGAATTGAGGGGTTTCCACTATTTAGGCACATCAGGGGGTCTCCATACGTGACATGGCGCCACCATTGATTCCTGCAAATTTTGCGTTCAAAAAGTCAAACAGTGCTCCCTTTATTCCAAGCCCCGACGTATGCCCAAACAGTGGTTTATCCCCACATATGAGGTATCAGCGTACTCGGGAAAAATTGCACAACAACTTTGGGGGTTCTAATTTCTCCTGTTAACATTGGGAAAAAAATTGGGGACTAAAAAATTATTTTTGTGGAAAATAAATTATTTTATATTTTCACGGCTCTGCGTTATAAACTTCTGTGAAGGACTTGGAGATTCAAAGTGCTCACCACACATCTATAGGAGTTCCTTGGGGGATCTAGTTTCCAAAATGGGGTCACTGTGGGAGTTTCTACTGTTTAGGCACATCAGGGACTCTGCAAACGTAACATGACGCCCGAAGACCATTCCATCAAGTGGGCATTTCAAAACGCCACTACTTCCCATCCGAGCCCCGACGTGTGCCCATACAGTAGTTTTCTCCCACATATGGGATATCAGCATACTCAGGACAAATTGGACAACAACGTTTGGGGTCTAATTTCTCATGTTACCCTTGGGAAAATAAAAAAATTGGGGACTAAAAGATCCTGATTGTGGAAAAAATATGATTTTTTTATTTTCATGCCCGGGCGTTATAAACTTCTGTGTAGCCCTTGGGGGTTCAAAGTGCTCACCACACATCTAGATAAGTTCTTTGCGGGGTCTAGTTTCCAAAATGGGGTCACTTGTGGGGAGTTTCTACTGTTTAGGCACATCAGGGGCTCTGCAAACGTAACAAGATGCTCGCAGACCATTCCATCAAGTCGGCATTTCAAAGCGTCACTACATCCCTTCCGAGCCCTGACGTGTGCCCACATATGGGGTACTAGCGTACTCAGGACAAACTGGACAACAACTTTTGGGGTCCAATTTCTCCTGTAACCATTGTGAAAATAAAAAAATAGTGGGCTAAAAAATCATTTTTTGAGAAAAAAAAATGATTTTTTATTTTCACGGCTCTGCGTTATAAACTTCTGTGAAGCACCTTGGGGTTCAAAGTGCTCACTATGCATCTAGATAAGTTCCTTAGGGCGTCTATTTTCCAAAATGGGGTCACTTGTGGGGGAGCTCCAATGTTTAGGCACACAGGAACTCTCCAAATGCGACATGGCAACCGCTAAATATTCCAGCATATTTTCCATTCAAAAAGTCAAATGGCGCTCCTTCCCTTCTGAGCCCTGCCGTGAGCCCAAACAGTGGTTTATGACCACATATGAGGTATCTGTGTACTCAGGAGAAATTGCCCAAAAAATTTTAGGATCCAATTTATACTGTTGCCCATGTGAAAATGAAAAAACTGAGGCTAAAACAAAATTTTTGTGAAAAAAAAGTACTTTCTTTTATTTACGGATCAATTTGTGAAGCACCTGGGGGTTCAAAGTGCTCACTATGCATCTAGATAAGTTCCTTAGGGGGTCTAGTTTCCAAAATGGGGTCACTTGTGGGGGAGCTCCAATGTTTAGGCACACAGGAACTCTCCAAATGCGACATGGCAACCGCTAAATATTCCAGCATATTTTCCATTCAAAAAGTCAAATGGCGCTCCTTCCCTTCTGAGCCCTGCCTTGCGCCCAAACAGTGGTTTATGACCACATATGAGGTATCTGTGTACTCAGGAGAAATTGCCCAACAAATTTTAGGATCCAATTTATACTGTTGCCCATGTGAAAATGAAAAAACTGAGGCTAAAACAAAATTTTTGTGAAAAAAAAGTACTTTCTTTTATTTACGGATCAATTTGTGAAGCACCTGGGGGTTCAAAGTGCTCGCTATGCATCTAGATAAGTTCCTTAGGGGGTCTAGTTTCCAAAATGGAGTCACTTGTGGGGGAGCTCCAATGTTTAGGCACACAGGAACTCTCCAAATGCGACATGGCAACCGCTAAATATTCCAGCATATTTTCTATTCAAAAAGTCAAATGGCGCTCCTTCCCTTCTGAGCCCTGCCTTGCGCCCAAACAGTGGTTTATGACCACATATGAGGTATCTGTGTACTCAGGAGAAATTGCCCAACAAATTTTAGGATCCAATTTATACTGTTGCCCATGTGAAAATGAAAAAAACTGAGGCTAAAAGAAAATTTTTGTGAAAAAAAAGTACTTTCTTTTTTTACGGATCAATTTGTGAAGCACCTGGGGGTTCAAAGTGCTCGCTATGCATCTAGATAAGTTCCTTAGGGGGTCTAGTTTCCAAAATGGGGTCACTTGTGGGGGAGCTCCAAAGTTTAGGCACACAGGGACTCTCCAAATGCGACATGGCAACCGCTAAATATTCCAGCATATTTTCCATTCAAAAAGTCAAATGGCGCTCCTTCCCTTCTGAGCCCTGCCGTGCGCCCAAACAGTGGTTTATGACCACATATGAGGTATCTGTGTACTCAGGAGAAATTGCCCAACAAATTTTAGGGTCCAATTTATACTGTTGCCCCTGTGAAAATGAAAAAAACTGAGGCTAAAAGAAAATTTTTGTGAAAAAAAAGTACTTTCTTTTTTTTACGGATCAATTTGTGAAGCACCTGGGGGTTCAAAGTGCTCACTATGCATCTAGATAAGTTCCTTGGGGGTCTAGTTTCCAAAATGGGGTCACTTGTGGGGGAGCTCCAATGTTTAGGCACACAGGGACTCTCCAAATGCGACATGGCAACCGCTAAATATTCCAGCATATTTTCCATTCAAAAAGTCAAATGGCGCTCCTTCCCTTCTGAGCCCTGCTGTGCGCCCATACAGTGGTTTATGACCACATATGAGGTATCTGTGTACTCAGGAGAAATTGCCCAACAAATTTTAGGGTCCATTTTATCCTGATGCCCATGTAAAAATTAAAAAATTGATGCTAAAAGAAAATTTTTGTTGGAAAAATTAAAATGTCCATTTTTTCCTTCCACGTTGCTTTAGTTCCTGTGAAGCACCTGAAGGGTTAATAATCTTCTTGAATGTAGTTTTGAGTAGCTTGAGGGGTGCAGTTTTTATAAAGGTGTCACTTTTGGGTATTTTCTGCCATATAGACCCCTCAAAGTGACTTCAAATGTGAGGTGGTCCCTAAAAAAAATGGTTTTGTAAATTTTGCTGTAAAAATGAGAAATCGCTGGTCAACTTTTAACCCTTATAACTTCCTAACAAAAAAAAATGTTCCCAAAATTGTGCTGATGTAAAGTAGACATGTGGGAAATGTTATTTATTAACTATTTTGTGCCACATAACTCTCTGGTTAACAGAATAAAAATTAAAAATTTGAAAATTACAAAATTTTCAAAATTTTCGCCAAATTTCCATTTTTTTCACAAATAAACGCAAAAATTATCGACCTAAATTTACCACTAACATGAAGCCCAATATGTCACGAAAAAACAATCTCAGAATCGCTAGGATCCGTTGAAGCGTTCCTGAGTTATTACCTCATAAAGGGACACTGGTCAGAATTGCAAAAAATGGCAAGGTCTTTAAGGTCAAAATAGGCTGGGTCATGAAGGGGTTAAAAAAAAGTCTACAATAGAAGTTTTTCCTTATAATTTTTACATAATAATGGTCCCCACATAGTCCTCCATGCAAAATAATGGTCCCCACATAGTCCTCCATGCAGAATTATGGTCCCCACATAATCCTCCATGCAGAATTATGGTCCCCACATAGTCCTCCATGCAGAATAATGGTCCCCATATTGTCCTCCATACAATATATTGTGCCCCACATAGTCCTCCATCCAGAAAAATGGGCCCCTCGTAGTCCTTGCAGACCAACCTTGTTATTTGTTTAAAAAAGTCTACAATAGACGTTTTTCCTTATCATTTTTTACATAATAATGGTCCCCACATAGTCCTCCATACAATATATTAGGCCCCACATAGTCTTCCATGCAGAATAATGGGCCCCACATACACTGTGTGCAGAATTATTAGGCAAGTTGCATTTGAGAGGATTCTTTTTATTATTGAACAACAACTATGTTCTCAATCAACCCAAAAGACTCATAAATATCAAAGCTTAATATTTTTGGACGTTGGAGTGGGTTTTTTTTAGATTTGGCTATCTTAGGAGGATATCTGTTTGTGCAGGTAACTATTACTGTGCAGAATTTTTGGGCAACTTAATAAAAACCAAATGTATACCCATCTCACTTGTTTATTTTCACCAGGTAAACCAATATAACAACACAAAATTTGAGAATAAACATTTCTGACATTCAAAAACAAAAAAAAAAAATCAGTGACCAATATAGCCACCTTTCTTTACGATGACACTCAGACGCCTCCATCCATAGATTCTGTAAGTTGCTTGATCTGTTTACAATCCACATTGCGTGCAGCAGCCACCACAGCCCCAGATACTGCTCCGAGAGGTGGACTGTTCTCCCTCCCTGTAGATCTCACATTTTATGAGGGACCACAGGTTCTCTATGGGGTTCAGATCAGGTGAACAAGGGGGCCATGTCATTATTTTTTCTTCTTTTAGACCTTTAATGGGCAGCCACGCTGTGGAGTATTTGGATGCATGTGATGGAGCATTGTCCTGCATGAAAATCATGTTTTTCTTGAACGATACCGACTTCTTCCTGTACCACTGCTTGAAGAAGGTGTCTTCCAGAAACTGGCAGTAGGTCTGGGAGTTGAGCTTCACTCCATCCTCAAGACGAAAAGGTCCCACAAGTTCATCTTTGATGATATCAGCCCATACCAGTACCCCACCTCCACCTTGCTGGCGTCTGAGTCGGAGTGGAGCTCTCTGCCCTTTAGTGATTGAGCCTCGGGCCCATCCATCTGGCCCATCAAGAGTCACTCTCATTTCATCAGTCCATAAAACCTGAGAAAAATCAGTCTTAAGATATTTCTTGGCTCAATCTTGACGTTTTATCTTTTGTTTCTTGTTCAAAAGTGGTCGTAATTCAGCCTTCCTTACCTCGGTCATGTCCCTGAGTATGGCACACCTTGTGTTTTTTGATACTCCAGTAATGTTGCAGCTCTGAAATATGGCAAAACTGGTGGCAAATTGCATCTTGGCAGCTTCACGCTTGATTTTCCTCAATTCATGGGCAGTTATTTTGCGCCTTTTTTATCAACACGCTTCTTGCGACCCTGGTGGCTATTTGCCATGAAACGCTTGATTGTTCAGTGATCACGCTTCAAAAGTTTGGCAATTTCAAGACTGCTGCATCCCTCTGCAAGACATCTCACAATTTTTGACTTTTCAGAGTCCGTCAAATCTCTCTTCTGACCCATTTTGCCAAAGGAAAGGAAGTTGCCTAATAATTAAGCACACCTTATATAGGGAGTTGATGTCATTAGACCACACCCCTCCTCATTACAGAGATACAAATCACCTGATTTACATAATTGGCAGTTGGCTTTCAAGCCTGTACAGCTTGGAGTAGGACAACATGTATAAAAAGGATGATGTGATCAAAATACTAATTTGCCTAATAATTCTGCACACAGTGTAGTCCTCCATGCAGAATAATGGTCCCCACATAGTCCTCCATGCAGAATAATGGTCCCTACATAGTCCTCCATGCAGAATAATGGTCCCCACATATTCCTCCATACAGAATAATGGTCCCCACATAGTCCTCCATGCAGAATAATGGTCCCCACATAGTCCTCCATACAGAATAATGGTCCCCACATAGTCCTCCATACAGAATAATTATTTAAACATTAGGTTATTTTCTAAAGACGCATTGTGTGATTTATCACGCATAGTGAAAAATATAAAAATGCTGTTCAGAAGCTTTGCTTCCAAAAAATATGAAATAAAAGCAATGCAGAAGTATAATTTACACTAAACAGTACCAAATAATTAATATAAGTTGTTTGTCCTGGATAAACTATAACTCATATGAATGAGAAGCACTTCTATACCATCTGAAATGTATACACAAAGTTATTTGCCACAGGAATCCAATTTTGATTGCCTATGTGCAAAAACTAGAAGTGACAAGATAAAATTAGATAAAATTTCTAATTTTTTATTATTACATCAATTTAAAATAATAACATTGATAAAAGACAGGAAATGGTGTAAAGAAAGATGGGGAGCTGGAAAATACTCTCAAAAATAACTAGCAGCAATGGTATCAATTATGCATGAAACCCCAAAAGGGGGTGAAGAAAGGAAAAATTGCTAAATCAGAAAATGTCAGTGTAGTAATAAAACTCACAATTTTTGCACACCTACTAAATCATTTGTCATAGAAACTGCTCGTAACAAGACACCGGTTTGAAAACAAACTCTTAAAAACATATATGTGCAGACAATAACCTGTATTGTCCAGCCGGTATCAAAGACTGTTCAGCTAAAGTGGCAAGTCAAAGCATTGATTTATACCCAATTCTGGTGTAGTAGTCAAAATTTGCCACATGGTGGTGTCTAACAGACAACACTATGATGCAGACCACTATATTATTAGTGAAGGTCTGTAAAGTTCCAGAAATCTAATAGTGTTAGGCATATTCTAACAGTGGTTACTCATGTCCAATTGATATACCTTAATGTAATGCAGCCTGTTGTGAATGTTTTAGAAATGAATTCTGAGCAGAAGCTCCCTCTGGTGGTTACAAACAGTACTGAACCATTCAATGAGGATTGGCAATCAGGAATTACAGACTGGCTGGATATAAGGGAGGTTTCCCCCCATCATGGTTGCCGGTGATCAATTGTTCTTGTCTCAACGTTGTTTCCTGGTTCACTTGGAAGCTTGCTGAGTCTTGCCTCTTCTCCTGCTCACAGATAAGATATTTTCTGTTTTTTGTTTTTGTGCTTACCATTTGCATATTTCTCTGCATTTCTGTGAAGTTAGCCAGGTCCCCCTCCTCTCAGTTCCTCTGGAGCCACTGTTATTTGTTCATTTGCCTTTTCCAGTTTTTTCAGTGGCTGTGGCTTAGTTTTGTTACACCAGAAAACTAATTTAGGTGGTAGAGGTCGTGTGATCTCAGGTGTTTTTGCAATTAGTAGCGTTGTTTTTTTTTAGGTTTTTTGGGATTGCAGTAAGTATCCTTCCTATCCTTTTCTGTCTAGGCAGATTGGCCCCCAACGTTTTTTCTGTCTGTGTCTGTATTTCCTCTTGTCTAACTGCCATTACATGTTTGGGGGCTTCCTATGTTCTTTGGGGATCTGCTCCAGGGCAGATAGCTTTCCTCTTTCTATCTTTAGGTGTAGTTAACCTCTCAGGCTGTGACGAGGCGTCTAGGACCAACGTAGGAACGCTCCACGACTGCCTTTTGTTGTGATGGCTAGTCAGGGTACTGCAATCCAGTAGATTCCAACCTCTCTGGTGTATTGCCGTTTTTGCCTGCTCTCCTCAGCTACCAAAACATAACAGTATCACCGGCCAAACTGAAAATTATATGGTACTCACAGAAGGGAAAAATAGTGTGGAAAGAAAAAAGGTTGTCAGAGTTGTCAGAGATTTTTTTTTTTTCTGTTTGTTGCATTTTTTCCCTCTTTTTTCTCTGGGTGCTGAGGAGGATTTTTTTTTCTCTCTCAATGGAGTTTGCACAGTTGTCTGGCCGTGTGGATCAGCTTGCCACTGAGGTTCGGAGTATTGCTACCTATCTTGATAGGTTGCCAGTTGTGGAACCCAGGATCCCCATGCCAGATTTGTTTTTGGGGGATCGAGCTAAATTTCTGAATTTCAAAAATAACTGTAAGTTGTTTTTTGCCTTAAAACCTAAGTCCTCAGGGAACGCAGCACAGCAGGTTCAAATTGTCATCTCTCTCCTGTGCGGCGATCCTCAGGATTGGGCTTTTTCCCTGACACCTGGGGACCCTGTTTTGAGTAATGTTGATGCATTTTTTCTGGCTCTGGGGTTATTGTACGATGAACCTAATGTCACTGATCAAGCTGAAAAAACCTTGTTGGCATTAAATCAGGGGCTTGAGGACGCTGAGTTGTACTGTCAGAAATTCCGAAAGTGGGCAGTCCTGACCAAATGGAATGATGATGCTTTGGCAGCCCTTTTTCGGAAGGGTCTGTCAGAGAATGTAAAAGATGTTATGGTGGGTTTCCCTGCTCCCTCTGGTCTCAATGATTCTATGTCATTAGCGTTTCAAATTGACAGACGTTTGCGTGAGCGTAGAAGTATGAGTGGAATAGTGTTGCCTTGTGAACCAGCTTCTGAACCCATGCAGTGTGATAGAGTGGCTTCTGGGGCACAGCGTCATGAGTTTCGAAAACGCAATGGGTTATGTTTCTACTGTGGTGATGCCTCTCATGCTATTTCAGTCTGCCCTAAGCGGGTAAGACGTTTTGCACGCTCAGTTGTTTTGGGTAGTGTTCAGACTAAATTTCTGTTGACTGTTACCCTGATTTGATCCCTGTCCACATTTTCTGCTCAGGCTTTTGTTGATTCGGGAGCAGCTATTAACCTGATGGATTTTGATTTTGCTAAACGTTGTGGGTTTCCCTTGATACCCCTACGGAAGTCTATTCCCCTACTGGGGATTGATTGTACCCCTTTGGCTGAGAATAAACCCCAGTTCTCTACTCAGGTGATAATGAGGGTTGAACCTGATCATCAGGAGAGTTGCACATTTTTGGTGCTGTATAATCTGCATGACATTATTGTACTAGGTTTCCCTTGGTTACAGTCTCATAATCCTGTTTTGGATTGGAAATCTGTGTCTGTAACCAGTTGGGGCTGCCAATGTGTTAATGCCAACACTCCTGTTTTTTCTGCCTCTCCCCAGGCTCAGGATGTTCCTGACTTTTTGACTGATTTTTCTGATGTGTTTAGCGAAAGTAAATCTGCATCCTTGCCCCCCATAGGAGCTATGACTGCGCTATTGAATTAGTGCCTGGTAGTAAATTCCCTAAAGGTCGCCTTTTTAACTTGTCTGTACCTGAACATGACGCTATGCGGTCTTATATCAAGGAGTCATTGGAGAAGGGTCATATCAGACCATCCTCTTCACCCTTGGGTGCCGGTTTTTTCTTTGTGGCCAAAAAGATGGTTCATTAAGGCCGTGTATTGATTATCGTCTCTTGAACAATATCACTGTGAAATATCAATATCCGTTACCCTTGATTTCTGACCTGTTTTCCAGGGTGAAAAGTGCTACTTGGTTTACCAAGCTTGACCTCAGGGGGGCGTATAACCTTATTCGCATTAAGCACGGGGATGAATGGAAGACGGCGTTTAATATCCCAGAGGAGCATTTTGAGTACCTAGTGATGCCCTTTGGGCTCACTAATGCTCCTTCCGTCTTCCAGTCCTTCATAAATGACATTTTCAGGGATTTTGTGGATAAATTTCTGATTGTTTATTTGGATGATATCTTGATTTTTTCCAATGACTGGGACTCTCATGTGAAACATGTTCGGACTGTGTTCCAGATTTTGAGAGAGAATGCTCTGTATGTGAAAGGATCAAAGTGTGTTTTTGGCGTACAGAGGATCTCATTTCTGGGATTCATTTTGTCTCCATCTGTTATTGAAATGGACCCGGTCAAGGTTCAGGCCATCTGTGATTGGGTCCAACCTACTTCATTAAAGGCTCTTCAGAGATTCTTGGGTTTTGCCAATTTTTATCGTAAATTTATTGGTAATTTCTCTGTTATTGTTAAACCATTGACTGATTTGACCAAAAAGGGTTCTGATGTGGTGAATTGGCCTCCTGAGGCAGTCTCTGCGTTTCAGGAACTTAAGCAGAGATTCACTTCTGCTCCTGTTCTACGGCAGCCTGATGTTTCTCTGTCATTTCAGGTGGAGGTTGATGCCTCTGAAATTGGGGCAGGTGCCGTTTTGTCCCAAGAGATCCTGAGTCCTCTAAAAGTAACCCTTGTGCTTTTTTCTCTCGAAAATTTTCTCCAACTGAACGTAATTATGACGTGGGTAATCGGGAGTTATTGGCCATGAAGTGGGCTTTTGAAGAGTGGAGACATTGGCTGGAGGGAGCCAAACATCAGGTGGTGGTACTCACGGACCATAAGAATCTGGTTTATCTGGAATCAGCCAAGCGACTTAATCCTAGACAGGCCAGGTGGGCCTTGTTTTTCACACGTTTTAATTTTGTGGTTTCCTTTCTTCCTGGCACTAAGAATGTTAAGGCGGATGCTCTCTCGAGGAGTTTCCTTGCGGACTCTCCTGAGTTATCTGATCCTGCTGTTATTTTGAAAGAGGGTGTAGTTCTTCCCGCCATCTCGCCCAATTTGAGACTGGCTCTGGAAGGGTGTCAGGAGGATAAACCCGAGCGCTGCCCTATTGGGAAATTGTTTGTCCCAGACCAGTGGAAGAAGAGTGTGATGTCTGAGATTCATTGTTCCGCATTGGCCGGTCATCCCGGAATTTTTGGTACCAGAGACTTGGTGAGTCGGTCCTTTTGGTGGCCTACTTTGTCTCGTGACGTCAGGGAGTTTGTGCAGTCCTGTGGGACTTGCTCTCGCTCCAAGCCTTGCTCTCGCTCTAGTGGTTTGTTGATGCCATTGCCTGTGCCCAAGAGACCATGGACCCATATCTCTAAGGATTTTATTTCCGTCCTCCCTGTTTCTCAGAGAATGACCGTTATCTGGGTGATTTGTGATAGGTTTTCCAAGATGATACATCTTGTGCCATTACCTAAGTTGCCTTCCTCCTCCGAATTGGTGCCTTTGTTCCTTCAGCACGTGGTTCGGTTACACGGCATTCCTGAGAACATTGTGTCTGACAGAGGAGTCCAGTTTGTTTCCAGATTTTGGAGGACTTTTTGTTCTAAACTTGGTGTTCAATTGTCTTTCTCCTCTGCTTTTCATCCTCAGACCAATGGACAAACTGAGAGAACAAACCAGACATTGGAGACTTATCTGAGATGCTTTGTGTCTGCTGATCAAGATGACTGGGTCTCTTTTTTGCCTTTGGCTGAGTTTGCTCTTAATAATAGGGCAAGCTCTGCCACTTTGATGTCTCCATTTTTCTGCAATTTTGGGTTTCACCCTCGATTTTCTTCGGGACAGACGGAGACTTCTGTCTGTCCGGGTGTTGACTCTGTTGTGGAGCGTATGCAGCAGATTTGGGACCAGGTAGTGGAGAGGTTGTCCCTCTCTCAGGAGAGGGCCCAGCGGTTTGCCAACCGGCATAGGACTGATGGTCCTCGGTTTAAAGTGGGGGACTTGGTCTGGTTGTCCTCAAGAAATATCCCTATGAGAGTTGCATCTCCTAAGTTTAAGCCTAGGTTCATTGGACCTTATAAGATCATGGAGATTCTTAATCCTGTTTCCTTTCGTTTACTTCTTCCAGGGACATTTAAGATCCATAACGTGTTCCACAAGTCCTTATTGAAGAGGTTTGTCGAGCCAGTGGTTCCTATGGCTGCGCCTCCTGACCCTGTTTTGGTTGAGGGCAATCTGGAGTATGTGGTTGAGAAAATATTGGTTTCTCGTTTTTCTAGACGGAAACTCCAGTATTTGGTTAAGTGGAGAGGTTATGGTCAGGAGGACAATTCTTGGGTGTTTGCTTCGGACATCCATGCTAGGAGACTGATCCGTGCGTATCACAGAGCTCATCCTGACCGACCTGGTTGCACAAATGAGGGTTCGGTGACCCCTCCTCAAGGGGGGGTACTGTTGTGAATGTTTTAGAAATTAATTCTGAGCAGAAGCTCCCTCTGGTGGTTACAAACAGTACTGAACCATTCAATGAGGATTGGCAATCAGGAATTACAGACTGGCTGGATATAAGGGAGGTTCCCTCCCATCATGGTTGCCGGTGATCAATTGTTCTTGTCTCAACGTTGTTTCCTGGTTCACTTGGAAGCTTGCTGAGTCTTGCCTCTTCTCCTGCTCTCAGATAAGATATTTTCTGTTTTTTTGTTTTTTTGCTTACCATTTGCATATTTCTCTGCATTTCTGTGAAGTTAGCCAGGTCCCCCTCCCCGGGGGCTTGGGCTCCTCTCAGTTCCTCTGGAGCCACTGTTATTTGTTCATTTGCCTTTTCCCGTTTTTTCAGTGGGTGCGGCTTAGTTTTGTTTCACCAGAGAACTAATTTAGGTGGTAGAGGTCGTGTGATCTCAGGTGTTTTTGCAATTAGTAGCGTTGGTTTTTTTTTTTAGGGTTTTTTGGGATTGCAGTAAGTATCCTTCCTATCCTTTTCTGTCTAGGCAGATTGGGCCCCAACGTTTGCTCATACTATTTTCTGTCTGTGTCTGTATTTCCTCTTGTCTAACCGCCATTACATGTTTGGGGGCTTCCTATGTTCTTTGGGGATCTGCTCCGGGGCAGATAGCTTTCCTCTTTCTATCTTTAGGTGTAGTTAACCTCTCAGGCTGTGACGAGGCGTCTAGGACCAACGTAGGAATGCTCCACGGCTGCCTTTAGTTGTGGTGGTTAGTCAGGGTACTGCAATCCAGTAGATTCCAACCTCTCTGGTGTATTGCCGTTTTTGCCTGCTCTCCTCAGCTACCAAAACATAACAGCAGCCGCTGTGTCAAAAAGATAAACGAGAGATTCCACCTCTGGGACCCGACGTGCACGTCTTGCCCTGATCACCTGATGAAGGCGGATTTGCCACCGAAAAGCTTTGTGAGTAGAATGACCAAGTGTCAGGAAAATATGAACATTTTCCATGGTTTTGATTACACATACAGAGCTATCGGCTGCAGCTTCTTGGTTTTTGAATGATTTGAATGACACGCTGCCCCTCCCCCATTAGGTTGTGCTATGCACACACAAAGCCTCCTGTGCAGACTCAGCTCACAGATATCCCCCTCACATCGCTGAAGCGTCCATCCCCCTCCCTTTTCCACCCTGATGGAATGTCCACTCACCCCTGCCTACTGCTATACAAGCTGGTGTAATGTGAGACCATGGTATGCCCGGCAACACAGGATCTGTTTATGACCCTAACTGGTTAAGGGCAGTTCTGTAGCACATGGATTTGAAGGTTTCTTTGTTCATTCAGGATCGAATATAATACCACAGAATATTCATAGAGGCAGGAAACTTATATTTTTGGAAACTGCATGGTTAGAGCTATCCACAGGTGGGTTTTGTAGCTTCGGCGCCCACCAGAAATCAAAGGGTATATGCTTCCCAGTACCACATAGACATATGAAGTTTGGTATCAAAAGAAAGGTAATTTCGTAATAAGAAAAATGATTCTCCTGTTGATACTCTGGGAGCCTCACAGTCAGAGTTATGGCACTTATAAGTTTTCTAGTAACTTTTAAAAGGGAGTACATCCCCTAGCTCCATCCACCCAGTGAGGTCAGCGAAGGAAAGAAGGAAAACTATAAAGCTCAGATGCTGACTCAGTGGGCTGTCATTTGTCCGGGTGCCAGCTAGGAAGCTGTGCTGATAGACCATTTTCCCTTGGAAATGCGCCACTCTTTCTGTAACATCTTTTATATTTTTGTAAACACTGCCTATCCTTTGTGGAGTAAATCTATAAATTACTAGTTTCTTTTCTCCTTGCTCTATAACGTACTGCCACGACCTCCGTGCTAATTACGCTACCTTGTGGGTGGGCTCCTGACGCGATATTGATTTTTTTATGTAGAACGAGGAGCTGGTGGCAGCACAGTGTTCTGGGGATTTGGGAGACTCTGGCAGCGACGGAACGGAGATTTTATGTGTGTATTACCCGCTCTGAGACTGAGGATATACATATCGCCCTCACTGCAGAGTGCCCAATAGCCAATACACGGCAAGGCAGCCTTTCTGGTGACTACTTATCCTAGGTGTAGTTCCCTGACTGACCTGAGGGTAAGGGGGACGCCAGATAGCTGCAAGTTCCAAAACCGGAACTGAAGGTGGAAACAAAAGTTCTGGGTGGTTACATGACCCACGACCACTAATAAATAGTAAATTTGTGACCATTGGTGGGATACATTAAATCCCTGACAACTGGGGGGCAACCTCACACCCTCAGTTCATGACACCAAGTAAAGAAGTTTCTTTTCAATCTTTAACAAGTGTCTATCTTGGTCTGAGTGCCCTAACCAGACATACCATTCCTTCCTTGTAATTTACACCGTTCTGGGCGAGCGGCTGGGTGCAGCACGGTCCCAGCAGACCATCCACCATCCTGTAGGACCTGTAAGACGTAGGACCTGCGGTGACGTCAACATCACGTGTCCATCCACATGACTGGTCAACCCCCAAACGTGGAAGCGGGGATGGCGAATGGTGCACGTTAAGCACACTCTGCAAACATGGTTATGCCGGCAGCATGACCACTGCAGGTTAGTGTAATTTGTTCTTAAACTCCTCCATTTGACCACCGGGTATCACACCAGGAGCGCCCCCTCCTCCTTTCTTCCTTTTATTACTACACTGACATTTTCTGATTTCGCAATGTTTCCCTTCTTTTCCCCCTTTCCGGGGTTTCATGCCTAATTGATACCATTGCTGTTAGTCATTTTTGAGAGTATTTTCCAGATCCCCATGTTTCACAATTTCTTGTCTTTTATCCAAATTCCACCTAAAAAATTTTCTGACCTTCCATTTTACATCTATAGACATTAACGGAAACCTGTCACCAGAAGAAATGGGATTAACCTGCAGAAATGCAGATTAATATTGTTATTAAAAGTGCCGTGCCTGCATGTAGCCAATCACTGCGGGGAGAAAATTAATTTTATTCTCCCCAGCCAAAATTGCTATAAAAAAATTACTGTAAAAAAATAAGGTACTTAGCACATAGATTGGCCAATATACCGTATGTGAACCCAAATGCCACAACAAGGCGTCCTTCAACGTTGGAACCCTATCCTGATAGGTCATGGATATGATAGCATCATCCATCGGACCATTATTAAGTTGGAGGTGTTAGAACGGCCTTACAGTGATATGAGTGAATGTGTTATTAATTACCTGGTCACTGCAGGCCACTACTTCAATGAAGGTTGATGTTTCAGCTCTTTTACTTCCCCAGTTATAGTTAGTTTCTCTCTTCGCAAAGCCACAATTAATCCCATATATTTAATGTAGGGTGCTATGACCCCTCTCTGGAGATGTCTATATGGATGGACACATGGTCCTTGTGAGAAAGCGGACGTGTACACCACTACTGAATACAATGGCTATGCATGTGTCTATTTGTGGCCCTTAAAAACAGACTGCATACGGACACAAAAAACGGACGTGTGAAGAAGGCCTTTGTCAGTATAGCTTCAGCTCTATAACTGTAGTGGATGGAAAGGGGTTGTCCGGTCACAAGATATTGATGACGTATGCTTATAGCGCAGACTGGATGTAGGCATAATAACAAGACATCTCAGAAGTGTTACTACACGCCTTATTAATAACAGCATACAAGCCTACATTATACAGGAAGGAGCGATAATATCAATGTGGCATCTATCAGTTCATAGAATGTACAATAAATGATAAAACAACACATTATACACACATCTCCTACACACAATACTACTACACACCGTGACGGGTATACACAGCACAGGTACAGTACAGATATCTTCTCACACTACTACTACACCATGACAGGTATACACAGCACAGGTACAGTACACACATCTCCTCATAATAGTACTACACCATGACAGGTATACACAGCACAGGTACAGTACACACATCTCCTCCTCACACTACTACACCATAACAGGTATATACAGCACAGGTACAGTACACACATCTCCTCATAATAGTACTACACCATGACAGGTATACACAGCACAGGTACAGTACACACATCTCCTCCTCACACTACTACACCATAACAGGTATATACAGCACAGGTACAGTACACACATCTCCTCCTCACACTACTACTACACCATGACAGGAATACACAGCACAGGTACAGTACACACATCTCCTCCTCACACTACTACACCATGACAGGTATACACAGCACAGGTACAGTACACACATCTCCTCACACTACTACACCATGACAGGTATACACAGCACAGGTACAGTACACACATCTCCTCCTCACACTACTACTACACCATGACAGGTATACACAGCACAGGTACAGTACACACATCTCCTTCTCACATTACTACACCATGACAGGTATACACTGTACTGTTAGAGTACACACATCTCCTCACACTAATACACCATGACGGGTATACACAGCACAGGTACAGTACACACATCTCACACTACTGTATACCATGACAAATACATAGCATACGTACAGTACACATATCTCCTCCTGACACTACCACTACACCATGACAGGTATACACAGCACAGATACAATACACACATCTCCTCATAATACTACTACACCATGACAGGTATACACAGCACAGGCACAGTACACACATCTCCTCCTCATAATACTACTACACCATGACAGGTATACACAGCACAGGTACAGTACGGTACAGTACACACATCTCCTCCTCACACTACTACTACACCATGACAGGAATACACAGGACAGGTACAGTACACACATCTCCTCCTCACACTACTACTACACCATGACAGGTATACACAGCACAGGTACAGTACACACATCTCCTTCTCACATTACTACACCATAACAGGTATACACAGTACGGTTAGAGGACACACGTCTCCTCACACTAATACACCATGACGGGTATACACAGCACAGGTATAGTATACACATCTCACACTACTGTATACCATGACAAATACATAGCATACGTACAGTACACATATCTCCTCCTAACACTACCACTACACCATGACAGGTATACACAGCACAGGTGCAGTACACACATCTCCTTCTCACACTACTACACCATGACAGGAATACACAGCACAGGGACAGTACACACATCTCCTCTCACACTACTAACTACACCATGACAGGTATACACAGCACAGGTACAGTATTCCCATCTCCTCCTCACACTACTACACCATGACAGGTATACACAGCATACGTACAGTACACATATCTCCTCCTGACACTACTACTACACCATGACAGGTATACACAGCACAGGTATGGTGCACACATCTCCTCCTCACACTACTGCTACACCATGACAAGTATACACAGCACAGGTACAGTATAGACATCTCCTCACACTACTACTACACCATGACAAGTATACACATCACAGGTACAGTACACACATCTCCTCACACTACTACTACTATTACTACTACACCATGACAAGTATACACAGCACAGGTACAGTGCACACATCTCCTCACACTACTACTACTACACCATGATGGGTATACACAGCACAGGTACAGTACACATATCTCCTCCTCACACTACTACTACTATTACACCATGACAGGTATACACAGCACAGGTACAGTATACACATCTCCTTCTCACACTACTACTACACCATGATGGGTATACACAGCACAGGTGCAGTACACACACATCTCTTCACACTACTACACCATGACGGGTATACACAGCACAGGTACAGTGCACACATCTCCTCCTCACACTACTACTACACCATGACAGGTATACACAGCACAGGTACAGTACACACATCTCCTCACACTACTACTACACCATGACGGGTATACACAGCACAGGTTCAGTACACGCATCTCGTCCTCACCCTTAGTGGCCTACCACTAATGGCAGCATGGCAAGCAGCCACTATGGAACCCATGAGGCAAAGGGCAAGCACAGTCCCCCGGCCTATCATTGCATGTTCAACTGTATTGTCATTCTGGATGCTGATACAGTTAAAAATAATGATGAGAGAGGGAGTGTCAGCTGAAGTTCCTCCTTCTCCATCATCCCTCATTGGCATTTGACATCACAGTGCAGCGGGCGCGATGATGTCACTACATGGCACCAGCTGACCTGAGATGTTTGGTGCATCAGAACGCTCGCTGCAGAGAACGGAGCAGAGCGGCAGAAACGATGAAGAGGTGAGTATTGTATTTTTTTTAATCAGTGAGTACATTGTGGTAGCCATAATACTGTATGTAGGACTATGGGGAGTGCATTATACTATGTGGAGGACTATGGGATGTATTATACATATGGAGGACTATAGAGAGTGCATTATACAATATGAAGGACTATGGGGTGTATTATACAATATGGAGGACTATGAGAAGTTCATTATACTGTATGCAGAACTATGGGGAGTGCATTAAACTGTATGGAGGATTATGGGGAGTTCTGTTGTGAATTCTCTGGATTCTGAGTTGGGGCTCCTTCTGGTGGCTGTTGATATTAATGAAGCCGCCTTGACTGACAGAGGCCCTTTAGCTGAGGATCCAGCTGCAGACAATTGGCAATCTGGGAGTAATGACTGGGGAGATTTAAGGGAGTAGCTTTCCCATGATCCTCGCCGGTGATTAGTTGTTACTTCCTGGTCCAGTTTGGAAGTCAGCTTTTGTTCTGCTGTCTCCTGCAACTTTCAGATAAGCCTGCGCTGGTTTCTGATTCTCATTTATCTCTGTTTATTTGTTCAGTCCCTGTTGTTTTAGTTGCTGCTGGGTAGCTACCTGTTCACACCAGAGGTCTGATATAGCGGGGAGAGATCGTGTGGTCTCGGGGTTTTTTTGGAATCAGAAGTATTGAAATTTTTCCTAGGGTTTTGTTGGATTGCAGAAAGTATTCTTTTCTGTCCTGTCCTATCTAGACAGTTTTTGGGCCCAGCGTTTGCTTACTCTATTTTCTGCCTGCATTTGTATTTCATCTTGTCTCACCGCCAATATATGTGTGGGGGCTACCTATTTCTTTGGGGCGCTTCTCCGGGGCAGTTAGCTTTCCCCTTTCTGTCTTTAGGCTTAGCTAACTGTCCGGCTGTGTCGAGGCGTCTAGGTCAACGTAGGTACGTCCCACGGCTGCTTCTAGTTGTGCGGTTAGTTTAAGGGTCTGCAATGCATTAGTTACCAACCTCTCTGGGTGACTGACTGCCTTGGCTATTTTTGTTACTGTCCTCCTCGGCTACCATATCATAGCAGAATCACCGGCCTAACCGTAATCCTAGGTACTCAAAAGAAGGAAAGAATAGTAAAAAAAAAAAAGGCAGAATTTTTATATATTTTTGTCTCTGGGGCCGTAGGAGGACTTTTTCTTTAATGGAAATTAAGCATTTGTCCGATCGTGTTGAGCAGCTCGCTGCTAAAGTTCGGAGTTATTTCTACCTATCTCACTCGGTTGTCTGCTGTGGAACCTAGGATTCCTATTCCTGATTATTTTTTGGGATCAGTCTAAATTCTTGAACTTTAAGAATAATTGTAAATTGTTTTTTTGCCTTGAAACCTAATTCCTCAGGGAACTCAGTGCAGCAGGTTAAAATTGTCATCTCCCTGTTGTGCGGCGACCCTCAGGATTGGACGTTTTCACTAACACCTGGGGATCCTGTTTTGGCTAACATTGATGCCACTAACACCTGGGGATCCTGTTTTGGCTAACGTTGATGCGTTTTTTTAAGCTCTGGGATTATTGTATGATGAACCTAATGTGATTGATCAAGCTGAGAAAACCTTATTGGGCATTGAACCAGGGTCAGGAAACAGCAGAGTTATATTGTCAGAAATTCCGAAAAGGGGGCAAGTCCTTACTAAATGGAACGATGATGCACTCGGGCTCTTTTTCAAAAGGGCTAGCAGAGACCGTAAAAGATGTTATGGTGGGTTTTCCCCTGTCCCCTCTGGCTCAACGATTCTGTGTCATTATATTCAAATTGACTGACGCTTGCGTGAACGTAAAACTATGCGAGAGGTTGTGTTGCGTTCGAACAGGCCCTGAGCCCATGCAGTGGACGGGATTGTTTCTGGGCTCAGCGTCGAGAATTTCGGAAGGGTAATAATTTTTGTTTTTATTGTGGAGAACGCTTCTCATACTATTTCCGTCTGCTCTATGCGGGGAAGACGTTTTTCATGCTTATTTGTTTTGGGCGTTTGTACAGTCTAAATTTCTTTTAACTATTACCTTGATCTGCTCCTTGTCCACATTTTCTGCTCAGGCTTTTGTTGATTCAGGAGCAGCCCTGAACTGATGATTTTGACTTTGCCAAACGTTACGGTTTTCCCATGTAACCCCCTGCGGACACCTATTCTTTGCTGGCAATTGATTCAACCCCTATGGCGGAGAATAAACCCCAGTTTTGGATCCAGGTGATAATGCGGGTAGCCCCGGACACCAAGAGAATTGTAAATTTTTAGTGTTGCATAATTTGCATGACATTATTGTGCTGGGTTTCCTTGGTTGCAGACCAATATCCTGTTTTGGATTGGAGTTGTGTCTGTGGCCAGTTGGGGTTGTTCATGTATTCATGGTGACTGTTGTGAATGTGTTAGAAATGAATTCTGAGCAGAAGCTCCTCTGGTGGTTACAACAGTACTGAACTATTCAATGAGATTGTGAGATTGGCAATCAGTGTTACAGACTGGTCTTTATATAGGGAGGTTCCTCCATCAGGGTTGCCGGTGATCAATTGTTCTTGTCTCAACTTTGGTTCCTGGTTCACTTGAAGCTAGCTGTGTTTGCTGCATCTTCTGCTAAACAGATAAGATATTTTCTGCGTTTATTTTTGTGCTTGCTTTTTTGCATTTTGTCCTGCACTTCTGTGGAGGTCAGCAGGTCACCTCCGGGGGCTTGTGCTCCCTCAGTTTATCTGAGCCACTGTTATTTGTTCATTTTGCCTTTTCCAGTTTTTTCAGTGGCTGCTGCTTAGTTTTGTTACACCATGAGAACTAATTTAGGTGGTAGAGGTGTGTGGTGATCTCAGGTGTAAGGTTCTTTGTCTCTGTTGACATGTTCCTTGAAACTCAGTTTTCCGTCGGCCATTTTGCTTTCTGTCTTTCTGCGTCTTGCCCTCAGTTAATATGGAGTTTCCAGTTTTCATGTTCCCGCCCTGATTCTTCCCTCTTGCTTCTTAAGCAGCCTCAGCTGAACAATCAGTGCTCCTGAATCAAGCCTCAGTCAGTCTGTGACCTGACTCCTGGAAGCCTTGGACTTGTACTCCAGCTATTCCCTACTGAGGAACCTTGGAACACTTTTGGACTCTGGAAACCTGCTGTTTGGTGAATCCATGTTTGCAGGGAATTACGTTACAGAGAAGAGATCCTGAACCTGCTTTGGAGATTTATTGTAGTGCTTAAAGTTACTCTGGCCTGCTGTGTCTCCTGTCGCTGTTCCTGCAAACTGTGTGACCTTTTCTGCATGCTTGTATGAAGTAATACAAGTCATTTCATTTCAACCTATGTCTCCTGTGTTTTCCTCGCACCCAAGCACAAGACGCTATAGGAACTGTACACTATACTTGACAGATTCAGGAGCCAATGTGTTTAGGTGTCTGCTGGGTCTGGAAAGCCGTGTCTGCTGTGACTGTGGATATCAGATGTCCGTTAATACCTTATGTGATGACAGTGGTTGTGACTTCTCACAACCCATTCCAGGTGAGCGCATTCCCTTAAAAATTTTACTCTGGAGTGTTACCACAGGTAAACACTATTGTTTTTTTTTTTCCTTTCCTCTTCTCCTTCCAGCACCTCTGCCTTAAAAGATCTGGAAGATGGAGGCCCGCATAAAGGAACTTTGCGGAGTGACTGATACAATCCTTTCAGATGTACAGACTTTAAAAACCCGTTTTGCAAGCCTACAGGACCTCACTAATCATAATTTGCAAGTGTTTGGACAGACTACCCAGGAATTGCGAGCCAGGATTGAGGCTCTAGAGGAACGAGCTCAGGCTCCTGCCATAACCCCAAGTTCTGGGATCCCCAAATTACCTCCTTTTCGTTTTGGGCGTGTGAACGTGAGAAATTCAGGGGATTTATTAATCAATGCAATTTAATTTTTCTCTGCACATGCTTCACAATTTCCCACTGAACGATCCAAAGTGCTTACTATAATCATGTTGCTTACCAATAAGGCTTTGATGTGGGCAAACCCTCTGATTGAGAACTGAGGATGATTGTTTGAATCACCTTGATGCTTTATTTCAGCCATGGGGCAGGTGTTTGATGACCCCAATCGAGGTGCAACAGCTGAAGCAGCCATGTTAACTTTGCGCCAAGGTAAGCGTTCAGTAGCCGAATATGCCCTGGATTTCAGGAGATGGGCTCTTGATACCACTTGGGACACTTCCGCTAAAAAAATCTATTTTTCGGAAAGGGTTGTCTCCACTGATTAAGGATGAACTTGCTCGTGCCGACCCTCCCACTGCGTTAGGTGACTTTAATAACTATTGTATCCATATTGATGCTCGTCTGACTGAACGCAGACAAGAGAGATGGTTCGAAAATAATCGCACTAACCTTTTTACTACCTCCCTCCTCAGCTAAGGAAACCTTTGAGTAGGATCACAAGGGAACCAGAACCTGAACCCATGCAGGTGGACTCTTTACAAAGATGGGTTAGTGATGCACGCAAAGAACATCGTAATAAAGGAAAATCTATGTTTCTACTGTGGTAAGTCAGGGCACTTCATTTATAAAACTGCCCCAGCCGTTCTCGTAAGACTACTGCAGCAGTCATTCACTGTGAGTGTTGCGAGAGGAGCTCTGTATGTCCGAGCATCAGGCTCCAGAGAGATCTGCTGCAAGAGATCTTGATTTTCTCGGACTTAAAACTCTGTTAGTTCTGGGGACGATGACGGTATAAACGCTGCAATTTTTCAAGTTTCCTCAGCGGTTGTCCCAGCTGAGTTGTAAAAGAAACAATTCTCATTGCTCCTTTCCATCAAACTCTGGGTTGACTCAGTCTGGGTGTCTAGCTCTGCTATGATCGACTCAGGAGCAAGTGGAAATTTTATGGATATCTCCTTTGCTCTGAAACAGGGGATACGTTCAGTGAAGAAGGCTACTCCAGTACAGATGGAGACTGTGGATGGCTCTCTACTGACTTCTGGACCAGTGGATCAAGAAACAGAGCCTTTGAGGGTCCTTATGGGTAAAGATCATCAGGAGAAAATGGCTTTTTTTGCTTATCTCTTCTCCCCACTTTCCCATCATTCTAGGGCTACCATGGCTGCAGGCGCAGAATCCTACGATTAACTGGGAGACCAAGGAATTACACTTTCCAGAGAAACAGATGAGTCAAGGAGTTTCAGCTTGCTCTGTTCCTAAAGGAACCATGTCAGTCCCTGAACTACCAGCTGTATACCAGGACAATGACGATTTATGTGACAAGAAGAACGCTGATCAGCTTCCTCCTCACCGTCCATATGATTGTCCAATTGAATTATTACCCGGAGCTGAGATACCTTTTGGTAAGATCTACCCCCTAGCGGGGCCCGAGCTAAAAGCTTTGAAGGATTATAATAGACGAAAATTTAGCCAAGGGCTTCATACGCCCCTCTTCATCTCCCGCAGGTGCACCCATCTTCTTTGTGAAGAAGAAAGATGGATCTCTGAGACCCTGCATAGACTATAGGGAACTCAATAAGGTTACTATTAGAAACCGTTATCCATTGCCTTTAATCCCTGAGTTGTTGGAGAGAGTGCGGCATGCCAAAATTTTCTCTAAACTGGATCTCCGTGGGGCCTATAACTTGGTCCGTATCAGACCTGGGGATGAATGGAAGACTGCTTTCAGGTCATGCTATGGACACTTTGAATATCTAGTTATGCCTTTTGGTCTGAGTACCGCCCCAGCCACTTTCCAACACTTCGTGAATGATATCTTCAGGGATCTCCTAGATACATTTGTGGTGATTTATCTGGATGATATTCTAATTTTTTCTAACTCCACAGAGGAACATCATGGACATGTGAGAATGGTCTTAGAACGCCTAAGACAAAACCATCTCTACATCAAACTTGAAAAATGTGAATTCCATAGGACCGAAATTCAATTTCTGGGGTATGTACTATCTACGCAAGGGATTAGTATGGATGGAAGCAAGACCCAAGCCATCAAGGATTGGCCAATTCCTAGAAATGTGAAGGAGGTGCAGCGTTTCATCGGGTTTGCCAACTTCTATAGACGTTTCATTAAGATTTTTCTGAGGTAGTGTCACCTATCACCCAACTTACCCGGAAACAGTCTAGGTTCTCCTGGCCCCGCAAGCTCAGGAAGCATTTTCCTGTTTAAAGGATAAATTTACCACCGCACCTATCTTAGTACATCCCAACCCCGAGCTTGCCTTCATAATAGAGGTGGATGCTTCAGACTGTGCCGTTGGAGCTATACTCTCTCAGAGAACAGGTGAGAAGAATGTCTTGCATCCCTGTGCCTTCTTTTCCCAGCAGTTGTCTTCGGCTGAGAGGAACTACGATGTGGGCAATAGAGAATTGTTGGCCATTATTGCCGCCTTCAAGGAATGGAGACATCTTCTTCAGGGAGCTGCACAGCAAATAGTCATCCTGACAGACCATCGTAACCTTGAATTTATCAGGTCGGCTAAGTGCCTGACTCCTCGCCAGGCTCGCTGGAATCTTTTCCTAAACCAATTTAATTTTGTAATTTCTTATAGACCAGGATCGCGCAATGGAAAGGCTGATGCACTCTCTAGGATTCATTCAGCAGAGACACGTCCACTTACTCCTCCTAAGACTATTCTTCCTGACTCTAGATTCCTGGGAGTGATTCATAATCAAGACCTACTTAAGGACATCAAGGAAGCATACCATGCGGATTCTTTGTTGGCTCAACCCCCAAGGGACGTAAGTCTTGTCTTTAAGAATGGTGTGTGGATTCAGGGACAACGTCTGTATATACCTGAAACAGTCAGATTGAGAGTATTGCAACTCATCCACGATTCCAAGATAGCCGGGCATAGGGGAATTCTAAAGACACAAGAATTTCTTTCTCGTTTCTTTTGGTGGCCCACTTACAGGAAAGATGTCTTAAACTATGTCACTTCATGTGAAGTCTGTGCAAGATGCAAAACACCTCGCTCCTCACCAACTGGTCTGTTGCAACCTCTTCCCACCCCGTCCCGCCCGTGGGGATCCATTTCTATGGACTTCATTGTGGAGTTACCAACCTCTCAAGGGAAGAACACCATTCTAGTGGTGGTTGACCGTCTAACAAAGGCAGCTCATTTTATCCCTTGTGTCGGCTTACCCACTGCAAAACAGACATCAGACTTGATGATTAAGAATGTGTTTCGCTTACATGGAGTACCGGATGAGGTCATTTCGGATCGAGGGGTGCAATTCACTTCAAGGTTTTGGCAAAAATTTCTGTGCAGCATTGGACATTAAAGTAAACCTTTCTTCTGCTTTCATCCCCAGACTAATGGACAGACAGAACGAACCAATCAGACCCTGGAGCAGTATCTCCGCTGTTTTATCTGCCACCTACAGGATGATTGGGTGGATCTACTTCCACTGGCTGAGTTCTCTTATAACAACTCTCAGAGCGCCTCCACTAAGCAGTCTCCTTTTTACTCCAATCTAGGTTTGTCAAGGTAAAATATAATTTTCTATCTTATATTTTATACATATGTGTTTTGCTATTTTTATACCTTTATAAAAATATGTTTAAATGTACTTTGTTACTTTGATATGTCAAGATAAACACAAAGTTTTCCTTGAATATGTATTATTCAGATTGAAACTTATTCTAAGATGACGTCAGTACCAGCTAGTCTGTCTCCAAGAAATTCACTGATGACTGCCCCCACCTTTGGGGAACTGAGGATTGCAACAGCAAGTCTGCCTGGATACAAGACCTATGGAATGTGAACCAATAGAAATGGCCAGATGCTAGATATGTCCATATATGGACATATATAGCTTACCTCCCCGCCCCCATCCACCCTTTACTCCACCCTGACATCCTGTGTAGATAATCCCATGCTTGCAGAAATAAAGATCAGTACTTGCTGAGATTGGTGCCTGGATACAGCCCTCTAAGCATGCTCTGAAGTTTGAACCAGCCTATTGTCTGACTCATTCTTTAAACGGTTAACCCATGCTTATAATCTAATCTGGAGTGACTGGAGGACGAGTGTTTGTCGTTTCGACCCCGACAATTGGCGCCTAGCAACGTGGGGCAGTGGATCGCCGCCCGTCCGGACCCGTCCTGAGGACTTTGCGGTGGTGCCCGCGGTGACTGAGTGCGAGGACTGCAGCCTCCATTGAACACGGTAAGTTGAGATCATATACTTTATATGCGTCCCACTTGCCTGTGTGTCAGTCATTGCCGGTTTTGCTGTATTGTCGATTTGGATCTGGGTGGGTGACCGGTTGAGTGGTGAGACCGAAGGCGATCCCACGCCACGCTCCAGAACCAGCAAGTGAGACCGAGTGACGTCGCATGTTTGCGTGTACTCGTGTCAGCACCACTTCCTCCTCCTCCGGTCACTGTACCTTTATGTAGATAGCTGCCTTCCTGTGACTGTTAGAATAAAGTTGGGACAAATTTTAGATTCTTGAAGTGTTGAGTGGGGTATAAGACGCACATGATAGTTTAGTTAGTGACAGATTGATTAGGATTCTCTGTCTTATAAATGACAAATTGAGCAGGGACTCTTTGTCTAACACGGGGAGCCTCATTAGGAGAAGCCCCAGTGTCAGTACATGTAGCGGGGACTCTGTGCTGTGTAGGGTGTCACGGCAAACTGTGCTGTAAAGTCACCATCCACAGTTAGGGAAAGGACAGATTGAGTAGGGCTCTTTGTCTTGTCAGTATATAGAGCGGGGACTCTGTATTGACGGGTGGTGACCTGCAAGTGACGCCGGTGGTCTGAGTCACGACAGATCATTGCACTCTGTTAAAATCATGATGCGTATATTTAGATCTGAGAAACCTCATAAGTTAGAGGGTGGTGCTGTGGGAGTCAGTGAGCTTGTTCAGTCACGGGAAGGCCGGAAGGCTGTTAGAAATGTGAGAAGTTTGTATAAAATGATGGGTCTGCCCAGTACCGGGAGACTTCAGCCTTCAGTGTGGAAGGATTATGTAGGACAGAAGAAGGGAAAGTTATGTGATGAGGGACTCCTGCATCAAGCTCAGGCACATCTTAGAGTAGCAAATGTTTTGAAAGTTGAGGGTTGGAAGGAAGTAGATGGTGCAGGAGGTTCAGAAGGTGCCGAGCCTTTGTTCGGATATGTGAAATGCTCTGCATGTGATCTTGTTGATGTAACTAAAATGGCCCCTGCTGTTGATGTAACTAAAATGGCCGCTGCACACCTCATGTCTGTTGCTGTGCCAAGTCCCCAGCCACCGCCCTATAATGGCACCGATCAAGAACAAAGGGAGGTTGGACTTGTAGTGCATGTGGTGAACAGAATCCGCCCTGGGCGGAGACCTGCCGTGTCTGTGGGGCGGGTCGCCCTGGTGTAATGCCCAGCCCAATGCCCCTTCCATATCCAACAGTGGGATGCCCCCAGACAACGCCCTTCCCACAACACCTAGCGGCCATATTGGGACACCCAGCAGCCATCTTGGGACACCACGCCACTTGGGACACCAGCAGCCATCTTGGGACACCCAGCAGCCATCTTGGGACACCCGGAACCACCCAGTCAGGCCTGTATCCCCTCCTGACGCCTTCCGGCACCTACTACCAACCACCCGGACAGCCGGAAAAGGTTTTAGTCCCCGTCGCTGAGGCCCCTGTCCCAGGGCTCGGTCCTTCAGCCCCTGCCTCTGTTCCTAATCCGGAAACTGCTGCACTGCCTCTGTTCCCAGTGGGTGCCCCTCCTGCCCCAGATATAGAAAGCCTGATTCGGTCTGCTCCTTTCCAACAGCGCATGAGGGAGCTCCGTGAGCGCATGGGAGATACGGAGGGGTCAGAACCCGGGGAAGGTTGGGCTGCAGCTCCTCTCCCAACGCCTTCTTCTCCTCGTCCCTCTCCACCAACTCCAATACCCACATCACTCCCCGAGGTAGGCCCCGACCTCCTCAGAGGCCCACAAGTGAAAGACCCCCGGGTCCTCCAGTCCTTTCACCAGCTCCTCAGACATCCCCCTCTCCGAGTAGAAGTATGAAAAAACTTTATTCAGCCACCATAAAACACGACGTTTCGGCATTGTTAGGCCTTTATCAAGTATACAAAATAGGGCAAAATGGTGTCCTTAAATGGTGTGGAGAAGCCAATCACCATCCAGGAACCGCCCACAGTGCAAATAAATATATATAACATTTAATACAGCAATATACAATTTAAAACAGTGATCAAAGCAGAAGTAGTGACATCACAAAGAAAATACTGCAAAGTACAAAAAACAGCATATAATATTCAAGAGATTACTCCATGTAAACAGTATCACAATATCTGTCTACCAATAGATGATCTGTTCTTATACACACCCATCATAATGTTTGTACCAATCATGTGCTCACTAACTGCATCGTCCTCCATGTCCAATCAGTATCTGCTCATCAGCACTTACTCAGAGCTCTCTTCCAATCGCCCACAGGAACACAGTTCAGAAGACACATTTAGCACACCCCCCCTCTGTGGTAAACAAAAGCACATGTTCAGAGGTCGTCACAGCAAAACGCTGAGTGGATCATGTGACCCCCAGCGTCAGCAGACATCCGACCATGTGACCGCCAGCATCATCAAAGGTCCCGTCGCATGATGACCACATCATAGACCTCCATTTAAAGAAGTCACGGCCAAAAAGCAAAATATCACGTGATCACAGGCATCATCCGACACCCGGTCACATGATTTGATGTGGGCAAAAAAAAAAAAAAAACGCGCATGCGCAATGGGTTGTACCAGGGCTTCAGTTGGTCACATGACCATCAATGTCACAAAACCAACGGAACTAATATATATATATTTTTTTTTCTGTTGGACTTCGTTCGTTTGGATCCCCGAACTTCTGAACGTGAATCCTTGATAACTCCCGAGTGCTGTCAGCTGCTTGAATATTTGTATCCCCCTCTCCGAGTGTCAGGTGGGACGAACCCACCCCACATCCTAGACAGCAAGACAGGCCCGTACCCTCGGTCCCTCCTTCTACTGGGCTTCCCCCGGTGAGGCCTGAGGACTGGCACCCCTGTCACTCACATATCTACCGTGGACCAAACAGACGGCCTGTTACCCTGTCTATAGGCTATGGGGATATCCTAACCCACCAAGTTGGTGCCATAGTTAGTCCTACAAATTCCCATCTCACCAATGGAGATGGTCTAGCCCGTAAGATTATACAGGCTGCAGGCCCTCTTGTTGACAGGTTGTGTGATGACCACATACATAATTATGGCCTACTCCCGCCTGGACAGACCATGATGACCAGCGCTGGTGACCTTCCTGCAGATATAATCATTCATGCTGTGGGTCCTGTCTATAACTCTGAAGATCCTGAGGAGTCAAGATCTACCCTCAGGTCCACTATTCGTTCTATACTCTTCCATGTGGGTACAATAGATCCTCAGGATATGCCCAGACGTACGTTGTCTATACCCCTAATATCTTCTGGTATTTTTGGGTACCCCTTGGCCCATGTATGCAAGAACATGTGTCCTCTTTGAAAGATGGCTTAAAAACTCTGGACCACAGACTGAACTCTGTACGCATCGTTTGCATCCGCAGTCCTGCGGTGGAAAGAACCATGACTCTGGTAGCTCAACAGTTGACCCATGTTTTGCCTAATATCATGGATATGCCCAACCGACCATTGGACAGTGCTCCTTTGCCACCTGAACATATTGCCACTGGATATGGATCTGAGGAAGCCTCTCGCCTTCCAGATTCACAGACTGTCCCTGGACCCATGGGAGGAGTTAAGTATCAGCCTTTCAGCCCTACACAAATAGATGCTTTGGTTTCTAAGCTCCCAGATCCAGACAAACATCCTATGCAGTATGTACGGCGTATGGAGCAGACCCGTAAGGCCTATGGGGCAACCTGGACGGATCTATCAAGTATAACCTCTGTGAAAACAACAGAATACTTTCTGCCCACCATTGAAAAAGCATTGGACCCAGCTAAGGCAGGTGCACATAACACTTATGAATCTGGCCTCGAGTATATTAAACAGTTAACGGCTTGGGCGCAGGACCGTTTGTCTGATCAAGCCGGATCCATTCAAGATGTGCAGCAGGAGACAGATGAAAGTGTGGAAAAATATGCTGCCCGGTTAAATATGCACTTTGAGGACCTGGGATATAGCTCTCACATCAAAACACAAGCCACTTTGTTGGTCTACTCCTTTATCAATGGCTTTCAGGACAAATTGAAGGACCAGGTTCTATTAACACGCCCTGAAGTGTTTAGTGCGTCTTTCCCAGATGCTATAACCATTGTCAAGGCCTTCCAAAAAGCCCAACAAAAACAAGAAAAAGAGGCCAAGCCCAAGAAAAAGACTGCCACCACTCCCACCATGGTTTACCAGACACAGGAAGATTACCCACCACCTTCACCAAGGAATCAACCAGGAATTAAGTGGGTAATGGTCAGAGGCTCTGGGCATGACTCACCACCTCAGCAAAGAAGACAGGATTATCGGCAGGACAGAAGGCAGCCTCGCCGAGGTAGAAGACCAACACGTGATCAGGATGGCCGTATGTTATGCTGGGAATGTGGCAGCCCTGACCATGTCCGAAGAGATTGTCCAAACCCTAACCACAGGGACAATAATCCTGACAACAGATATTATAATAACTACGGTAGGCCACCCCCACGCCAATGACGGGGAGGCCAACCAGTGTCCACCTTCACGGCTACACATCCTTCTGCAGCCTGTGGAACAGTCACCTTACAGGTGGACCATCAACCTTTGAAGTTCCTAGTGGACACTGGGGCGGCCACTTCTGTCATCTCTTCTACACAGCTTCCTTCATCGGTATCTCTATCCTCTGAAACTCTTACATATGTGGGAGTAGAAGGTCAGCGGACTGCTTCCCCGCTCACCGTCCCAGTGTCTGCAGGACCCTTTACTGCAGTACTTACGAGGTTCTTACTTTCTGAAACCTGTCCTGTCAACCTACTTGGAGCCGATCTACTCGAGAGGATGAAAGCTACCATTACCTTTGGAGAGCAAGGTATGGAACTCCTCCTACAGGACCCTAATTCACAACAGGGCACAGAAGATCGTTGTGTCTTGAAGGCTTTCCCTCTGATGATGATGACAATACAACCAGAAACTTTCCCCAAGGGTTTTCTCGATCCTTCCCGGTATCCAGACTCTCTGTGGTCTAACGGTCCAGAAGATGTAGGACTACTACAAGTACCACCAGTCAAAGTATATTTAAAGCCTGGGCACCAGTATCCACGTTTGCCCCAGTACCCTCTCAAAGCTGCACAAGAATATAGCCTGGGTGCTCAAATTTCTTCTCTTTTGAAGTCTGGAGTTCTGATAAGATGTGTATCACCCTGCAACACAAATCTGTTCCCAGTCAAGAAGAAGACCGCTCCAGGAGAACCCCCAAAGTACCGGCTGGTACAGGACCTCAGAGCAGTTAATGCTGCCACCATTCTGGAGACTCCTGTGGTACCTAACCCAAACACCTTGTTGTCTCAGGTGCCAACAACGGCAACATTGTTCACCGTCATTGACTTGGCCAATGCCTTCTTTAGTGTACCTCTACACGAAGACTCCTGGTTTCTCTTTGCCTTTACCTTCCAGGGCTCACAGCTTACATGGACCAGGACCCCACAGGGAGCTCAAAACTCGCCTAACCAATTTACACAGGCCATGAAACTGGTCCTGGAACCTTGGATCCAAGAAAACCCACATGTTACTCTTCTACAATACGTGGATGACCTTCTACTCTGTGGAACTGATGATAATTTGGAAGAGGCGTCCATATCTCTCCTAATGTTCCTTCATTCAGCTAACTGCAAGGTCTCACAGAACAAGGTACAATGGTGCCAACTGAAGGTTGTCTTCCTAGGCCACTGCATATCGCAGGGAGCCAGACACTTGACTGAAGAAAGGAAGCAGGCCATTCGAGAGATATTCTACCCTGAGACTTACTCTGCTATGCAGACCTTCCTTGGACTGATCACCTACTGCAGACAGTGGATTCCCGATGCCTCCAGACTCATGCAACCCTTGTATGACTGTCTCAAGAATGGAGGCCCAGACTGGCGAAATGCCCCGGATCCATCTGTCTATGAACAACAAAGACAGTGTTTCAACCAACTCAAGGAGAGTGTCATCTCTGCTCCTGCCTTGGGCATCCCGGATTACACTCAATCCTTTCATCTCTTCGTGTCTGAATCCGGGGGACACGCATCTGGAGTTCTAGCTCAACATCATGCCGACAAGTACCGGCCTTTAGGCTACTACTCAGCTCGTCTGGACCCTGTGGCTCGTACAGCACCAACTTGTCTCAAGGCAGTTCATGCTGCTCATATTCTTCTGGACAAATCTGCTGATGTTGTTCTTGGACATGATTTGGTCATACAAGCTGGCCATGACCTTTCTGTTGTTCTACAACAAACCTCTTCCAGACACCTTACACATCAGCGACATCTCAGATTGCAATGCTCATTGCTGCTGCCTTCTAACATCACGTTCAAGAAATGTACTACCATAAATCCTGCCACTTTGCTTCCACCTTCTGGGGGGGAAGAAGAGCTTCCCTGCACAGGACCTCATGATTGTCTGGAAATTCTGAAACTGGAAACATCCACCCCAGAAAATATGGTGTCACACCCGCTTCTTGACCCAGCCTTTCACTTATGGACTGATGGCTCTCGCTTTGCAGACCCTCAAGGCAAATTTCACACAGGATATGCAGTTACCACAGAAACAGAGGTCCTCATGGCTGAGGCTCTACCACCTCATATGTCAGCACAGGAAGCTGAACTGGTGGCTCTCATAGAGGCCTGTCATTTGGCAGCAGGAACAACAGTCAATGTCTACACAGACTCAAGATATGCACATGGCATCTCAAATGACTTTGGATTCTTGTGGAAAACAAGAGGATTCATCACGGCTGCGGGAACACCAGTAAAACATGCGGTATGGATCAAGGCATTAATGGAGGCCCTGGAAGAACCCTCCCAGATTGCTGTTGTCAAGGTCAAAGCACATGGAAAACTGGACTCAAGAGAAGCCAGGGGAAACCACCTGGCAGACCAGGCTGCCAAAGCTGCAGCAATGAAGAATGTGTCACCAAAGTGGCAGGAGAAGATGGAAGAATCAGAGAGAACTTCACAAGCTGTGGTGATGGCCCTTACCAGGGCAAGAGCTAAAGAACAAGCTGCTCAAGCCCATCTTGATCACCAAGCAAGAAAGAAAAGGAGGCAAATGATTGAAGCTGACGAAGTGGAACATTTGGACCGACATTCAAGCCCACAGCTTGCAAGGACGCCAGAGGAAAAGCTGTGGGAAGAACAAAGGAAGACCCCTATCGAAGAAGTGAAACAATGGAAAGCAGCGGGGGCCATGGGATCAGGCCCATATCCTCCTTTCTATAAAGTAAAAGGAAAGCCTTGCCTGCCCAGGCGAATGTATCCAGCTGTGGCTGCATAGGCCCATGGACCTACTCACAGAGGGAAGAATCAAGCCCTAGCCTGCATTCAGAAGCTATACTTTGCACCTGGGATTTCCTCTGCAGTGGCTGCATACTCAAGATCCTGCTCTGTCTGTGCCACCTGCAATCCAACGGCCACGGAGCGAGTCCCTTTCCAACATCTGGCCAAACCAGACTATCCCTGGCAGAGAATACAAGTTGATCATATTCAGATGCCAAAATCAGGGAAATATGAATATGTTCTTGTGGCTGTGGACATGTTCTCTGCCTGGCCAGAAGCCTACCCAGTCACCAACATGACTGCCAAAACCACAGCCAAGAAACTGATCATTGAAATTGCCTGCAGATTTGGAATCCCTGAAGTGATAGAGTCAGACCAAGGACCAGCCTTCACCGCAAGTGTTTACAAGGAACTCTGGAACATGCTGGGGACAGACTTAGGTCTCCATACTCCATACCATCCAGCCAGCTCAGGCAAGGTGGAGAGAATGAACTCCACCCTCAAAACCCAACTCCTGAAAATGACCCAAGATCACCCCTCCCCTGGCCTGACCTCCTACCCATAGTGCTGTATCACATTAGGCACACTCCCCAGGCCAAACATGGGTTGACTCCCTATGAGATTCTGTTTGGTGCCCCTCCCAAGATAGGAGACATCAGGCCCCAAGAGCTATCTGAAACTAATGATAAAGTGGTAAAATTTGTGATTGCTTTGTCTAAAGAGTTGACTAACACCCACTCTACAGTGTCTGCTTCTCTCCCAGAATCCACAGGTGACACGGTGCATGACTTCTCGCCTGGTAACCTTGTGTACGTGAAAAAGTTTGTGCGGAGAGACTGCCTTCAGCCCAGATTCGAGGGTCCCTACACCGTGGTCCTGACCACCTCTACTGCTCTGAAGCTTGAGGGCAAGAACACCTGGATTCACGCCTCTCACTGCAAGAAGGACAAGACTAGCCAGCGGTCATGAAGCTCCTGCTGCATATCCTTTTAGGCTGTACCCTGATCTCCAGTAGTATCAGCCAGCCACCCACCCTCTGGGTTAATACTACAGCCCCTGTGGTCACTTTTAAGTTCGACTTCTGCCAAATATTTAACTGTGATAGAAGAAATGATTTCGAGGGATCAGCGCATCAGACTTGGGGGAAGGGGACATTTTATCTCTGTGTCACCCGCCCAGGGAATGAACACTGTTATTATTGGTCAGATGTGGGATGGAACACAGGGGAGGATTGGGGGTATAAACCCAAGGAAGCAATGGACAGAAAAGATGAAATGGCAGATCTCTGCTTGATAGAATGACACTGACGAAAGGAGAAATGAGTTCTCCTGGGTGTAGACCTCCCCCAGTGACAAGGGGCACCCCAACCTGTCTCCCGCTATATTTAAATATAGAAAACCCTCAACCCTGGGATCTTGGTAAATATGTGCTAGGTGCGTGGTTAGGGAGAGGGGGAGTCAGGGGCCAAATTGAGCTTAAGGATATTTCCCAGAGGAAAGGAGGTGGGATAAGCCCTCAGACAGGGCCAGACACAACAACCATGACATCACCCCAGGATGGTAAAGTTTTGCAACAAGTAGTTAATGAAGTACTTCCAATCCCAGGGCTCAAGTGGGAAGAGGTATTTTCCATAGAAACTCAAGTCAATCCCCGTAAGAACCTTTGGCTTGAATGGGTCAGATATAATGTTAAAGTTCAAAATATATCAGTAGGATGTGTTGCCTGTGCTGCTGCAAACACTCACCTGTATACTCATGCTTTCCCTGCTGACCACAATACTACTCTTTGTTTACTGGGATTGCTGAAGGGGTCCGACAGTAGTGCATGCCCTGACTATATACCCTTAGTCACCATTATAGCTAAGGTTCGGACCCCCGGTGATGTGATTGTGACTGGGGATAACTATACCTGTTATTCCCCTGATAACTCTTCAGGCCCCTCTGTGGGTATCTTTGAGGATGGTTTCTGTAAAAATAACGAGACTTTGGAATCTGTCCTACTGACTAACCATTCCAGATATATGTATGACACGTATTGGCTTTGTGGGGATGGGCGACTTAGGTCCAAACTCCCAACGACTTGGACTGGGCAATGTACCTTGGTAAAATTGGCAATGCAGTTCAGGATTATGCCCTGGGAAGACTCTGATAACCATAGCCCCGAGAATATAGCTCCACTGATATCCAGAAAGAGAAGGAGTCTGGGTCAGCTACACACTGGTTATGCTGAGGATCCCAAAGTTTACATAGACTCTATAGGGGTTCCTAGGGGGGTCCCAGACGAATACAAAGCTCAGAATCAGATCCTGGCGGGTTTCCGTTCTCTTATCCCAACTGTACAGATCAATTACAATGTAGATTGGATAAATTATATATACTACACCGAGCAAAGATTTATCAATTTTAGTCAAGATGCTTTCCAGGGTATAGTTGAGGAATTGGGCCCCAACACAAGAATGACTCTTCAAAATAGACTGGCCATTGACATGATTCTAGCTGAAAAAGGTGGGGTCTGTGGGATGATAGGGGAAGAATGTTGTACTTATATTCCTCAGAATTCTGGAGTCAATGGTAAAACTATAGTGGCCCTTACAAAGATTAAAAATCTGGCTCAGGAAGTAAAGGCCAATGCAGGAGTAGATACCTCTTTCTTCTCAGGGTGGCTTGGAGGACTCAAAGGATTTCTCCAACAAGCCTGGTTAGTGGTAGCAGGGCTTTTGGTGTTAGGATTGATAATTCTATGTTGTGTGATACCCTTGTACAGGAAAGCTGTGACCAATGCAACCGCCTCCTCAGGTACTTTCCTTCATCAGGAAGTTGTGTCCCTGCTATATGATGACGCTGATAAGGGTGATATGGAGAAATATACCCCGCAGGATAAACCTGATAAAACCCCCTATGACAAAATACAAATGGAAATGAGAGATTTAGTTTAGGGATAGTGGGAGAACTCCATGTGCATGTTTGGTAGGGACTTGGTTGTTTGGGGGCGGTCCATAAGGGGCCAGCTTCTAAAATGACCAAGCGAAGAAATCCACTACCCCTGTCCCCACACATGGACAGTCTCGAAGGCCACATATATTAAGGGAAAACTTAGTGTTTAGGGGGGATTGTCAAGGTAAAATATAATTTTCTATCTTATATTTTATACATATGTGTTTTGCTATTTTTATACCTTTATAAAAATATGTTTATATGTACTTTGTTACTTTGATATGTCAAGATAAACACAAAGTTTTCCTTGAATATGTATTATTCAGATTGAAACTTATTCTAAGATGACGTCAGTACCAGCTAGTCTGTCTCCAAGAAATTCACTGATGACTGCCCCCACCTTTGGGTAACTGAGGACTGCAACAGCAAGTCTGCCTGGATACAAGACCTATGGAATGTGAACCAATAGAAATGGCCAGATGCTAGATATGTCCATATATGGACATATATAGCTTACCTCCCCGCCCCCATCCACCCTTTACTCCACCCTGACATCCTGTGTAGATAATCCCATGCTTGCAGAAATAAAGATCAGTACTTGCTGAGATTGGTGCCTGGATACAGCCCTCTAAGCATGCTCTGAAGTTTGAACCAGCCTATTGTCTGACTCATTCTTTAAACGGTTAACCCATGCTTATAATCTAATCTGGAGTGACTGGAGGACGAGTGTTTGTCGTTTCGACCCCGACAGGTTATCATCCTAACATTCTTCCTCGATTTCCCATAGATACGCCCTTGCCGGCAGTGGCTGAAAGAATCACTTCTTTACAAAAGAATATGGATCTTCTAAAGGAAAATCTAGAATTGGCTCAGGAAAGGTACAAGAAAGCAGCAGATAAATTTCGTAAACCTGCACCAGCTTTCAAGGTAGGAGATTTGGTCTGGCTGTCAACCAGAAATCTTAAATTAAAGATTCCATCGTCTAAATTGGGACATAAGTACATTGGACCTTATAAGATCAATAAGATTATAAGTGCTGTTGCTTGTCGTCTTCAACTACCCAGAACTATGAGAATCCACCCTGTCTTTCATGTATCCCTACTAAAGGCTGCAACACCCAATACGTTTCCTGGACGTTCTTTTCCTTGCCCTGACCCAGTGCTGGTCAATGGTCAGGAAGAATTTATGGTGAAAAGGATTCTAGATTCCAGGTTGTACAGAAATCAGTTGCAATATTTGATTAAATGGCAGGGCTACCCAGTGGAGGACAACTCATGGGAACCAGTCAATAATGTAAATGCTCCTCGCCTGCTCCGCCAGTTTCATCAGAGGTACCCTGACAAGCCTGGTCTGAGGTCATCCGGAGGTTGTCCCTAAGGGGGGAGTAATGTAAGGTTCTTTGTCTCTGTTGACATGTTCCTTGAAACTCAGTTTTCCGTCGGCCATTTTGCTTTCTGTCTTTCTGCAGCTCTTGCCCTCAGTTAATATGGAGTTTCCAGTTTTCATGTTCCCGCCCTGATTCTTCCCTCTTGCTTCTTAAGCAGCCTCAGCTGAACAATCAGTGCTCCTGAATCAAGCCTCAGTCAGTCTGTGACCTGACTCCTGGAAGCCTTGGACTTGTACTCCAGCTATTCCCTACTGAGGAACCTTGGAACACTTTTGGACTCTGGAAACCTGCTGTTTGGTGAATCCATGTTTGCAGAGGAATTACGGTACAGAGAAGAGATCCTGAACCTGCTTTGGAGATTTATTGTAGTGCTTAAAGTTACTCTGGCCTGCTGTGTCTCCTGTCGTTGTTCCTGCAAACTGTGTGAACTTTTCAGCATGCTTGTATGAAGTAATACAAGTCATTTCATTTCAACCTATGTCTCCTGTGTTTTCCTCGCACCCAAGCACAAGACGCTATAGGAACTGTACACTATACTTGACATCAGGTGTTTTTGCAATTAGTGAGTTGGTATTTTTTTAGGGTTTTTTGGATTGCAGTAAGTGTCCTTCCTATCCTTTTCTTTCTAGGAAGATTGGGCCCCAACGTTTGCTCATACTATTTTCTGTCTGTGTCTGTATTTCCTCTTGTCTAACCGCCATTACATGTTTGGGGGCTTCCTATGTTCTTTGGGGATCTGCTCCGGGGCAGATAGTTTTCCTCTTTCTATCTTTAGGTGTAGTTAGCTTCTCAGGCTGTGACGAGGCGTCTAGGACCAACGTAGGTACGCTCCACGGCTGCCTTTAGTTGTGGTGGTTAGTCAGGGTACTGCAATCCAGTAGATTCCAACCTCTCTGGTGTATTGCCTTTTTTGCCTGCTCTCCTCAGCCTACCAAATCATAACAGTATCACCGGCCAAACTGAAAATTATATGGTACTCACAGAAGGGAAAGATAGTGTAAAAAAAAAAAAAGTTGTCAGAGTTGTCAGAGATATATTTTTTTTTTCTTTCCCTCTTTTTCTCTGGGTGCTGAGGATTTTTTTTTTCTCTCAATGGAGTTTGCACAGTTGTCTGGCCGTGTGGATCAGCTTGCCACTGAAGTTCGGAGTATTGCTACCTATCTTGCAGGGTTGCCGGTTGTGGAACCTAGGATCCCTATGCCAGATTTATTTTTGGGGGATCGAGCTAAATTTCTGAATTTCAAAAATAACTGTAAGTTGTTTTTTGCCTTAAAACCTAAGTCCTCAGGGAACGCAGCACAGCAGGTTCAAATTGTCATCTCTCTCCTGCGCGGCAATCCTCAGGATTGGGCTTTTTCCCTGACACCTGGGGATCCTGTTTTGAGTAATGTTGATGCATTTTTTCTGGCTCTGGGGTTATTGTACGATGAACCTAATGTCACTGATCAAGCTGAAAAAGCCTTGTTGGCATTAAATCAGGGGCTTGAGGACGCTGAGTTATACTGTCAGAGATTCCGAAGGTGGGCAGTCCTGACCAAATGGAATGATGATGCTTTGGCAGCCCTTTTTCGGAAGGGTCTGTCAGAGAATGTAAAAGATGTTATGGTGGGTTTCCCTGCTCCCTCTGGTCTCAATGATTCTATGTCATTAGCGATTCAAATTGACAGACGTTTGCGTGAGTGTAGAGGTATGCGTGGAATAGTGTTGCCTTTTGAACCAGCTTCTGAACCCATGCAGTGTGATAGAGTGGTTTCTGGGGCACAGCGTCATGAGTTTCGAAAACGCAATGGGTTATGTTTCTACTGTGGTGACGCCTCTCATGCTATTTCAGTCTGCCCTAAGCGGGGAAGACGTTTTGCACGCTCAGTTGTCTTGGGTAGTGTTCAGACTAAATTTCTGTTGACTGTTACCCTGATTTGCTCCCTGTCCACATTTTCTGCTCAGGCTTTTGTTGATTCGGGAGCAGCTATTAACCTGATGGATTTTGATTTTGCTAAACGTTGTGGGTTTCCCTTGATAACCCTACGGAAGTCTATTCCCCTACTGGGATTGATTCTACCCCTTTGGCTGAGAATAAACCCAGTTCTCTACTCAGGTGATAATGAGGGTTGAACCTGATCATCAGGAGAGTTGCAAATTTTTGGTGCTGTATAATCTGCATGACATTATTGTACTAGGTTTCCCTTGGTTACAGTCTCATAATCCTGTTTTGGATTGGAAATCTGTGTCTGTAACCAGTTGGGGCTGCCAATGTGTTAATGCCAACACTCCTGTTTTTCTGCCTCTCCCCAGGCTCAGGATGTTCCTGACTTTTTGACTGATTTTTCTGATGTGTTTAGCGAAAGTAAATCTGCATCCTTGCCCCCCCATAGGAGTTATGACTGCGCTATTGAATTAGTGCCTGGTAGTAAATTCCCTAAAGGTCGCCTTTTTAACTTGTCTGTACCTGAACATGACGCTATGCGGTCTTATATCAAGGAGTCATTGGAGAAGGGTCATATCAGACCATCCTCTTCACCCTTGGGTGCCGGTTTTTTCTTTGTGGCCAAAAAGGATGGTTCATTAAGACCGTGTATTGCTTATCGTCTCTTGAACAATATCACTGTGAAATATCAATATCCGTTACCCTTGATTTCTGACCTGTTTTCCAGGGTGAAAAGTGCTACTTGGTTTATCAAGCTTGACCTCAGGGGGGCGTATAACCTTATTCGCATTAAGCACGGGGATGAATGGAAGACGGCATTTAATACCCCAGAGGGGCATTTTGAGTACCTAGTGATGCCCTTTGGGCTCACTAATGCTCCTTCCGTCTTCCAGTCCTTCATGAATGACATTTTCAGGGATTTTGTGGATAAATTTCTGATTGTTTATTTGGATGATATCTTGATTTTTTCCAATGACTGGGACTCTCATGTGAAACATGTTCGGACTGTGTTCCAGATTTTGAGAGAGAATGCTCTGTATGTGAAGGGATCAAAGTGTCTTTTTGGCGTACAGAGGATCTAATTTCTGGGATTCATTTTGTCCCCATCTGTTATTGAAATGGACCCGGTCAAGGTTCAGGCCATCTGTGATTGGGTCATAGAATCATAGAATCATAGAATGGTAGAGTTGGAAGGGACCTCCTGGGCCATCTGGTCCAACCCCCTGCTCAAAGCAGGATTCTCTAAATCATCCCAGACAGATGTCTGTCCAGCCTTTGTTTGAAGACTTCCATTGAAGAGAACTTACCACCTCTCGTGGCAGCCTGTTCCACTCCTTGATCACCCTAACTGTCAAAAAGTTTTTTCTAATATCTAATCTGTGTCTCCTCCCATTCAGTTTCATCCCATTGCTTCTAGTCTTTCCTTGTGCAAATGAGAATAAAGATGATCCTTCTACAATGTGACAGCCCTTGAGATATTTGTAGACAGCTATTAAGTCTCCTCTCAGTCTTCTTTTTTGCAAGCTAAACATTCCCAAATCCTGCAACCGTTGCTCATAGGACATGGTTTGCAGACCGGTCACCATTCTGGTGGCTCTCCTTTGAACTTGCTCCAGTTTGTTGATGTCTTTTTTAAAATGTGGTGCCCAAAACTGGACACAGTATTCCAGATGAGGTCTGACCAAAGAGGAGTAGAGGGCAATAATGACCTCACGTGATCTAGACTGTATGCTTCTGTTGATACATCCTAGAATTGTATTTGCCTTTTTTGCTGCTGCATCACACTGTTGACTCATGTTCAGTCTGTGATCAATTAGTATACCCAAGTCTTTTTCACATGTGCTGTTACTTAGCCCTATTCCTCCCATTTTGTATATGCTTTTTTCATTTTTATTGCCCAGATGTAGTACTTTGCATTTTTCCCTGTTAAAAACCATTCTGTTAGTTGCTGCCCACTGCTCCAGTTTATTTATATCTTTTTGAATCCTCTCTCTCTCTTCTCTAGTATTAGCTACCCCTCCTAGCTTTGTGTCATCAGCAAATTTGATCAGTTTGCCCTCAATTCCTTCATCTAAATCATTGATAAAGATGTTGAACAATACAGGGCCCAAAACAAAGCCTTGTGGTACCCCACTTGAGACATTCTTCCAACTGGATGTGCAGCCATTTACGACCACTCTTTGAGTCCGATCACTAAGCCAGTTATGAATCCACCTAACAGTTGCCTTGTCCATTCCATACTTAGTCATTTTTTCAATAAGGATTGTGTGAGATACTTTGTCAAATGCTTTGCTTAAGTCAAGATATACTATATCTACAGCATTTCCCTGATCCACCCAGTCAGTGATTCTGTCATAGAAGGAAATTAAGTTAGTCTGACATGACTTATTAGTTACAAACCCATGCTGACTCTGTTTAATCACTTCATTCTTATGCAGGTACTTACATACATGTTCTTTAATAATTTGTTCAAAGATTTTTCCTGGTATAGAAGTCAGACTCACCGGCCTGTAGTTCCCTGGGTCCACCTTCTTCCCTTTTTGAAGATAGGAACAACATTTGCTCTTCTCCAGTCTTCTGGGACTTCTCCTGTTCTCCAAGAATTTTCAAAGATTATGGACAGTGGTTCAAGAATTTCTTCTGCTATCTCCTTCAGTATTCTGGGGTGTAATTCATCTGGACCTGGAGACTTGAATTCATTTAGGTTAGCTAAGTGTTTCCTCACTGTCTTTCTGTTTATAGATATCCTGGATTCTTCTATTCCTTTAATAGGACAGTGAAGATCAGTTGATGTTACATTTCCTTTCTGAGAGAAAACAGATGCAAAATAGGAATTTAAAAGTTCAGCCTTCTCAACATCCTTTCTTACCATTTCATTATTTTCATCCTGTAAAAATCCTATAGCATCTTTGACATTTTTTTTACTTTTGACGTATCCCCAAAAACCTTTTTTGTTGCTTTTGACATCTCTTGCAAGCCTTAATTCATTGTCAGCTTTAGATAATCTGATTTGTGTCCTGCAGGTTCTGCAGATGGCATTATATTCTTCTTTAGATATGCCTCCCTCTTTCCATTTGATAAACATTTCTTTCTTCCTTTTTAGAATGTGTTTAAGTTCTGTGTTCATCCATCCTGGTTTCCTTAAATGCTTCCCATTCTTCCCTCTTTTTGGAATTGTTAACGATTGTGCTTTGAGAATCTCATTTTTCAAGATGTCCCATCCTTCCTGGACATTTTTGTCCTTAAGGATATCCTGCCATTGGATCCCTCCAATTCTCTTTCTGAGTCCCTTAAAATCTGCCTTTCTGAAATCTAACCTTGACGTCTGAGTCTTCACAGGTCTTCCTCCTCTTGTTATCCAAAATTCTAAAAATAGCATGGTCACTACCTCCTAGGGTCCCAGCCACTCTTACCTCCTCAACCATTTCCTCCCTGTTTATAAGGATTAGATCCAAGGTAGCAGATCCCCTTGTTTTCTCCTCTACCTTTTGGAAGATAAAGTTGTCAGCAAGAGAGGATAAGAATTTCCTTGACCTGTTAGTTTTGCCTGAGAGAGATTCCCAACAAATGTCTGGATAGTTGAAATCTCCCATGACCACTATGTCATATTTTTTGGAGAACTTGGCCATTTGATGCATAAAGAGTTCATCCATATCTTCAGCTTGCATCGGCGGCCTGTAGTAAATGCCTACAATGGTGTCCTTTCAATTGCTCTGTCCTTGTATTCTTACCCAAACAGTTTCCACAGAACTCCCAGTCTCTGAAGCGTCAATCTCTGTGCAGATATACGCTTTTCTAACATACAATGCGACACCTCCTCCTCGTTTATCAAGTCTGTTTCTTGCAAATAAGTTGTATCCTTCTAGCCTCGTATTCCAATCATGTGTATCGTCCCACCAAGTTTCAGTGATTCCAATGACATCATACTTCTTCTCCTGCGTTAGTAGTTCCAGTTCTCCTTGTTTGTTGCCCATGCTTTGTGCATTTGTATAAAAACATTTTAGTTTGTGATTGGTTTCTCTTCCTCCAATATTTTTATTATTTAGATTGTTTTGTCTTCGTTCTTTCTTTCCACTTCTAATAGCCGAGTTCTCAATAGCATTTGTCAGGTGTATGGCTTTTTCTGGCGTTTTGCTTCCCTTCCCACATTGTTCTAGTTTAAAGCTCTCCTGATGAGTGTAGCAAGGCGACTTCCAAATACATGTTTTCCAGTCTTCGTAAGGTGCACCCCATCTCTAGCAAGTAGTCCATCGTATAGGTAATTCACTCCGTGATCCAGAAATCCAAATCCTTGCTGACGGCACCATCGACGTAGCCAGTTGTTCACCTGCAGAATCTTATTCTACCTCCTTGTTCCATGGCCATCCACTGGGAGGATGGATGAGAAGATCACCTGCGCACCCAGTTCTTTCACTTTCTTGCCTAAGTTTTCAAAGTCACTGCAGATGGTTTCCAGGTCACTTCTTGTGGAGTCATTTGTCCCCACATGTATTAGCAGGAATGGGTAGTCATCTGTAGGTCTGAAGAGTCCTGATATCCTGTCAGACACATCTTTAATTTTTGTGTGTAGCCCTGGTATGTAAGGCACACAGGATCTGGAGAATGCACAGTAAGGTAACAGTTAAAGCTTGACACTCACTTACACTTCAGACACACCCACAGGGGTGTATAGGGGAGTGACGTGTAGCACAGGAGAGAGTCAGTCTAGCTTCCTGTCATCGTACAGAGCAGTCAGGGCTAGTTCTTCTTAGACAGTGAGGATTCCTGTCAGAGCTCTGGGTGAGCAGAAGATTAGTTCCTGCCAATTCAACGAAGTGGAGTCTAGTAACGGATGACTAGTTATCATCCCGAGTCTAGTCAGAGTTACCTTTTACTCAGTCTGAACTTTGAGGAAACTGAGAGTTACTCAGTGAGACCAAGGAAGAAAACTGACTTTCTATCTTCACGCTTCAGTGCTACATTGAAAGCAGAAGCAGGGCGAAGGGCATAGTGGGAAGGATTCAGAAGTGCCTTAAGGATCGGATTATCCTGCACATTGTCACCGGTCACTGGGGACCGAAGCGTCACTATAGCTCCAGGCATAGTGATAGAAAAGCCAGAGTCTTACTGGACCTTAGGTTGCAGAAAGCCGCCCTTAGAGTGCCAGTACCTAACCGAGTCAGGAGAACAAGACTTCTGAGTCCGGCGCGCGGCAAAAGAAAGTACTTAGTTCACCACTTATAAGGCTCTATCACAAAACCGGCCGGGCAGTACAGCTAGTGGGAAAAGCTGAAAACTATAGAGTTAACTTAGCTACAGGCAAGCTTGGACTCACTCATCATTTGGAAAGAGAAGGAGGCCTGTAACCTGCTCAACTGTTACCGCTACGTGCATTCATCCACCCCGAACAGCCTCCCTGGGACCTGCCTGAACAACTTGAAGTAAAAGGCATGGAAAGAAGCTTCTATGTGTGAGACTGAGTTATTTGATTGCATCCCTGCAGAACCCCACCATAACTATCGACCTGAGGGAAGAGTCCCACCTGTAGGGGACCCGACATCTAGCTGCCTCACCATCCCCTCAGAGATCTACAGCAGCGCTGGTCTTAGTGATCAGAGAACTACAGGTGGCGTCACGAACTGTATATATACCTATCCCCTGTAAATATTCCCCCCAACATACGCCTGACCGCCAGGGCCACAGACCGAGCCAGCGCTACCTGTGACAACCCCATAGACTTCCATGGGCTCGGCTCTGAGTACCCCATTGCTCTGGTAAACCACAATTGTGGTGCGGGTCAAGACAACTTGGCGTCACGAACAGGATCCGAAACTTGCAGAATTGCGAGCCCTGTGTGCCTGTGGAGTGTTTTGGTGAAAAAGACTGTTGCTATTGTTTGGCGCCAAATACCGCCATATTTGCCGCCATATTCGCGCCCTGAGGCGCTGGAGAAGAAGGTGGGCGTACCTGAAGGAGCGCGCAAAGTCTTGGACACGCCCCCGGCTCTGACTCAGCGGCAGGTCCTGCGACAGGAAGTGGACGCTCTGACATCAGAGCGCCTGCGACGAAGGTCCTGTTCCTACTGCTGTGCCTGGGAAATAGCAGCTTCTGAAACCGGTAGGCTCCGTTTAACCAAGGGGGCGCTAATATGTTGCAACAACCGGCCGACAGTGCGGCCCCAGCCGGAGGACCCGACTCCGCACCGCGTGGCGTTGTAGCGCCAGATGGGGGCGCAGGCCCAGCACTCAGTCCGGTGGTCCCGCTCATGCCACTAACGCTTCCATATATGCCTGGGGCGAAATGGCTTCCCCAGTACAGCGGCGAGCCAGGCACTTTAGCAGGATTCAAACGGAAGATATGCAGTGTCCTGGAAATGTACTCTATGTCTGAGAGGCAAAAAGCTGCAGTATTAATAGGGCAGCTAACTGGCGCTGCTGAGAGAGAAGTGGAGACTTGGGCTACCACGGACCAGGAGTTGGTGCCTGCAATCCTCTTAAAGTTACAGGCCATTTTTGAAGATCGCACCGAAACAGATCTCCGGATGGCATTCTATAACTGTTCACAGCAACCAAGTGACAGCATAAGGGACTATGCCTGCCGACTACAAGGGGCCCTGAGAGCCCTCAAGCAGGTTAATACCATAAGTGTCATTGATGAAAATAAGATGCTGAAAGAACAATTTGTGCAGGGACTGAGGTCCCAAGCGGAACGCAGAACTGTGAATTGGTGGTCTTTAGATCACCCTGATGCTACCTTTGATGCCCTAAAGGACATGGCAATAAAAGGGCTGCGGCCCCTGGGCAAACCTGAGGTGGCAACCCAACATCGTCAGGGTGAAGTCACTCTGGAGCCGACGGCAACCCCCTTTTCCTCGCTAGTGGCCGAAACCAAAACGCAGGTGACACCCCCTAGTGAATTGGACTGTCTGCGCTCAGAGGTGCGCCAGCTGACTAAAAATCTGGCTGCTGTGATGAGTGCCCTGCAGCTGCGGAAAGAGGAAGAAGGGAAGATCTTATTAGCTGATTGCCCAGAAGACGTCCCGTGGATGAACCGGAGAAGAAGGAAGACGTCGCCCCCCCGGAGGAGGACAACGCCACCCCCAGGAGCGACCTCTGATCAACACCCTCCTCGTCGGGAGATCACCTGTTACCGATGCAACCGGAAAGGTCATATGTCTCCACAGTGTCCTTTAAACGGGCAGAACCTGGGTCCGAGGGCCAACACCCAGGAGGAGACCCGTCAGGCCCCCTAGACTGGAACCGCAGGTATGTGGGTGGACGACCCTACCTGTCTATCATTCTAGATGGTGTTGCTGTTCCGGCATTGTTAGACACTGGGTCTCAGGTGACCCTAATACCTGATGCCCTATATACTAAGTTCTGGTCAATGGACAGTCTTAAACCCCCGAGCCCTGACTTTACCGTGTATGCTTCTAATGGTCTTCCTGTAGAAGTACTCGGGACAAAATGTGTAGATGTGAAAGTGGGCAGAGAGGAGTTGAAAGACCAGGGGCTTCTGGTAGTAAAGACTGTAAATGAGGAGAACGGTTTAAATATAATTTTGGGTACTAACATTATCAGTAATTGTTTGGGAGAAGTTGTGTTCTTACTCCAACAGCTCGCTGAGATTGCCCGACCAAGGCAGAAAGGAGTAATCCAAAGAGAGATCCGGGCCCTGGTGTGTCAGCAGCAAGCGAAGCTTACAGACGGCGAAATTGGTAATGTACGGGTCACTGACTCGAATCCCATTGTGATACCCCCAATGAGTGAAATGATAATCTGGTGCAGGGCAGCCATAGGTCTGAGAGGACAGAATTACCAAGCTGTAGTAGAACCCCACCATTCAGAACATAGACCTACACTTATGACTGCTAGGGGAGTAGTGGAAGTGGTGAATGGAAGAGTACCGGTACGGCTTCTCAACTGGGGAGATGATGAGGTAAACTTACCCCGTTATGCAACCATTGCTAAACTACATGCTGTTGACAATAATTCTATTCTCCCGGCTGAGTCCTTAGACTCCCGCCAAATAGCGGAGGACAATGACCCGGCAACCCAGGTGGCGGAATGGTGTCAGCAACTCCATGTTGGGACGGACACCACTCCCGCTCACCAGAAGCAAGGGGTATTACGGGTGGTGCAAGAGTACGCCCAAGTATTTAGCAAGAATCCACTTGATTTTGGGATAATTAAGGGAGTACAACATCATATCCCTACAAGCAGTCATCCTCCCATCAAAGAGCGGTATAGGCCTATACCCCCAGCCCATTATCAGAAGGCTAAGGAAATGTTGCGAGATATGAAAGAAGCCGGAGTAATCAGGGATAGTTGTAGTCCCTGGGCAGCACCTCTAGTCCTGGTTAGAAAGAAAGATGGTAGCTTGAGAATGTGTGTGGATTACAGGCAGGTGAACCGCATAACACACAAGGATGCATACCCGTTACCACGTATAGAGGAGTCATTAGCTGCTCTGAAAACGGCTAACTACTTTTCTACCCTTGATCTGACTAGTGGATACTGGCAAGTGGCTGTGGCTGAGGAGGATCGTGAGAAAACGGCTTTCACCACCCCAATCGGGCTCTGTGAGTTCGACAGAATGCCGTTTGGGCTCAGCAGTGCCCCAGGAACATTTCAGAGAGTGATGGAGAACTGCCTGGGACATCTCAATTTTGAAACCGTGCTGCTATACTTAGACGACGTCATCGTGTACTCCAAGACATATGAGGACCATCTGAAGCACCTGGCAGAAGTATTTGAGTCCCTGTCCAGGTACGGGATGAAGTTGAAACCCTCAAAATGCCATCTACTCAAACAGAAGGTACAATATTTGGGGCACATCGTCAGTTCGGAAGGAGTAGCGCCGGACCCAGAGAAAGTCACTGCCATCCAGAAGTGGCCGGAGCCGAAGAACCTCAAGGAAGTGCGACAGTTCCTGGGACTAACGGGTTACTACAGAAGGTTCGTGAAAGATTACACGAAGAAGGCAGCGCCTCTACAGGACCTCCTAGTAGGCCAATCCCTAAAGAGCAGAAATCCTCCCTTCAATTGGGGTAAGGAACAGGCTGAAGCATTCCAAAAGATGAAAGAGATCCTTACAGGCGATGAGATCTTGACGTATCCTGATTACAGCCAACCGTTCCTGCTGTACACCGATGCTAGTAATGAAGGTTTAGGAGCAGTTCTCAGTCAGAAGCAAAATGGCCAAGAAAAAGTCATCGCTTATGCCAGCAGAAAACTCAGGCCAACTGAGAGGAATCCGGAAAATTATAGCAGCTTCAAGCTGGAGTTTCTGGCGCTGGTCTGGGCCATTACTGAAAGATTTAAGCACTATCTGGCCTCCAACAAGTTCACGGCGTACACAGACAACAACCCGCTAACGCACCTGGAAACGGCCAAGTTGGGCGCCATGGAGCAGCGTTGGATGGCTCGGTTGTCTAATTACCAGTTTACTATCAAGTACCGGGCAGGCCGAAAGAATGCTAATGCTGACGCATTGTCCCGAATGCCGCATGACTCTGACACGGAGGAAGAATCGGACGACCTGGAAGAAATTGAGCTACCTGCGTTCCATCGAAATGGGGTAGTCCACGAGCATCGAGTCTACAGAAAGCAGTATGGTGCAACGTTAAATCCTTTACCCCATCACAGCTGGAAAGAGACTCAGGACAGCGATCCAGTGGTCAGCCGTATCAAGGAGTTGTTAAGACAGGAAGGTTCCTCCTTGGAAAAAGATGCACCTATGTCAGCAAAGCTCCTGTGGAACGAGAGAAGCAGGTTATTCCTATACCGTGAGAAGTTGTGCAGGAGATACGTCAATCCCAGGACCCACGAGATGGTCTGGCAAATAGTGGTCCCCAAGGCAGACGTCCAAATGGTGTTGGAAGCATACCATGATCAAGCAGGACACTTTGGCTGGAGAAAGCTGGAGACCCTGTTGAGGTGCCGGTTCTACTGGGTAGGGATGCGCAGCTCCATTGAGAGGTGGTGTCGGAACTGTGGACCCTGTGGTCTCAGGAGAAAGGACTACGGTAGTCAGAGGGCACCCCTGCAGCCTATCCGGACGACTCGTCCCTTGGAGATTGTGGCCCTGGACCACGTCAAACTGTCGCCAAGTAGATCTGGATACTCATACGCCTTGACCATGGTGGACCATTACTCTAGATTTCTGGTGGTTGTACCAGTTAAGGATCAGACAGCAGTGACGGCAGCAAAAACCTTTCAAGCAAGCTTCTGCAGACCGCATGGGTATCCGGAGCAAGTATTAACCGATCAAGGACCTGCTTTCGAAGCTGATCTATTCAAGGAATTCTGTCACATGTATGGGTGTAAGAAAATTAGAACAACACCATACCATCCTCAAACCAACGGTCTTTGCGAGAAAATGAACCACATTGTCCTTGATTTGTTGAAATCCATACCGTTGGAAGACAGAAATCGATGGCCGGACTTACTACCTGATTTGGTTGACTTGTATAACCATATACCTGTAAGTTCCACTAACTGCACTCCAGCCTATCTTATGAGAGCAAGGCCCGGAAGACTACCAATGGATTTAGAACTTGGAGTGGTAGAACCAGAGGCAGATGACGCTATTGAAAACTGGGACATCAATCGGCAAGAGCAATACAGAAGAGTGCAAGTCTGTGTAGAAGAAAGTCTCAACAAGGTACGGGAAAAACAGGAAGATATTTACAACAGGAATGCTCCTGCCAAGCCTTTGATGCCTGGAGAAGTGGTATTGAAAAGGAAAAGGAAAATGCACAAATTGGATAACCAGTGGGAGCAAGAACCCTACGTCGTACAAGATTCCAAATATGACAATAGAAAAGTTTGTATCATCAGTAAGGACGGAGGAAGAACAATATCCACTGTGTCCAGAGACCATTTGAAATTGTGTCCAGAACCCTTAAAGTTTCGTGAAGAGAACTCTGTCATCAATCAAGAAGAAAGAAAAGAAGAGGTCATACACACGGATCTGGGAGATTTCCCTGCAGATTGGCCGAGACTGGGAGATGCTGTAATAATTCCGGTGTTGCAATTTTATCAGCCACAAGAGGAAGTTCTACCTCCAGTTGTGCCCATGGTGCCAGTTGAGCCAGTTCAGGAGTTACCTACTCCAGCAGCACCCCAACCTGCGGAACCTCAAGAGGAAGAATCATCGGAAGCAGCGCCCCATGCTATGGGAACCCCTGGTGAAGCTGACTCACACCGCCCAGCCATCAGTACGCTTGCCAGATCCATAGAAAGATTGAGGCAGTTCTATAGTTTGCCATTACGTAGAACAGTTGGGTTAGAGATTAATATACCTGAAGCTACTCCACGTAGATCAGAACGTACAACGAAAGGGAAGATACCTATTCGTTATCAAAAGTAGTCCTAGCAAACTAGTTTACTAAGTATGGATAATTGTATAAAGTATTGTTATGATATGTAAATTACTTGAAAATGTTTCATGATGGACTCTGAGGCTGAGGACTGAGCCAGCCCAAGAACTGATCTTGTATATAGTTGCACTTTGTGCATTCTCTACCAGCACACCTACCTCTGAACATAAAACCCGTATGGTGAGGCACTGAGTGAGGTCTGCATTCAGATGTCCTGCAGCCCACCCAGGACCCACGTTGAAGGTTTGGTGCGGGTCCTTCACAAGAATATCGTCATCTATTTATATGAAAATGTCTATTTAGTATTTTGTATTTTTCTATGCCTATTGTTATAATGCAACGTTCAAGAAATCCGTACCTCCCTGATGGGAAGAGTTTAAAATGTTACTTGTTTAAATGGAAAACAAAATGTCTTTCTTCTTATATTTCACAGCCCGGGAGTGCTGTATTTTACCAAGGGGGAATGTGTAGCCCTGGTATGTAAGGCACACAGGATCTGGAGAATGCACAGTAAGGTAACAGTTAAAGCTTGACACTCACTTACACTTCAGACACACCCACAGGGGTGTATAGGGGAGTGACGTGTAGCACAGGAGAGAGTCAGTCTAGCTTCCTGTCATCGTACAGAGCAGTCAGGGCTAGTTCTTCTTAGACAGTGAGGATTCCTGTCAGAGCTCTGGGTGAGCAGAAGATTAGTTCCTGCCAATTCAACGAAGTGGAGTCTAGTAACGGATGACTAGTTATCATCCCGAGTCTAGTCAGAGTTACCTTTTACTCAGTCTGAACTTTGAGGAAACTGAGAGTTACTCAGTGAGACCAAGGAAGAAAACTGACTTTCTATCTTCACGCTTCAGTGCTACATTGAAAGCAGAAGCAGGGCGAAGGGCATAGTGGGAAGGATTCAGAAGTGCCTTAAGGATCGGATTATCCTGCACATTGTCACCGGTCACTGGGGACCGAAGCGTCACTATAGCTCCAGGCATAGTGATAGAAAAGCCAGAGTCTTACTGGACCTTAGGTTGCAGAAAGCCGCCCTTAGAGTGCCAGTACGTAACCGAGTCAGGAGAACAAGACTTCTGAGTCCGGCGCGCGGCAAAAGAAAGTACTTAGTTCACCACTTATAAGGCTCTATCACAAAACCGGCCGGGCAGTACAGCTAGTGGGAAAAGCTGAAAACTATAGAGTTAACTTAGCTACAGGCAAGCTTGGACTCACTCATCATTTGGAAAGAGAAGGAGGCCTGTAACCTGCTCAACTGTTACCGCTACGTGCATTCATCCACCCCGAACAGCCTCCCTGGGACCTGCCTGAACAACTTGAAGTAAAAGGCATGGAAAGAAGCTTCTATGTGTGAGACTGAGTTATTTGATTGCATCCCTGCAGAACCCCACCATAACTATCGACCTGAGGGAAGAGTCCCACCTGTAGGGGACCCGACATCTAGCTGCCTCACCATCCCCTCAGAGATCTACAGCAGCGCTGGTCTTAGTGATCAGAGAACTACAGGTGGCATCACGAACTGTATATATACCTATCCCCTGTAAATATTCCCCCCAACATACGCCTGACCGCCAGGGCCACAGACCGAGCCAGCGCTACCTGTGACAACCCCATAGACTTCCATGGGCTCGGCTCTGAGTACCCCATTGCTCTGGTAAACCACAATTGTGGTGCGGGTCAAGACATTTGCACCTGGAAGACAGCACATTTCTCTTGAGGTTATATCCGGTCTGCAGATAGCGGCCTCTGTTCCTCTCAACAGGGAATCCCCCATGACAACAACTCTCCGTTTCTTCATCACAACAGTTTTCTTTCTCCATTCGGGAGGACTCTGAGGGCTTACAAGGTTGCTCTTTGTGGGCAAGGTCTTATCCTGATGTATTTCTTCATCATTCTCCTGTGTGAGAGCCTGGTACTGGTTCCTGAGCAGTATGGGTGCTGACTGCTTCACGATCCTCCTGCTTCTCTGGGTCACATGCTTCCATTCCTCTGTTTCTTCAGGTGCAGGTCGAATTTCTTCTCTTTCTGCACCATGAAGAGATAATTCTGCTTTGTCTAAGAACTCTTCATCTTCCTTAATGATCTTCAATGTAGCTAACCTCTCTTCTAGATTTCGCAACTTTTCCTCCAACATGGACACAAGCTTGCATTTGTGGCATGTGAAATTTGGCTTTTCCACTGGTAAATCTGTGAACATGTAGCAAGAAATGCAACTCACCACATGGCTCCTGGCCTCTTCCATGCTCTTATTGTTAAAGAGATATCACAGTGGTGAAAAAAGTGCGAAAATTCACGCGCCGCTAGGCTCTTCAGAGATTCTTGGAGTTTGCCAATTTTTATCGTAAATTTATTGGTAATTTCTCTGTTATTGTTAAACCATTGACTGATTTGACTAAGAAGGGTTCTGATGTGGTTCTGATGTGGTGAATTGGCCTCCTGAGGCAGTCTCTGCGTTTCAGGAACTTAAGCAGAGATTCACTTCTGCTCCTGTTCTACGGCAGCCTGATGTTTCTCTGCCATTTCAGGTGGAGGTTGATGCCTCTGAAATTGGGGCAGGTGCCGTTTTGTCCCAAAGAGATCCAGAGACCTCTAAAAGTAACCCTTGTGCCTTTTTCTCTCGAAAATTTTCTCCAGCTGAACGTAATTATGACGTGGGTAATCGGGAGTTATTGGCCATGAAGTGGGCTTTTGAAGAGTGGAGACATTGGCTGGAGGGAGCCAAACATCAGGTGGTGGTCCTCACGGACCATAAGAATCTGGTTTATCTGGAATCAGCCAAGCGACTTAATCCTAGACAGGCCAGGTGGGCCTTGTTTTTCACACGTTTTAATTTTGTGGTTTCCTTTCTTCCTGGCACTAAGAATGTTAAGGCGGATGCCCTCTCGAGGAGTTTCCTTGCGGACTCTCCTGAGTTATCTGATGCTGCTGTTATTTTGAAAGAGGGTGTAGTTCTTTCCGCCATCTCGCCCAATTTGAGACTGGCTCTGGAAGGGTGTCAGGAGAGCGCTGCCCTATTGGGAAATTGTTTGTCCCAGACCGGTGGAAAAAGAGTGTGATGTCTGAGATTCATTGTTCCACGTTGGCCGGTCATCCCGGAATTTTTGGTACCAGAGACTTGGTTAGTCGGTCCTTTTGGTGGCCTACTTTGTCTCGTGACGTCAGGGAATTTGTGCAGTCCTGCGGGACTTGCTCTCGCTCCAAGCCTTGCTCTCGCTCTAGTGGTTTGTTGATGCCATTGCCTGTGCCCAAGAGACCATGGACCCATATCTCTATGGATTTCATTTCCGACCTCCCTGTTTCTCAGAGAATGACCGTTATCTGGGTGATTTGTGATAGGTTTTCCAAAATGATACATCTTGTGCCATTACCTAAGTTGCCTTCCTCCTCCGAATTGGTGCCTTTGTTCCTTCAGCACGTGGTTCGGTTACACGGCATTCCTGAGAACATTGTGTCTGACAGAGGAGTCCAGTTTGTTTCCAGATTTTGGAGGACTTTTTGTTCTAAACTTGGTGTTCAATTGTCTTTCTCCTCGGCTTTTCATCCTCAGACCAATGGACAAACTGAGAGAACAAACCAGACATTGGAGACTTATCTGAGATGCTTTGTGTCTGCTGATCAGGATGACTGGGTCTCTTTTTTGCCTTTGGCTGAGTTTGCTCTTAATAATAGGGCTAGCTCTGCCACTTTGATGTCTCCATTTTTCTGCAATTTTGGGTTTCACCCTCAATTTTCTTCAGGACAGATGGAGGCTTCTGTCTGTCCAGGTGTTGACTCTGTTGTGGAGCGTATGCAGCAGATTTGGGACCAGGTAGTGGAGAGGTTGTCCCTCTCTCAGGAGAGGGCCCAGCGGTTTGCCAACCGGCATAGGACTGATGGTCCTCGGTTTGAAGTGGGGGACTTGGTCTGGTTGTCCTCAAGAAATATCCCTATGAGAGTTGCATCTCCTAAGTTTAAGCCTAGGTTCATTGGACCTTATAAGATCATGGAGATTTTTAATCCTGTTTCCTTTCGTTTACTTCTTCCAGGGACATTTAAGATCCATAACATGTTCCACAAGTCCTTATTGAAGAGGTTTGTCCAGCCAGTGGTTCCTATGGCTGCGCCTCCTGACCCTGTTTTGGTTGAGGGCAATCTGGAGTATGTGGTTGAGAAAATATTGGATTCTCGTTTTTCTAGACGGAAACTCCAGTATTTGGTTAAGTGGAGAGGTTATGGTCAGGAGGACAATTCTTGGGTGTTTGCTTCGGACATCCATGCTAGGAGACTGATCCGTGCGTATCACAGAGCACATCCTGACCGACCTGGTTGCCCAAATGAGGGTCGGTGACCCCTCCTCAAGGGGGGGGTACTGTTGTGAATGTGTTAGAAATGAATTCTGAGCAGAAGCTCCCTCTGGTGGTTACAAAAAGTACTGAACTATTCAATGAAGATTGTGAAGATTGGCAATCAGGTGTTACAGACTGGTCTTATATAAGGGAGGTTCCCTCCCATCAGGGTTGCCGGTGATCAATTGTTCTTGTCTCAACTTTGGTTCCTGGTTCACTTGGAAGCTAGCTGTGTCTTGCCTGCATCTTCTGCTAACAGATAAGATATTTTCTGCTTTTATTTTTGTGCTTGCTTTTTGCATTTTGTCCTGCACTTCTGTGGAGGTCAGACAGGTCCCCTCCGGGGGCTTGTGCTCCTCTCAGTTTATCTGAGCCACTGTTATTTGTTCATTTGCCTTTTCCAGTTTTTTTCAGTGGCTGCTGCTTAGTTTTGTTACACCAGAGAACTAATTTAGGTGGTAGAGGTCGTGTGATCTCAGGTGTTTTTGCAATTAGTGAGTTGGTATTTTTTTAGGGTTTTTTGGATTGCAGTAAGTGTCCTTCCTATCCTTTTCTTTCTAGGAAGATTGGGCCCCAACGTTTGCTCATACTATTTTCTGTCTGTGTCTGTATTTCCTCTTGTCTAACCGCCATTACATGTTTAGGGGCTTCCTATGTTCTTTGGGGATCTGCTCCGGGGCAGATAGTTTTCCTCTTTCTATCTTTAGGTGTAGTTAGCTTCTCAGGCTGTGACGAGGCGTCTAGGACCAACGTAGGTACGCTCCACGGCTGCCTTTAGTTGTGGTGGTTAGTCAGGGTACTGCAATCCAGTAGATTCCAACCTCTCTGGTGTATTGCCTTTTTTGCCTGCTCTCCTCAGCCTACCAAATCATAACAGGTGACACTCCTGTGTTTTCTACCTCTCCCCAGCCTCAGGATGTCCCTGACTATTTGACTGATTTTTCTGATGTGTTTAGTGAGAGTAAGTCTGCATCCTTGCCTCCTCATAGGAGTTATGATTGCGCGATTGAGTTGGTGCCCTGTTGTAAATTTCCCAAGGGTTGGCTCTTCAATTTGTCTGTACCTGAGCATGATGCTATGCGATCGTATATCAAGGAGTCATTGGAGAAGGGTCATATCAGACCATCCTCTTCACCCTTGGGTGCCGGCTTTTTCTTTGTGGCCAAAAAGGATGGTTCATTGAGACCATGTATTGACTATCGTCTCCTTAATAAGATCACTGTTAAATATCAGTATCCGTTACCCCTGATTTCCGATTTATTCTCCCAAGTGAAAGGTGCTAGTTGGTTTACCAAGCAGGACCTTAGGGGGGCATATAATCGTATTCGCATTAGGCACAGGGATGAATGGAAAACGGCGTTTAATACCCCTGAGGGGCATTTTGAGTACCTAGTGATGCCTTTTGGGCTCACTAATGCCCCTTCCGTCTTCCAATCTTTCATGAATGATATTTTCCGGGATTTTGTGGATAAGTTTCTGATCGTCTATTTGGACGATATTTTGAATTTTTCTAATGACTGGGATTCTCATGTGGAACATGTTCGGACTGTATTCCGTATTTTGAGAGAAAATGCTTTGTATGTCAAGGGATCAAAATGTCTCTTTGGCGTACAGAAGGTTTCGTCTTTGGGATTCATTCTATCTCCGTCCGCTATTGAAATGGACCCAGTCAAGGTTCAGGCCATTTCTGATTGGGTTCAGCCCACTTCATTGAAGGCTCTTCAGAGATTTTTGAGTTTTGCTAATTTTTACTGTAAATTTATAAGTAATTTTTCTGGTATTGTGAAACCACTGACTGATTTGACCAAAAAGGGTTCTGATGTGGTAAATTGGTCTCCAGAGGCAGTTTTGGCTTTTCAGGAGCTTAAGCGGAGATTCACTTCTGCTCCGGTTCTGCGGCAACCTGATGTTTCTCTCCATTTCAGGTAGAAATAGATGCTTCGGAGATTGGGGCAGGAGCCGTTTTGTCCCAAAGGGATCCTGTAACCTCTAAGATTAACCCTTGTGCCTTCTTCTCCCTAAAGTTTTCCCCAGCTGAACGTAATTATGATGTGGGGAATCGGGAATTATTGGCTATGAAGTGGGCATTCGAAGAGTAGAGACATTGGTTAGAGGGAGCCAAACATCAAGTTGTGGTCCTCACTGACCACAAAAACTTGATCTATCTCGAATCAGCCAAGCGATTAAATCCTAGACAGGCTAGGTGGGCCTTGTTTTTCACGCGTTTTATCTTTGTGGTCTCCTTTCTCCCGGGTACTTAAAATGTTAAGGCGGATGCCCTCTTGAGGAGTTTCCTTGCGGATTCTCTTGATGTAACTGAGCCTACGACCATTCTGAAGGAGGGTGTGGTTCTTTCCGCTATCCCACCCGATTTGAGACTGGCACTGGAGCAATTTCAGGGAGATAAACCTGAACGTTGCCGTGCGGGGAAATTGTATGTCCCAGACCAATGGAGGAAGAAAGTTATGTCTGAAGTTCATTGCTCTGCGTTGGCTGGTCATCCCAGTATTTTTGGGACTAGAGATTTGGTGAGTCGATCCTTTTGGTGGCCTACTTTATCTCGTGATGTCAGGAATTTTGTGCAGTCCTGTGGGACTTGTTCTCGGTCCAAACTTTGCTCTCGTTCTAGTGGATTGTTAATGCCATTGCCGGTGCCCAGGAGGCCATGGACCCATATCTCTATGGATTTTATTTCCGACCTCCCTGTCTCTCAGAGAATGACCGTTATCTGGGTGATCTGTGATAGATTTTCCAAGATGATCCATCTTGTGCCACTGCCGAAGTTGCCATCCTCTTCCGAGTTGGTGCCCTTGTTTTTTCAGCAGGTGGTTCGGTTGCACGGCATTCCGGAGAACATTGTGCTGACAGGAGTCCAATTTGTTTCCAGATTTTGGAGGACCTTTTGTTCTAAACTGGGAGTTCAGCTGTCTTTCTCCTCTGTGTTTCACCCTCAGACCAATGGGCAGACTGAGAGAACAAACCAGACCTTGGAAACTTATTTGAGATGTTTTGTGTCTGCTGATCAAGATGACTGGGTCTCTTTTTTGCCTTTGGCTGAATTTGCTCTAAATAATAGGGCTAGTTCTGCCACTTTGATGTCCCCTTTTTTCTGCAATTTCGGGTTTCACCCTCGATTTTCTGCGGGGCAGGTGGAGGCTTCTGTCTGTCCGGGTGTTGACTCTATGGTGGAGAGAATGCAGCAGATTTGGGATCAAGTAGTGGATAAGTTGTCTCTCTCCCAGGAGAGGGTCCAACGGTTTGACAACCGGCATAGGACTGATGGTCCTCGGTTTAAAGTGGGTGACATGGTTTGGTTGTCCTCAAGAAATATCCCTATGAAGGTTGCCTCTCCAAAATTTAAGCCAAGGTTCATTGGACCTTATAAGATCTTGGAAATTCTTAATCCCGTTTCCTTCCATTTGGCTCTTCCAGGGACGTTTAAGATTCACAACGTCTTCCACAAATCTTTATTGAAAAGGTTTGTTGAGCCAGTGGTTCCTATGGCTGCGCCCCCTGAGCCTGTTTTGGTTGAGGGCAGTCTGGAGTATGAAGTGGAGAAGATATTGGATTCTCGTCTGGCTAGACGGAGACTCCAGTACTTGGTTAAGTGGAAAGGTAATGGTCAGGAGGACAATTCTTGGGTGTTTGCTTCTGATATTCATGCGGAGAGATTGGTTCGCGCCTTTCACCAGGCTCACCCTGATCTGCCTGGTGGCGCAGGTGAGGGTTCGGTGACCCCTCCTCAAGGGGGGGAGTACTGTTGTGAATTCTCTGGATTCTGAATGGGGGCTCCCTCTGGTGGCTGTTGATATTAATGAAGCCGCCTTGACTGACAGAGGCCCTTCAGCTGAGGATTCAGCTGCGGACGATTGGCAATCTGGGAGTAATGACTGGGGAGATTTAAAGGAGTAGCTTTCCCATGATCCTTGCCGGTGATTAGTTGTTACTTCCTGGTCCATTTTGGAAGTCAGCTTTTGTTCTGCTGTCTCCTGCAACTTTCAGATAAGTTATTTTCTGCTTGTTTCTGTGGTTTTTTTTTCTTTTGTTTTTCAGCCCTTCTGAGTGAGGTCAGCCGGGTCCCCCTGCTGGGGCCTGTGCTGGTGTCTGATTCTCATTTATCTCTATTTGTTCAGTCCCTGTTGTTTCAGTTGCTGCTGCGTAGCTACCTGTTCACACCAGAGGTCTGATATAGCGGGGAGAGATCGTGTGGTCTCAGGGTTTTTTTTTAGAGCCAATGATATAATCCGGCACACCAGACGTGAATAGGATGCAAAAAAACAAGTTTTTATTGGAAACAATAACAGCTCATACTCCAAAGAACAAAGGTAAGTGTAGGTACATAATTTCTCAACGTTTCGGCTTTATCTGCCTTTTTCAAGAAGTACCCTTTTACTGTATAAGAAAAAAGACAAATGGATGAAAGACAACAATCTGGATATATATGTACAAAAAATAATAAGAAGAGGAAAAGGGAGGAGAAAAAAAAGGGGGAGAAGGTATCGCATGAGCAGTAAAATAAATGTATACAAGGCACCAAAATTGAGGCACAGATAAGAAATGGTGTACTCCTTCATAAGAATTAGTCATAAAACGAAAGGCATGTATAAACAAATAACATCATAAAAAATCAAAAAAAAGAAATAAAAAATGACAAATTACAAGAGAAAATGCATAAGTATGCAGCCTAAACGCATGTATATGTGTTGCGAGGACCACCACATAATAATGTGTAAAAAACATATGTATAAAACTATGGCCAGCATATGGTCAAAGAGACAGTATGTATCGCTATTAATATATAATAATGAGTCACTACAATCATGGTAGCAACATTAAACTAGATATATAAGAAAATATAAGAAGCCATGGCTATATCAAGATAATTTGAAAAAATGTGTGTTTGAAAAAATGTGTGTTTGAAAAAATAAGGATGAATTTGCCCACATGTCATAGCGAACCACACTAAACAAAAGGGAGATTGAAAAAATAAAGATGGATATGAGTGCTTAAAGGTAAACACCGTAGGTATAATTACTAGTGGAAACATATGTAGTATACCACCAAATATATGCAGTAAAACTGTGACTGCGACAGGACAACCGGATCACCAAATCCATAGGTACAAAAGAACGATAGCAAAGCCCATGGGACATACCTTATTAGTCATGAAGAAATGAAGAGGACAACGTCCTGGAGTTTCTAATGCGGCAGTGAGCTGTGGCGCCATGGTGCGAGCACCGCTATTTATGTGATTAGTGAACGCTGACACCGGGAACTTCCGGGTCAGACTAACAGGGTAAAGTATGCAGTGCGCATGTGCAGAAAGCCGGGAAAAGCCGAAAGAAGGCCGAACACAGCCGAATCCCCCAGGGGATAGTGCGCAGGTCAGGAGAAGAATTACGTCACAGGATCGGTGCCAGAATGCTGTAGACAATAAACAAAATAATATTAGGGAAACGTGGATGATATGGCATATGACAGAGTACAAAATTCATCAAGATACTATCAATATGATTGTTATGTAACATTAAATGACAAGGTTTACAATATATTATCAAAGATACGCAAATCACATAAAAGATTGTAATCGTAACAAAAATGAACTCACAAATGTGGCAATATAATAATATTAGTATTGCAATGGACTAGATTGTAATGACTAAAGACCAAACTAGCAAGTCAAAAAATTAACTATCTAAAGAAACCATTCATATCACGGTATCTATCATGTCCAATGGGTCAGGTAAATTCATACATTAATAAGTAAGCTCGTATTCCCTATTTAGACCATAAGGGGTAAGGGTCTTCAACGTGTGAATTCAGAAGGATTCACATTCCTTCAGCTTTTTGATTCTATCGCCGCCTCTTCTAGATTTTGGGACATGATACAATTACTTGATAGGGTTTTTTTTTAATCAGAAGTGTTGGAATTTTTCCTAGGGTTTTGTTGGATTGCAGAAAGTATTCTTTTCTGTCCTGTCCTATCTAGACAGTTTTTGGGCCCCAGCGTTTGCTTACTCTATTTTCTGCCTGCGTTTGTATTTCATCTTGTCTCACCACCAATATATGTGTGGGGGCTACCTATTTCTTTGGAGCGCTTCTGTCTCGACCCGCCACCACAATTGTGGATTACCAGGGCAATGGGGTACTCAGAGCCGAGCCCATGGAAGTCTATGGGGATTGTCACAGGTAGCTGTGGCTCGGTCTGTGGCCCTGGCGGTCTGGCGTATGTTGGGGGAATATTTACAGGGGATAGATTTATATACAGTTCGTGACGCCACCTGTAGTCTTCTGGTAATTTGTACCAGCGCTGCTACAGATCTCTGAGGGGATGGTGAGGCAGCTAGATGTCAGGTCCCCTACAGGTGGGACTGGTCCCTCAAAGTCTATGAAGTTAGTGAAGTCGGGTGCAGATAAATAACACGGTCTCACACGGTCAGCGTCTTTCCATACCTTTACTTGTAAGATGTTCAGGCAGGTCCCAGGGAGGCTGATCCAAGGAGAGTGTATTTTGAGACAGCAGCTGGACAAGTTAGGGGCCTCCTTTACTTTCAACACAATGAGTACAACCAGCCTGAAGCGTAGTTCCCTCAATAACTCCAGCTAATCCATAGCTGTACTGCCCAGTCAGTTTTGTGGTAGGAGCCTTCCTGTGAGGGAGCTGAATTCCTATCTTGCTGATCAGGCTCAAAGTCTTCACTCCCCCTGACCCCAGTTACGTACTGACTATTTGGGGCTGTTTGCCGCGACCTAAGGTCCGGTAAATCCCTGGTTTTCTTACCACTATGCTTGAAGCTAATAGTGATCCTTCGGTCCCCAGTGACCGGTTGCAATGTGCAGGACTTCTTCAATCCAAAAGCACTTTTCCAATAATCTTTCCACTGTGCCTTTCGCCTTGTCCTCGCTGGTAGCATAAACACTCACACTTGCAAAAAGTCATGTAATCACTCCCTTCTTCTCTTCCTTTAGAGTTAGTTCCAGATTCTCAGTTATCCACTAGGCAGGAGCACGTCTCTGAACCTTTCACTGTCCTTTAGACAGGAGACTGAAGTAATTCTGCACTAAGCTCTTCTTTCTTAATCAGTGTATTCAAGTGAGGTACAGCTCTGACTAGGCTGAGGTGAACTAGGCCACCTGTACTAGCCTCCACTTTCTGAACTGATGAACAGGCTCAGACTGGATCTCTCCTTCTCCTCAGTCCAGGCTAGACCTTCCTCTCTGAAGTCCAGGCACTGACTCTCTGACCACTCCCTTAAAAGTCACTACACTACCCTAAGGGTGTGTCTAGTGTATGTTGAGTGAATGGGTATTGAGCATTAAACTGCTGTCTCGCCACACACTCTCCAGGGTACTGCGTGTGCCTAACACCAGGGCTACACATTCCCCCATGGTAAAAGACAGCACTCCCGGGCTGTAAAATACAAAAGAGACATTTTGTTTATGCATGAAAACATCAACATTAAACATTAATTCGTCCCATCCGGGAGGTGAGGATGTCTTAAACGTTGCAAACAACAAAACATTATAGAAAAATACAAATAGTATTAAGGCATCAAAACATTCAATAAATATACAGTATTCTTGTGAAGGACCCGCATCAAACCTTCAACGTGGGTCCTGGGTGGGCTGCAGGACATCCGAATGCAGACCTCACTCAGTGCCACACCACACGGGTTTTTGTATTCAGAGGTAGTTGTGCTGGTTTTATGTAAAACCAAGATAAAGCACCGAAGCGCAACTATATACAAATAAGTTCTGGGCTGGCACAGTCCTCAACCTCAAAGTCCATTGTAAAACGAAGACACAGATATAAAATCACATTATAATAATAATAAAGTGCAAACTTTTTCTGGTTACCCAGCCGGGCATTCTACTGTTAGAAATATATATATACGTTATATACGTTATACTCTTCAACTTGTGCAAAAATTTGTAAACATACTTAAACTTTCTACAACTTTACTTATGGTAGACCCTATATGGATCTCACCGATTCTTCTTTACTGTTTAATTACTCATTTACTTCAAATACATTTTCCACCCCGGGGGCTGGAACAATGCGATGGTCCCTAGATCCCAGGACTAACAGGTCGTGACCTGCTATTGGGGTTTGAGTCGCCACAGTTCTTGTGCGAACCTCTAGGGGCGCAACGGGTACATTCTCCTTGCGAGACACCGATTGCGTTTCAATCACAGTTAACGATATGGACCGTGTCATGGATTGCGATTGAGACTGGGTCGCTAGTTGCGATGTAGATATTGCTTTAATTTGCGATGAACTTGCAGGGGGCGATGCTGGGGCACGGCCGGATACTGCTTGAGCTGGAGACGGGGACGCTGCGGTAGTGGTGACGTTACCTGCGTCTGGGACGGGGTCACGGACGATGGTGACGTTAAGGGCATACCATCCCTTCATACCCCAGTGCCGTGTATATGTGACAATGTCTCCATTTACTAAGTCCCTCCCGGGATGGCCTTGCGGTAGGTGGGATTCTACGTCCCTGCGACTAACAAAGACCCCTGGGTAGAGGCCCGGTTCACGGATGAAGCCCCAGCCCTTCCGGAGCTGGAACTCAGTCACACACCCCTGCCGCCGCGGTTCCCTCAGGGTACCTTTCTCTCTCCGGACACTCTCCTTGTCCGCGATCAGCTCTGCATGTTGCCGCTGACGATTCCGCTGAGCTTCCCGCTCTTCCTCCTGCTGACGTTTCTGCTTCTCCTCACGACACTGCTACTCATATTCCCACTGGGCGGTATAGGCGACGTCATCCAGGCGCGCCATCTCGTCCCAGTCGACGTCTGGTAACGACGGACAGGACCCCTCCGGTGTCCCTGCCGGGGACCGATCATCTGCTGCGGCCTCCTGGCCGGGCGGGCGTTCCGGAACTGGCGATACCTCCTCAACCTCCTTCGCCTCCACCGCTTCACCGGTGGGATCAGGATCGGTACTTTCGGGGGCAGCCTCCGGTTGCTCCTTCGCCTTGGGCAGCAGAATCTTCGGTAACTCGAATCGTGGGGGGTCGTTGAGGGGAGAGATCACCGCGTCCCACAGCCTCCGCTGCTCCAGGGTACGCCGGCGTCTCTCGATCTCTTCAAATCCAGGTTGGTGCTGGACCATCTTCTTCAGGCGTGCATTTTCTTCCTGAATTTCTAGCAACGCCTGCTGCAGGTGCAGGACCACGGATAACTCCGGTGCTGGTGGCAGCTTGGCTGGGGCACGGGGCCTGCCTTCCTCCGCTTCCCTGCTCGGCTGCACACGTCCTGCTTCCATGATGTTCCAGAAGATTCTTTCTTCTTCCTCCAGAGACATCCGGTCTCTTCCGTGGAGGCGGGGTTTGCGTCTCCTCCTCCTCGCAGGGAAGGTGAAGAGGAGGCGGACCTCCTTTGCTGTAGGGCAGGATCGCATGTTGTAATAGCACTTTGAGAGGGCAGGCATTTTCTTCGCGCCACTGGGGGGTACACGCCCACGAAGGTACGCCCACCTTCTTCTCCAGCGCCTGAGGGCGCGAATATGGCGACAAAAATGGCGATTTTGGCGCCAAAAGTGCAAACAGTCCTTTTTTCACAAAAACAATTCCATAGGCACACAGGGCTCGCAATGCTGCAAGTTTCGTATCCTGTTCGTGACGCCAATTTGTCTCGACCCGCCACCACAATTGTGGATTACCAGGGCAATGGGGTACTCAGAGCCGAGCCCATGGAAGTCTATGGGGATTGTCACAGGTAGCTGTGGCTCGGTCTGTGGCCCTGGCGGTCTGGCGTATGTTGGGGGAATATTTACAGGGGATAGATTTATATACAGTTCGTGACGCCACCTGTAGTCTTCTGGTAATTTGTACCAGCGCTGCTGCAGATCTCTGAGGGGATGGTGAGGCAGCTAGATGTCAGGTCCCCTACAGGTGGGACTGGTCCCTCAAAGTCTATGAAGTTAGTGAAGTCGGGTGCAGATAAATAACACGGTCTCACAGGTCAGCGTCTTTCCATACCTTTACTTGTAAGATGTTCAGGCAGGTCCCAGGGAGGCTGATCCAAGGAGAGTGTATTTTGAGACAGCAGCTGGACAAGTTAGGGGCCTCCTTTACTTTCAACACAATGAGTACAACCAGCCTGAAGCGTAGTTCCCTCAATAACTCCAGCTAATCCATAGCTGTACTGCCCAGTCAGTTTTGTGGTAGGAGCCTTCCTGTGAGGGAGCTGAATTCCTATCTTGCTGATCAGGCTCAAAGTCTTCACTCCCCCTGACCCCAGTTACGTACTGACTATTTGGGGCTGTTTGCCGCGACCTAAGGTCCGGTAAATCCCTGGTTTTCTTACCACTATGCTTGAAGCTAATAGTGATCCTTCGGTCCCCAGTGACCGGTTGCAATGTGCAGGACTTCTTCAATCCAAAAGCACTTTTCCAATAATCTTTCCACTGTGCCTTTCGCCTTGTCCTCGCTGGTAGCATAAACACTCACACTTGCAAAAAGTCATGTAATCACTCCCTTCTTCTCTTCCTTTAGAGTTAGTTCCAGATTCTCAGTTATCCACTAGGCAGGAGCACGTCTCTGAACCTTTCACTGTCCTTTAGACAGGAGACTGAAGTAATTCTGCACTAAGCTCTTCTTTCTTAATCAGTGTATTCAAGTGAGGTACAGCTCTGACTAGGCTGAGGTGAACTAGGCCACCTGTACTAGCCTCCACTTTCTGAACTGATGAACAGGCTCAGACTGGATCTCTCCTTCTCCTCAGTCCAGGCTAGACCTTCCTCTCTGAAGTCCAGGCACTGACTCTCTGACCACTCCCTTAAAAGTCACTACACTACCCTAAGGGTGTGTCTAGTGTATGTTGAGTGAATGGGTATTGAGCATTAAACTGCTGTCTCGCCACACACTCTCCAGGGTACTGCGTGTGCCTAACACCAGGGCTACACACTTCTGCGGGGCAGTTAGCTTTCCCCTTTCTATCTTTAGGCTTAGCTAACTCTCCGGCTGTGTCAAGGCGTCTAGGTCATCGTAGGTATGTCCCACAGCTGCTTCTAGTTGTGCGGTTAGTTTAGGGGTCTGCAATCCATTAGTTACCAACCTCTCTGGGTGACTGGCTGCCTTGGCTATTTTTGTTACTGTCCTCCTCGGCTACCGTATCATAACAGAGTTCATTATACTCTATGCAGGACTATGGGGAGTGCATTCAATTGTATGGAGGACTATGTGGTGCATTTTACTATATGTAGGACTATGGGGAGTTCATTATACTGTTTGCAGAACTATGAGGAGTGTATTATACTATGTGGAGGACTATGTGGTGCATTATACTATATGGAGGACTATGCGGAGTTCATTATACTCTATGCAGGACTATGGGGAGTGCATTATATTATATGGAGGACTATGTGGTGTGTTATACTATATGGAGGACAATAGTAAGTTGTCACAAGTGTGCTGCACCCTGCTGGGTCCCAGCATTTCGGATCAGAAGATCACAGAGGTTAGCTGCTTACCGGTCCTCTTTGGAGTTTACGTGACCATTTACATGAGTGGTGCAGGTTTACAGTTTATTTTGGTACGGAAGGGGTTATGAGTCCTTGGTTTAAGTCTGCTGAGATTCCATTTGGCTTTGGTCTCAGCTGCTGCTTATTAGTACACTCCCCCTTCACTATTGAAACTCACTTCTGGCTTCCTCCCATGCCAGCAATAAGTTTATCTATCCTGAGCATTACCTTCCTGGAGTAGCTGTTGTTTTCCTGGAGAAGCTGAAGTGTTCTTGGAGAAGTTGTTTGTGTTCCTTTTGATTCCTGTGCACTTCCATTTGTTTGTGAGTTTCCCTTGTCTGTCCCTTTCCCTGTGTTGTTTTATTGTAGTATTAAGACTAGTGTCTTGCTGCCCAGCTCACTATCTAGAGCTAAGACCCAGGGTCAACCAGGGCTTAGGCACGTGATGGCACACGGAGGGAAGGACTCGTCTAGGGCGATAGGGATCGCAGGTGTCAGCATAAGGTGAGTGCTGAGGGGTCACAATCTTCTCTACTGTCAGGGCTTACCTTTACCAGCTCCCTCACCCCTCTCTTTGCGTCGCATGCCAGACATCTCCCTGCCCAGGCATGACAGGAGTGCATTATACTATATGGAGGACTATGGGGTGTGTAGTATACTATATGGAGAACTATGGGGGTACATTATACTATATGGAGTACTATGGGGGTATATTATACTATATGGAGGACTATGGGGAGTGCATTATACTATATGGAGGACGATGAGGAGTGCATTATACTATATGGAGGACTATGGGGGTACATTATACTATATGGAGGACTATGGGTAGTGCAGTATACTATATGGAGGACTATGGGAGTGCATTTACTATATGGAGGACTATGGGGAGTGCATTATAGTATATGGAAGACGATGTGGAGTGCATTATACTATATGGAGGACTATTGGGGGTACATTATACTATATGGAGGACTATGGGGGTACATTATACTATATGGAAGACTATGGGGTTGTGCATTATACTATATGGAGGACTATGGGCAGTGTAATATACTATATGGAGGATTATGGGGCCCATTATACTTTATGGAGGGCTATGTGGGGTCTGTTATACTGTATGCAAAAAATGATACAGTGTGATGGTTTGTGTAGGGTCCATCATACTGTGTGGAAGGCTGGGCCATTAATATAGTTTACTGCATGGAGGGCTGTATGGAGGTCACAGTTGGGGGATCATACCATGTTCAGGTCACCATACTTTGCTGGGGAAGTTGAAGTGGCGTACACACTGTGCATGTGGAGGGTACTTTTGTGTTTTGGGGGCACTTTGGTTAGCATCATACTTTATGGGTGCAATGAAAGGGAAATCTAGGGCTTCTGTAGGAGGAAAATTACTTTGTAAGGACTGCAAAGTTGTGAGATATGCTCTTCTGTGACAATGTCGAATAGTGTGTGTGTGTGTACACTACATCTCCTCCTCACACCACTACTACAGAGATATTAGTAGGTATTGGCTGCATGTCACCATGATGGAGCAGAACATCACACTGTATTATCCTGCAGCAGATGAACACCATTACTTTGGGGTAATTGGATGGTCACGGTGGAGATAAGGAGCTGGATACAGATTTAGGATTGCAGGGTCTGGCCATTGTTCAGTACAGTCAGGCCAGTAGGCAGCTGGTCAGGGACAGGAAGGGCCAGCCCTGCAGGGAGACAGGGCTGTGGGAGGAGGTGAGAGCCTGTGCTAGGAGAGTAGGAGGGAGAATGCAGGGGAAGGAGACACACCTCAGTAAGGAGAGATAGAGCTACCTGCAAACAGACAGATCCGGGAGGGAGGGCAGCAGTCAGGAGACAGCAGCAGACAGTTCAGGGTGGGACAGAGACAGTGAGATATAGACAGGGGCAAGAGAGTGGTGCCATAGACACAGTGACAGGGAGCTGGACAGTGAGGGAGCCCACTGCCAAAGGAAAGTGTGACCCAGAAGAAGCTGAGGCTGTGCCGGCTGGACCCTGCTGGAGAAGGTAATATACTGCTGACAGTGTAATATATACTGGGGTAGGCTGTCACCAGCAGCTGCTGGATCCCCATCCTGGGACACGTCGCCTTACATGTGGGTGTGTATGTGCCAAGAGCCATGTGTGTCTGCTCCACGTAACCCTATGTAATAATGTGACAGCTATAGTGTGTACTAACACTTATGCACCATATACATATATACACGGTGTGCGTGGTGGGCTAGGATTCTGGGGCGTCCGTCTCCGCAGTGTGCAGGGTGGTGCGGAGGCTGTTTATTCACTAGGAGTAGCCCTTGGATTGCTGGATATAATGGATGGAAGGTCCATAGTGATCGGACAGATGGGGCAGGGTGTTGTCAGCCACCAGCTGGGCCGTGACATAATATATAATAATACAGAATTTATATGGCACTTTATAATTGGGCTAGCCCTATAATCAGGGCATGCAGTAATTATAATCCTGGCACTGGGATATTTTCGGTTGTGAATCCCATTGCGACTGTATGTCGGGGGGGTTCTATTCAGTGTATGGGGTACCCCCGAATGACAGTACCAAGGCCTGGTACATTTCGAAGAGATATCGAGTAGTATTTTCACCCCTTTATAGCAGTTAAGGTGCACGCTTTTATCAGCCTCTGTAAGTGCGGTGGAGATCCCAGCTCCTGGGTTTTATTTGCTTTGGGGTGTAGACGGTGTAACACCCAGGTTTGCCGGACACAATGCTCGGCTCCGGCCGCTCACAATCACTTTCCATTAGAAGACGAATTCCACGTACAACATTAATTACATAGGACAGTAATGACTTAATGGCTCCTCCAGTTCAATACATCTGCCCCCTCCCCTGCCTATAGACAGTCCCCTAATGCCCGTGTCTCCTGCTTGAGGATAGTCTCCCCTCTCCTTATCCAGGTTGGTTCCTTGTCGTTTTGGGGCAGAACTTCCTTCCCCTTTTGGACTATCAACCCCTGGATCGTGAAAAGGAACAAAAAGACAAAGAAGCTCCAGGCTTTGGTGGACCAGCTCCAGAAGGCCTCTTCTTGGTGCTCAGTAGCCTCTTGTTGCTCTCCTCGTTGTATGTCCCCGGTGCTGAAAGTTGGAGTACACTTATGTCCATATGGTCCTCACCTATGTGCAGTGTACAGTCTTGAGGGGATTGTGATCTGGTACAATATTCGTGTAGATGTGTTGGCGGGAGATCAAGACTGATTTAGTCAGTTGGGAATAGTCAAACTTGTCCCAAAGGTGTGACCTGTGACTGCTCCAGATGGCACCATGGCTGGCTGCTTGTGTGAGCAGATCTTCAGACCTTGGCCACCAGTTCCTGTCCTTGTTCTGGCACCATGGCTTGCTGCTTGTGTGAGCAGATCTTCAGACCTTGGCCACCAGTTCCTGTCCTTGCTCTGGCACCATGGCTGGCTGCTTGTGTGAGCAGATCTTCAGACCTTGGCCACCAGTTCCTGTCCTTGTTCTGGCACCATGGCTGGCTGCTTGTGTGATCAGATATTGTGCTAGCTGAATGCCCCCACTGAATAGGCTGCAATGCCCCCATATTAAGAGAAGCCCCATGTAAGCCGGCAGACCTGCCGTCACTACATATGGATGACTGCAGTAGAAGTAATTCTTGCATGGATTGTCATTTCAGTAACATCTCAGGTATTTAGGTATTTCAGTAATTCTGTGCCTTATTTGGCGGCACGTCTATAATCACTATCGGCTTGTAGTTCAGTGAAACTTCAAGAAAGGAGAGTAAATTGTGACTTAGTTTTGGAGCCCGGACTCATCACTTGCATGGGCAGAGCTGGTGGACCGGACTCGTGTCTCATGGTAGCAAACCGCTCAGGTACACTATATGGAGTAAGGTATCGGGGTAATTACACATTACACCTGTAGGAGCTTTTTTGACCTAGTCTACATCCATAGACATTGATATGGAGTCGGCCTTCAGCAGATAAAACGGCTCCTGCTCTTCTGGGTAGGATTTCTACAAAAACCTTTGAGGTGTCTGTGGGAATATTAGAGCATTTGTGAGGTCAGACCCTGATGTTGGGGGGAGGCCACGCTCACAGTCTCCGGTGTAGTCGTTAGATGGGGCTGAGGTCTGTGCGGTCAGTCATGTCCCCCCCCCTTGTCTGCATGTACCTTGTGCACTGGGCGCAGTCATGAGGAACAGAAAAGGGTCTTCACCAAACTGTTCCCACAAAGATGGAGGCTACAATTGTCCACAATGTCTTGGGCTGAAGTATTAAGATTTCCCTCTACTGGAATTAAGGGCCCAATGCCGACCCCTGATAACATCCCCATAGTATTATCCTCCTCCACCATCTGTACAGCGGCACAATGCAGTCAGGGGGTAACATCTTCCAGGAATCACCAAACCCAGACTCCTCCATCAGACGCAGATAGAGAAGTGTGATCCGTCACTTCACAGAACACGTCTCCCCCATAGTCCAGTGGTGGCGGCTTTACACTACTGCATCATACACTCGGCATTGTGCTTGGTGATGTATGGCTGCATTCACGTCTTGGTAATATCACTCACAGGTGATGGAGGAAGATTTAGGAGGAAGAAATGTCATCAACGAACTTGTTACCCTGGTGGCCCTTATTACAGGACCGCGCTGGTATCAGTGAGCTCTGCACCACCGGCCGTTCTGTCACATGTTAATAAAGGCAGATGACATGGCGAGGGGGGGGGGCGGAGGTTATATACTGGGGGTGAGAGGCCGGTTGTTATACATCAGGGGGCGAGGGGTCGGATGCTATAAGGTGAGGGCGAGGGACTGGATGTTATACAGTTGGGGTGAGGGGCTGGAGGTTACACATCGGGGGGGGCGAGGGGTCGGACGCTATACACTGGTGGCGAGGATTCAGATGTTATATATCGGGGGAGCGAGGGGCTGGATGTTATACATGGGAGCCAGGGGTTGGATGTTATACACTGGGGGCGAGGGGCCGGATGTTATACACCAGGGGGCGAGGGGCTGGATGTTATACGTGGGGGCGAGGGGTCGGATGATATCCCCCGGGGGGCGAGGGGCCTGATGTTATACATGGGGGCCAGGGCTTGGATGTTATATATCGGGGAAGTGAAGGGCCGGATGCTATACATCGGGGGCGAGGGGCCGGATGTTATACACTGGGGGCGAGGGGCCGGATGTTATACACTGGGGGCGAGGGGCCGAATGTTATACACCGTGGGCGAGGGGCCGGATGTTATACACCAGGGTCGAGGGGCAGGATGTTCTACATGGGGGCGAGGGGCCAGATGCTATACATCGGGGCCGAGGGGCCGGATGTTATACACCGGGGGCGAGGGGCCGGATGTTATACACCGGGTGCGAGGGGCTGGATGTTATACACCGGGGGCGAGGGGCCGGATGTTATACATGGGGGCGAGGGGTCGGATGATATCCACCGGGGGGGCGAGGGGCCAGATGTTATACATGGGGGCCAGGTGTTGGATGTTATATATCGGGGGAGTGAAGGGCCAGATGTTATACACTGGGGGCGAGGGGCCTGATGATATCCACCGGGGGGGGCGGGGGGGCCAGGTGTTGGATGTTATATATCGGGGGAGTGAAGGGCCAGATGTTATACACCGGGGGCGAGGGGCCTGATGTTTGCCCCCCCATCATTTCGATAGGGAGGGACTACATGTATGTACGTGGCCTCCTCCTCATAGGTGATAAACAATGGTCGTCCCATGGTGCGATCTCTGCTGATAAACCTTATGACATGGGACTGACCTATCCATGGATGCCTTTGGAGACTCTTCTTTAAGGTAAAGGAGCCGACACATCATCAGTGTAGAGTGGACTTTGCCTTGATAACCTACAGAAATCTCCGGCCATTGGGATAACACAATAATTTTTCTCGTACGACAGATGGCATCTGCCAATGACACCCGCCAACCTCAGAAAGACGCCGCGGACCAGAATTTTGATTACATGTTTAAGCTCCTGATCATCGGGAACAGCAGCGTGGGGAAAACCTCCTTCCTGTTCCGCTATGCTGATGACTCCTTCACCTCCGCCTTTGTCAGCACTGTTGGGATAGACTTTAAGGTGAAGACAGTGTACAGGAACGAGAAGAGGGTAAAGCTGCAAATCTGGGTAAGAAATACCAAATATTCTCTGTGTCAAGTGAATGGGCCGAGCCTTCAGCAACAGCGTTACATGATTGTAACCCAACATTGTATATCTAATGGCAGGGACCGCAAATGTATCGTATATAAAGGGGGGGAGAGGGGTGCAGGGTCTCATTCTGGCCGTCACTGAGCGGCTAAAAGACAACCCTCCGTTACACAATATATTACACATTACATATCAAATTATTGTTCATAAAACATTAACTGTGAATATACTGTACATCACATTACTAATCCTGTACTAATCCTGTATTATACTCCAGAGCTGCGCTCACTATTCTGCTGGTGCAGTCACTGTGTACATACATTACATTACTGATCCTGAGTTACATCCTGTATTATGCTCCAGAGCTGCGCTCACTATTGTGCTGGTGCAGTCACTGTGTACATACATTACATTACTGATCCTGAGTTACATCCTGTATTACCCCAGAGCTGCACTCACTATTCTGCTGGTGCAGTCACTGTGTACATACATTACATTACTGATCCTGAGTTACATCCTGTATTATACCCCAGAGCTGCACTCACTATTCTGCTGGTGCAGTCACTGTGTACATACATTACATTACTGATCCTGAGTTACATCCTGTATTATACTCCAGAGCTGCACTCACTATTCTGCTGGTGCAGTCACTGTGTACATACATTACTGATCCTGAGTTACATCCTGTATTATGCTCCAGAGCTGCGCTCACTATTCTGCTGGTGCAGTCACTGTGTACATACATTACATTACTGATCCTGAGTTACATCCTGTATTATACTCCAGAGCTGCACTCACTATTCTGCTGGTGCAGTCACTGTGTACATACATTACATTACTGATCCTGAGTTACATCCTGTATTATACCCCAGAGCTGCACTCACTATTCTGCTGGTGCAGTCACTGTGTACATACATTACATTACTGATCCTGAGTTACATCCTGTATTATACCCCAGAGCTGCACTCACTATTCTGCTGGTGCAGTCACTGTGTACATACATTACATTACTGATCCCCAGTTACATCCTGTATTATACCCCAGAGCTGCACTCGCTATTCTGTTGGTGCAGTCACTGTGTACATACATTACATTGTGGATCCTGAGTTACACCCTGTATTATACTGCAGAGCTGCACTCGCTATTCTGCTGGTGCAGTCACTGTGTACATACATTACTGATCCTGTACTGATCCTGAGTTACACCCTGTATTATACTCCAGAGCTGCACTCGCTATTCTGCTGGTGCAGTCACTGTGTACATACATTACATTACTGATCCTGAGTTACATCCTGTATTATACTCCAGAGCTGCACTCACTATTCTGCTGGTGCAGTCACTGTGTACATACATTACATTACTGATCCTGAGTTACATCCTGTATTACCCCAGAGCTGCACTCACTATTCTGCTGGTGCAGTCACTGTGTACATACATTACATTACTGATCCTGAGTTACCTCCTGTATTATACCCAGAGCTGCACTCACTATTCTGCTGGTGCAGTCACTGTGTACATACATTACATTACTGATCCTGAGTTACATCCTGTATTATACCCCAGAGCTGCACTCACTATTCTGCTGGTGCAGTCACTGTGTACATACATTACATTACTGATCCCCAGTTACATCCTGTATTATACCCCAGAGCTGCACTCGCTATTCTGTTGGTGCAGTCACTGTGTACATACATT
>JARQOD010000004.1:542362107-542405565 GCA_033576555.1 Oophaga sylvatica | reverse complement strand
CTTATCTATGGAAACTAACATTAATGATTAACATTATAACAAGGCATTTGTCTGAACTTATGACAAATAATGAAGTAACTAGGTATCACATAAAAATGATAAGTAGACAGTATCTTATTATGTCCTGTTTTTTCGCTTGATCATAAATCTGTTAATTTTACTTGTATATGCTTCATTGGGGACGCTGTTTGTACCGGACACCGTTACGGGATACAATTCTATATCCCTATATAGCTAAATGTATATATAGCTATATCCCTATATAGCTAAAAAATGTTGTGCTCATAAATTTCTTCCATGATCTAATTCTGACAAGAATCGGTGTTTTGTTATTTTGTTATTTTGTATTTTTTCATGTTTTCACTTTACCTTGTTGTACAGCACTTGCCTTATTGTGTTTGTATTTATTTTACAGCGAGTTTTGAAAAAGACCAACTCTGGTCGAAACGTTAACTCCTACATTATCATCCGTCAATATCCCATACCGCATGTCTACTGAAACCTTGTGGTGTGTGTGCATATAAATAAATGGATATTTCTCTTTGCATGAAACATTGAGTGCGGTTGATTTCCTTACTTATTCTGTCTACCCAGACAGCGATCCTAGAGCTATAACCCCTGGAAATGTTACAATTGGTGGAGAATGCGGGCAGCGCAGTGGCTGATACAGTTAGTGCTGGAGGGTGCATGCAGCACAGAGGCTTGGAGACAGCAATAAAGGTGAAGTCTGTTGAAATAGCAGCAGAGAAAAAAAAAGTGTGTCAGCAGAAACGTCTGTTTGGAGCAGTCTTGGAGAGACAGTGGCCCTGATAGGTCTGCAGAGAGAAAATGTATGCACAGCAAAGCTGAACTTGTTGTGAAAATGACTGTGGAATGTGCAGCAGCAAAAGAAACGTCTGTGGAGCAGTCTTAAAGAGACAGTAGCCCTAATAGACTTTGCAAAAAAAAAAAAAAAAAAAAAAAAAAAAGGGTGTTTGCACAGCAAGGCTGAATTTTCTGTGGAAAAAAAGCTGTGTAGTGTGTATGCCTTGACTGAAGTCTGCCGTTGTGAAGACAGAGAAGTCTGACAGCATGGACAACGAGTGTGGATACAAGCATCTTGCTGTGACTCAGTGGGGTCACGAAGGCATCTTGCTGTGACTCAGTGGGGTCACGAAGGCATCTTGCTGCAACGCGGCGGGGTTGTGAAGATTGTCGTCGCACTCAAATCCAGTTTTGCTGTGGCTCGGCGGGGCCACGAAGATTTTTCAAGGGAAAGCGGTGAAGTTCTGGTGTGAACAGTGCTCCGCGATGGCTGTGAATGGAGCCACGAATGGGTCTGACAAGTCGGACCGCATATTTGAGAAATGTCTACTGGACATGCAACTGGACATGGTGCGGGAACCATGGGCACCGTATGGAATGGCGGCAGTGGACCATTCTATGGACTCTCCGGGGGTGCCAGTGTTGTCACAGAGTGCCCGGGGAGGTGGTAAGAGATGTTGTGAACTGAGTCCTAAGACTACTGCTGATTTTTTGTGTAAAAATTACCCTGCCGGTGTGGTTGTTAAAAAGGGGGCGGAGTCTAAAAAAGGGGCGGATTTTCACAAGAGTGTAGAGTGTGGAAAAATGAAAATTGTTACTGGTGGTGGGTTGGTACCTCCTAAAAATGACAATGTGACCGTTGATAATGGGGTAGCTCCAGTAGAAGGGGGTGACGTTAAAGTGGGAGGTGACCTGTTAGTCCACAACACCATGGGAAGTGACACAGACCCCGTAGCTGACTGGGACACTATGAAAGTAAAAAGTGAGTTCAGTCAGGAGAGGCTAGACGAGGGAAGAGAGTCCTCCTCTCGTCGTAGACGGCGCAAGGGCCACAAAAAGGTTGTGCCGGTAGTACTCGCTGAAAAAGAAAATGAAGAGAATGTAGTACTGTCGGCCTATGCTTCAAGTGTGGATTCTCCTTTAGAGGTAGAAGAGGAGAAGGCCAGTCATGGCCAAGAGCTGGAACCTATTCGGCTGCAGTATCAGAGTGACATGCTGCAATTATGTGAAAACCTGGAGGACGTATCCTCAGACCAGCGAGTCCTAGAAGGAAGCAACGAGGAAGTTATCCTGTGGCAGAATATGTTCTTTGCCATTAAAGAGGACCGCCGCAAAATCAAGGAAGAGGTTTTGCAGTTAAAGCGTGAGAAGGAGGCGCTGCAGGATGGAGTTTCTGGAAGTAAACAAATCCTAGAACGACTGCGCGAACAGCTCAACCAGGAGCTGTGTGACTCCAGGAAGGAGTGTGATGAACGCAGTAGGGAACTGCAACAGATGAAGAGAGATTATGTAGATCTCCTCAGGGTCAAAGAAAAACTAGAAGAGGAGAAGATGGATGTGTGTCGACCCGCCACCACAATTGTGGGTTACCAGGGCAATGGGGTACTCAGAGCCGAGCCCGTAGAAGTCTATGGGATTGTCACAGGTAGCTGTGGCTCGGTCTGTGGCCCTGGCGGTCTGGCGTATGTTGGGGATATTTACAGGGGATAGATTTATATACAGTTCGTGACGCCACCTGTAGTCTTCTGGTAATTTATACCAGCGCTGCTGTAGATCTCTGAGGGGATGGTGATGCAGCTAGATGTCGGGTCCCCTACAGGTGGGACTCTTCCCTCAGGTCGGTAGTTAGGTAGGGATTGTGCAGGCATGCAATTAATAACTCAGTCTCACACCGTCAGCGTCTTTCCATACCTTTACTTGCAAGATGGTAAGGCAGGTCCCAGGGAGGCTGATGGGGTTGATGGAGGATGAGCTTTGAGGCAACGGCTAAGCAAGTTAGGGGCCTCCTTTACTGTCCAATAATGATGAGTACAACCAGCCTGAAGCGTAGTTCCCTCTATAATTCCAGCTATTCCAAAGCTGTTCTGCCCAGTCAGATTTGTGGTGGAGCCTTCCAAATGATGAAACTAGGTTCTTACTTTTGTCTGCGCTTGACTCAAAGTCCCTATTCCACCTGACTCCTGTTACGTTCTGACTATTTGGGGCTGTTTGCCGCGACCTAAAGTCCGGTAAATCTCTGGTTTTCTTTCCACTATGCTTGTAGCTAATAGTGATCCTTCGGTCCCCAGTGACCGGTAGCAATGTGCAGGACTTCTCCAAGCCAAAAGCACTTTTTCAATAATCTTTCCACTTTGCCCTTCGATTTGCTCGACTCTTAATGGATATCTCAGTCTGTCTTCCAGTGGGGCACAGCTCTGACTAGGCTGAGGTGAACTAGACCACCTGTACTAGCCTCCACTTTCTGAACTGCTAACAGGCTCAGACTGGACACGTCTACTCTGTCCAAGGACAGGAAACTGACTAACTAAATCACTCCCTTCCACACCCCTGCTGGGTGTGTCAGAAGTGTACATGATGTTATGAAGAGCCCTTAACTGTTACCTCTCCACTCATCCTCCTGGTATTGTGTACCAGGGCTACACATTCCCCCATGGTAAACGACAGCACTCCCGGGCTGTAAAATATAAAGAGACATTTTTGTTTATGCATGAAAACATCAACATTAAACAGTAATTCGTCCCATCCGGGAGGTAAGAATGTCTTGAACGTTGCAAACAAAACATTATAGAAAAATACAAATATAAATAACATTTTCATATAAATAGACAATATGCTTGTGAAGGACCCGCACCAAACCTTCAACGTAGGTCCTGGGTGGGCTGCAGGACATCCAAATGCAGACCTCACTCAGTGCCACACCACACGGGTTTTCTGTTCAGAGGTAAGTCAAGGCTTCATGTGAAACCATTAAAAGGCACCTTAGTGCAACTATTTACAAGATACAGTTTTTGGGCTGGCTCAGTCCTCAGCCTCTGAGTCCATTATAAGACATAATAGGGAAAAACACATATATATATAGACTTTTTACAGTATTCACATTAATTCGTTATAACTACTGCTGATATCTAATGGGTAACTTCCCTTTGGTGGTTCGCTCTGATCTACGTGGTGTAGCTTCAGGTATATCAAGTTGTGATCTGTCTGCACTGCGTAACGGCAAACTATAGAACTGCCTCAATCTTTCTATGGATCTGGCAAGCGTACTGATGGCTGGGCGGTGTGAGTCAGCTTCACCAGGGGATCCCATAGTATGGGGCGCTGCTTCTGATGGTCCTTCTTGAGATTCCACAGGTTGAGGTGTTGCTGGGATGGGTAACTCCTGAACGGGCTCAACTGGCACCACGGGCACAACTGGAGGTAAAACTTCCTCTTGTGGCTGATAAAACTGCAACACTGGAATTATCACAGCATCTCCCAGTCGGGGCCAATCCGCAGGAAAATCTCCCAGATCTGTGTGTATGACCTCTTCCTTTCTTTCTTCTTGATTGATGACAGGGTTCTTTTCACAACGCTTTAAGGGTTCTGGACACAATTTCAAATGGTCTCTGGACACAGTGGTTGTTGTTCTTCCTCCGTCCTTACTGACGACACAAACTTTTCTGTTGTCATATTTAGAATCTTGTATGACGTAGGGTTCTTGCTCCCACTGATTATCCAATTTGTGCATCTTCCTTTTTCTTTTTAATACTACCTCTCCAGGCATCAAAGGCTTGGCAGGAGCATTTCTGTTGTAAACATCTTCCTGTTTCTCCCGTGCCTTGTTGAGACTTTCCTCTACACAGATTTGTACTCTTCTGTATTGCTCTTGCCGATTGATGTCCCAGTTTTCAACGGCGTCGTCTGCCTCCGGTTCTACCACTCCAAGTTCTAGATCCATTGGTAGTCTTCCGGGCCTTGCTCTCATAAGATAGGCTGGAGTGCAATTAGTTGAGCTTACAGGTATATGGTTATACAAATCAACCAAATCAGGTAGTAAATCCGGCCATCGATTCCTGTCTTCCAACGGTATGGATCTCAACAAGTCAAGGACAATATGGTTCATTTTTTCGCAAAGACCGTTGGTTTGAGGGTGATATGGTGTTGTTCTTATTTTCTTGCACCCGTACATGTGACAGAATTCCTTGAATAAATCAGCTTCGAAAGCAGGTCCCTGATCGGTTAATACTTGCTCCGGATACCCATGCGGTCTGCAGAAGCTTGCTTGAAAGGTTTTCGCGGCCGTCACTGCGGTCTGGTCCTTAACTGGAACAACCACCAGAAATCTGGAGTAATGGTCCACCATGGTCAAGGCGTATGAGTATCCAGATCTACTCGGCGACAGTTTGACGTGGTCCAGGGCCACAATCTCCAGGGGACGAGTCGTCCGGATAGGTTGCAGGGGGGCCTTCTGACTACCGTAGTCCTTTCTTCTGAGACCACAGGGTCCACAGTTCCGACACCACCTCTCGATGGAGCTGCGCATCCCTACCCAGTAGAACCGGCATCTCAACAGGGTCTCCAGCTTTCTCCAGCCAAAGTGTCCTGCTTGATCGTGGTATGCTTCCAACACCATTGGGACGTCTGCCTTGGGGACTACGATTTGCCAGACCATCTCATGGGTTCTGGGGTTGACGTATCTCCTGCACAACTTCTCACGGTATAGAACAACCTGCTTTTCTCGTTCCACAGGAGCTTTGCTGACATAGGTGCATCCTTTTCCAAAGAGGAGCCTTCCTGTTTTAACAACTCCTTGATGCGGCTGACCACTGGATCACTGTCCTGAGTCTCTTTCCAGCTGTGATGGGGTAAAGGATTTAATGTTGCACCATACTGCTTTCTGTGGACTCGATGCTCGTGGACTACCCCATTTCGATGGAACGCAGGTAGCTCAATTTCTTCCAGGTCGTCCGATTCTTCTTCCGTATCAGAGTCATGCGGCATTCGGGACAACGCATCAGCATTAGCATTCTTTCGACCTGCCCGGTACTTGATAGTAAACTGGTAATTGGACAACCGAGCCATCCATCGCTGCTCCATGGCGCCCAGCTTGGCGGTTTCCAGGTGCGTTAACGGGTTGTTGTCTGTGTACGCCGTGAACTTATTGGAGGCCAGATAGTGCTTAAATCTTTCCGTAATGGCCCAGACCAGCGCCAGAAATTCCAGCTTGAAGCTGCTATAATTTTCCGGATTCCTTTCAGTTGGCCTGAGTTTTCTGCTGGCATATGCGATGACTTTTTCTTGGCCATTCTGCTTCTGACTGAGAACTGCTCCCAAACCTTCATTACTGGCGTCGGTGTACAACAGGAACGGTTGGCTGTAATCAGGATAGGTTAAGATCTCATCACCTGTAAGGATCTCTTTCATCTTTTGGAATGCTTCAGCCTGTTCTTTACCCCAGTTAAAGGGAGGGTTTCTGCTCTTTAAGGATTGTCCTACCAGGAGGTCCTGTAAAGGAGCTGCCTTCTTCGTGTAATCTTTCACGAACCTTCTGTAGTAACCCGTTAGTCCCAGGAACTGTCGCACTTCCTTAAGGTTTTTCGGCTCCGGCCACTTCTGGATGGCGGTGACTTTCTCTGGGTCCGGCGCTACTCCTTCCGAACTGACGATGTGCCCCAAGTATTGTACCTTCTGTTTGAGTAGATGGCATTTTGAGGGTTTCAACTTCATCCCGTACCTGGACAGGGACTCAAATACTTCTGCCAGGTGCTTCAGATGGTCCTCATATGTCTTGGAATACACGATAACGTCGTCTAGGTATAGCAGCACGGTTTCAAAATTGAGATGTCCCAGACAATTTTCCATCACTCTCTGAAATGTTCCTGGGGCACTACTGAGCCCAAACGGCATTCTATCGAACTCACAGAGCCCCATTGGGGTGGTGAAAGCCGTTTTCTCACGATCCTCCTCAGCCACAGCCACTTGCCAGTAACCACTAGTCAGATCGAGGGTAGAAAAGTAGTTAGCCGTTTTCAGAGCAGCTAATGATTCCTCTATACGTGGTAACGGGTATGCATCCTTGTGTGTTATGCGGTTCACCTGCCTGTAATCCACACACATTCTCATACTACCATCTTTCTTTTTAACCAGAACTAGAGGGGCTGCCCAGGGGCTACAACTATCCCTTATCACCCCGGCTTTCTTCATATCATTCAACATTTCTTTAGCCTTCTGATAATGAGCTGGGGGTATGGGCCTGTACCGCTCTTTGATGGGAGGATGACTGCCTGTAGGGATATGATGTTGTACTCCCTTAATTACCCCAAAATCAAGTGGATTTTTGCTAAACACTTGGGCGTACTCTTGCACCACCCGTAATACCCCTTGCTTCTGGTGAGCGGGAGTGGTGTCCGTCCCAACATGGAGTTGCTGACACCATTCCGCTACCTGAGTTGCTGGGTCATTGTCCTCCGCTATTTGACAGGAGTCTAAGGACTCAGCCGGGAGAATAGAATTATTGTCGACAGCATGAAGTTTAGCAATGGTTGCATAACGGGGTAAGTTTACCTCATCATCTCCCCAATTGAGAAGCCGTACCGGTACCCTTCCATTCACCACTTCTACTACTCCTCTAGCAGTCATAAGTGTAGGTCTATGTTCTGAATGGTGGGGTTCTACTACAGCTTGATAATTCTGTCCTCTCAGACCTATGGCTGCCCTGCACCAAATGATCATTTCACTCATTGGGGGTATCACAATAGGATCCGAGTCAGTGACCCGTACATTACCAATTTCGCCGTCTGTAAGCTTCGCTTGCTGCTGACACACCAGGGCCCGGATCTCTCTTTGGATTACTCCTCTCTGCCTTGGTCGGGCAATCTCAGCGAGCTGTTGGAGCAAGAACACAACTTCTCCCAAACAATTACCGATAATGTTAGTACCCAAAATTATATTTAAACCATTCTCCTCATTTACAGTCTTTACTACCAGAAGCCCCTGGTCTTTCAACTCCTCTCTGCCCACCTTTACATCTACACATTTTGTTCCGAGTACTTCTACAGGAAGACCATTAGAAGCATACACAGTAAAGTCAAGGCTCGGAGGTTTAAGACTGTCCATTGACCAGTACTTGGTATATAGGGCATCAGGTATTAGGGTCACCTGCGACCCAGTGTCTAACAATGCTGGAACAGCAATACCATCTAGAATAATAGACAGGTAGGGTCGCCCGCCCACATACCTGCGGTTCCAGTCTAGGGGGCCTGACGGGTATTCTCCTGGGTGTTGGCCCTTGGACCCAGGTTCTGCCCGTTTAAAGGACACTGTGGAGACAGATGACCTTTCCGGTTGCAGCGATAACAGATGATCTCTCGACGAGGAGGGTGTTGATCAGAGGTCGCTCCTGGGGGTGGCGTTGTCCTCCTCCGGGGGGGCGACGTCTTCTTTCTTCTCCGGTGCATCCACGGGATGTCTTCTGGGCAGTCAGCTAACAAGATCTTTCCTTCCTCCTCTTTCCGCAGCTGCAGGGCACTCATTACAGCAGCCAGATTTTTAGTCAGCTGGCGCACCTCTGAGCGCAGACAGTCCAATTCACTAGGAGGTGTCACCTGCGCTTTGGCTTCAGCCACTAGCGGGGAAAAGGGGGTTACTGCCGGTTCCAGAGTGACTTCAGCCTGATGATGTTGGGATACCACCTCGGGTTTGCCCAAGGGCCGCAGCCCTTTTATTGCCATGTCCTTTAGGGCATCAAAGGTAGCATCCGGATGATCTAAGGACCACCAGTTTACAGTTCTGCGTTCCTCTTGGGATCTCAATCCCTGTATAAATTGTTCTTTCAGCATTTTATTCTCGTCGATAGCATTTAAATTGTTAATTTGTTTGAGGGCTCTCAGGGCTCCTTGTAGTCGGCAAGCGTAGTCCCGGATGCTGTCACCTGGCTGTTGTGAACAGTGATAGAAGGCCATCCGGAGATCCGTTTCTGTGCGGTCTTCAAATATGGCATGTAGCTTAAGGAAGATCGCAGGTACCGACTCCTGATCAACGGTATCCCAAGTCTCCACTTCCCTCTCAGCAGCGCCAGTTAGCTGCCCTATCAGCACAGCAGCTTTTTGTCTCTCAGGCATGGAGTACATTTCTAGGAGGCTGCATAACTTCCGCTTGAAGCCTGCTAAAGTGCCTGGCTCACCGCTGTACTGGGGAAGCCATTTCGCCCCAGGCATATATGGGAGCGTTAGTGGCATGATCGGGACTACCGGACTGGGTGCTGGACCTGCACCCCCATCTGGCGCTACAATACCAGACGGTGCGGGATTGGGGCCTCCGGCCGGGGCCGCACTGTCAGCCGGTTGTTGTGACATCTTAGCGCCCCTTGGTTAAACGGAGCCTACCGGTTTCAGACGCTGCTACTTCACAGGCACCGCAGTGAGAACAGGACCTTCGTCGCAGGCGCTCTGATGTCAGAGCGTTCACTTCCTGTTGCAGGACCTGCCGCTGAGTCAGAGCCGGGGGCGTGTCCAAGACTTTGCGCGCTCTTTCAGGTACGCCCACCTTCTTCTCCAGCGCCTTAGGGCGCGAATCTGGCGGCAAATATGGCGGTATTTGGCGCCAAACAACAGCAACAGTCTTTTTCGCCAAAACACTCCACAGGCACACAGGGCTCGCAATGCTGCAAGTTTCGTATCCTGTTCGTGACGCCAAATTTTTGTGTCAACCCGCCACCACAATTGTGGGTTACCAGGGCAATGGGGTACTCAGAGCCGAGCCCGTAGAAGTCTATGGGATTGTCACAGGTAGCTGTGGCTCGGTCTGTGGCCCTGGCGGTCTGGCGTATGTTGGGGATATTTACAGGGGATAGATTTATATACAGTTCGTGACGCCACCTGTAGTCTTCTGGTAATTTATACCAGCGCTGCTGTAGATCTCTGAGGGGATGGTGATGCAGCTAGATGTCGGGTCCCCTACAGGTGGGACTCTTCCCTCAGGTCGGTAGTTAGGTAGGGATTGTGCAGGCATGCAATTAATAACTCAGTCTCACACCGTCAGCGTCTTTCCATACCTTTACTTGCAAGATGGTAAGGCAGGTCCCAGGGAGGCTGATGGGGTTGATGGAGGATGAGCTTTGAGGCAACGGCTAAGCAAGTTAGGGGCCTCCTTTACTGTCCAATAATGATGAGTACAACCAGCCTGAAGCGTAGTTCCCTCTATAATTCCAGCTATTCCAAAGCTGTTCTGCCCAGTCAGATTTGTGGTGGAGCCTTCCAAATGATGAAACTAGGTTCTTACTTTTGTCTGCGCTTGACTCAAAGTCCCTATTCCACCTGACTCCTGTTACGTTCTGACTATTTGGGGCTGTTTGCCGCGACCTAAAGTCCGGTAAATCTCTGGTTTTCTTTCCACTATGCTTGTAGCTAATAGTGATCCTTCGGTCCCAGTGACCGGTAGCAATGTGCAGGACTTCTCCAAGCCAAAAGCACTTTTTCAATAATCTTTCCACTTTGCCCTTCGATTTGCTCGACTCTTAATGGATATCTCAGTCTGTCTTCCAGTGGGGCACAGCTCTGACTAGGCTGAGGTGAACTAGACCACCTGTACTAGCCTCCACTTTCTGAACTGCTAACAGGCTCAGACTGGACACGTCTACTCTGTCCAAGGACAGGAAACTGACTAACTAAATCACTCCCTTCCACACCCCTGCTGGGTGTGTCAGAAGTGTACATGATGTTATGAAGAGCCCTTAACTGTTACCTCTCCACTCATCCTCCTGGTATTGTGTACCAGGGCTACACAGATGCAGAGCAAATGCGCCAGGTGGTTGAGACCACTCTGCAGGACACCCGTGATGAAAATGGTGATCTGCGCAGAAAGACCCTAGGTCTGGAAGCTCAGGTGAAGGAGCTACAGATGTCCTGTGATACTCTCCAGAAGGTGGAGATGCGCCTTAAGGAAAAGCTCAGCCAAATGGAAGCTGAGCGGGAAAAGATGGAGGAGTCCATCAGAGAAGCTACAGACCAGGTCCAGGAGTTGGCCACTGGAGATGAGAGGTGTAAAGCAGATACTTCCTCGAGTGCGGTGAGTTCGGATGATTCGGTGGATGTTGGAGCCGAGATCAAGGAGCTCAAGGAGTGGTTACAAGCCCAGTGGACGCAAGAGAAGCTTCAGAGACGGGCTGCTGAGAGGCGAATGGCGGAACTAGAGGAAGAAGTTCTCGGGCTTAAAAGTCGCCTGATACAGTGTCACTCGGTGAACAAGGCCTCCTTGGAGAAAGAAAAGGGCAACCACGTTGCACTCGCTTCCCTGGGCCAGGAGAAGATAGACCTGAGGAGAGCTAAGAGTGTGGTAACGGAAGATAATTGTGAAATGGAAGTGGTCCGGACGGAAATTCACGAAATTGTAGCTGTGAGTCAGCTCAGAAGAAGTGTAAAGGGGGAAGAAGCTGAAAGTCAGTTGTCCCTGAACCTGAGCTGATTGATCGTCTGGAAACCACTGGTGAGACCGAAACGTGTCGGTACAAGTGCCTCGTAGATGTACCCGAGGACTTGAGAGAAGAATGCACCCGTGAGTCTGTGCATGAAGCGTTTAGGAAGGCCGTGGGAGCCTGTAAGGTGTACTCGACCTCAGGAGCTAAACAGCTGGTGGTCTTGTCCACGACTGAAGTTACAGTGAAGAGGGTGGCAATCCTAAGTGACATGCACTGGCGATGTATTCGCACAAAGCGGTTTCTCCGGTTGAAGACAGAACAAACCGTTAGACAACTAAAGCTTATGAGAAAAGCTCACAGTCTACAGGAAGAGGTCATCCGGGTGCTTCATGTTCTGGTGAGAAAGCTGATTGGGAGAAATGGCCGAGCCATGCAGATAATGGTGAAGAAGTCTGGTGTGGTGAAAGTAAGCAGTCCACGTGATCGTCGGGACTGGATACCAGATGAAGACGGCATGGTGTCATTCTACGCTATAGGAACGGAAGAAAGTCTTGAATATGTGCGCATGCTGGTGGCGTACCGTGTGACCTACCTGCGAGAGGTAGAACAATTGAATCTCGCTAGACAGCGAGTAGATAGACAGCATCATCTGAGCAGCAGAAGATGGCAGCCGTCTAAGAATAGTGAGACCCGACAGAGAAAGGGCCCCCTAAATAACAGAACAGCTACGGCTGAAGTTAGGGACCTTACAAGATGTCCTGAGGGTAGTGGGCGTGGGTTTAGAGGTAGTGAGACCTCCAGTAACTCAGGTTTGAGAGGCCCATACAGACGACCCGATAGAGTACAGGACAGTACAGAGTCTAACCGGACCTTAGATACCCAGGCAAGACCTGAAAAGGTTACGATTGACCACTGGGAGCAAAGGGGAGACCTGACAAGGTTACGTCCCAGAAATGTGACTGGACGAAGTCTGTGACAATGACAGACGGTAGGTCCCTAAGGAATGAGCGAATGTCATTGACTAATATTCCGGGGGGCTGAACGGAGCAAGGGACAAGTACATGGTCTCTGTGTGAACTGTGGGTTGAGGTGATTGGATATATTATGTGTTCAACCCCACAAGTTTAAACTTATGTGATGATCATGATAATGATGATGATGATAATTGATGATGAATATGATGATGACAATGATGATGATGCTAATCATAATAGTGATGATACTGATAATGGTGTTGACCGTGATAAAGATGAAATTCCTTTGCAGGTGATGTTGGGAGACGAGGATGGTGGTTCTCGGGAACCAAGTGTCCCTGACCTACCTGTGTATAGTGCTGATGCAGTGTCCGGAGTTCACTGTCTCTTTGGGATTGTTGACCAGCCCTCTGGTCTGGATGACCAGCCCTCCGGTCTGGAGAAGAGGGAGGGGATATGTGAGACAGTGAAGGAATATGTGTTGAATGGGGTGTACATTTCACCTAGGTATAAGGGAAATGTGTGGTTTTGTAGACCTAGTGGTAGAGAAAGGTCATTACACCATCCATTCAAGTACACGCTTGCAGCTCAAACCTGTGGCCACTCAGGTGATAATTAGGAAACCAGAAGTAGGTGTCTGGGAATACAGACAGTGCTGGAACTAGTTTAGTCTGGACACCAGGAAGGTGTCCCGGCACGAGAAACAGTCTCCAAGTCAGAGTGTGAGCTGTCTTTAGCCTGGACACAGGGAGGTGTCCCGGCACAAGGAAGCAGTCTCCAAGTCAGAGTGTGAGCTGTCTTTAGTCTGGACACAGGGAGGTGTCCCGGCACAAGGAAGCAGTCTCCAGGAGTTTGAGCTATCTCAGTCTGTGTTCAGGAAGTACCCCGGACACAAGAGTAGCCTCAGTGAGTCTCCGTGTGAATAGCGGCTGAATAGGAGTGGATCTCTCTCAAGTCTGGACGCTGAAGGGGCCTTCAGACACAAGGAGGAGTATCTGGGAAACTCCGTACTGGTAACATATATCATATGTGTTGTTTTGGGCACAGACTGGTAGAGTCTGTACCCTGAGAGACAGGGAAATCGATCTATGTGTAGTTAGTGGCTAGACAAGCCTAGGTTTTCTGTTTATGCTTTGTTTTATCTGTTTGCTGTGGACTTTAATAAAACTGGTTGCGGCCAGTTTTTACCAGAACTGCTGTCTGAATGAACTGTTTTCATGCCATTCTGTCTACCCAGACAGTGATCCTAGAGCTATAACCCCTGGAAATGTTACAATATATTACATTACTGATCCTGAGTTACATCCTGTATTATACTCCAGAGCTGCACTCACTATTCTGCTGGTGCAGTCACTGTGTACATACATTACATTACTGATCCTGAGTTACATCCTGTATTATACCCCAGAGCTGCACTCACTATTCTGCTGGTGCAGTCACTGTGTACATACATTACATTACTGATCCTGAGTTACATCCTGCATTATACCCCAGAGCTGCACTCACTATTCTGCTGGTGCAGTCACTGTGTACATATATTACATTACTGATCCTGAGTTACATCCTGTATTATACTCCAGAGCTGCACTCACTATTCTGCTGGTGCAGTCACTGTGTATATACATTACATTACTGATCCTGAGTTACATCCTGTATTATACCCCAGAGCTGCACTCACTATTCTGCTGGTGCAGTCACTGTGTACATACATTACATTACTGATCCTGTACTGATCCCGAGTTACATCCTGTATTATACTCCAGAGCTGCACTCACTATTCTGCTGTTTGTTTTTGAAAACCATCTTGTCATCAGACACATCCTTTGCTGTGAGGTTCAGGTTCTGGGACTTGTCTCCAGCTTTCTTCATTCAGTTTTCTCTTTATGGGGCATCATCACTACTAAATGTGTGATGGACAGTGATGGGAGTACTTGTGTTTGTCTCTTTCACATCTACAGTTAGATCCAGAAATATTTGGACAGTGACACAAGTTTTGAGATTTTAGCTGTTTACATAACTGTATCTTGAATATGTTTTAGTAATCAATATGGGCTTATAGTGCCGACTCTCTGCTTTAATTTGAGGGTATTCACATCCTAATTGCAGTAAGGTTTTAAGAAAAGTAATGGGACAATTATCTCAAAAATTCTTTAATGAGCTTCATCGACTAATCTCTCTTTAATCCATCATCATCAATTAAGCAGGTAAAAGGTATGGCGCTGATTCCAGGTGTGTCATTTGCATTTGGAAGAGGTTGCTGTGAACCCACAACATGCGGTCAAAGGAGCTCTCAATGGAAAAGAAAAAGACCATCAATAGGTTGAAAAAATCCATCAGAGAAATAGAAGAAATGTTAGGATTGGGCAAATCAACAGTTTGGTACATTCTGAAAAATAAAAAAGAGCACACTGGTAAGCTTTGAAAAAAAAAAGGCCTGGACATCAACGGTGGATTGCTATGAGAGGACACCAGGGGGTCACACAGATCTTACCGCTGCCATCAGCTTTTCAAAGATAATGGGGGTTGCGCAGATCCCAAGTTGTCAAGGATAACAGCAGGAGTTGCGCAGATCTCACTGCAGCCGCCAGTTTGTCACAGATAACACTGAAGAAATCGTGCAGATCCCACCCCCGCCACCAGTTTGTCAGGGGACGCAACTCCGCCACCTCCAATTTTCAGGACAGTTACACAATTGACTAACAAGGGATGAATGAGGTCGCGGCTTCTTCCACCACTAGGCAAGACATTGGGGAAACAATAGTGAGAACATGGCACATACACCTCTGATCCCAGCTCATGGAATATATAAATATCTCCCAGTATGGTCACTGCCAGCTCCACAATAACAAAAGAACTACTAGCTGCCACCACCAATAATTTGTACAGCCCAATAGGACAACCATAACAGTTAGCGTATGCGTTCAGGGGTGCAGTTTACAGAGCAAGACGAACAGCGCTATTAAATTTTATATATTTGATCCGGAAAGGTAGGCAGTGTTTCTAAAAAATATGCAAAGATGATACAAAATGGGGACAAACAATACGATATTGTCACGAGTGAGTCACGTCCTCCTCGAGATCCGGGGTTAGAAAATTATTACGTAGTGTAGTGAAATATGTATATGTATGCATATATTGACCAGAAGTAAGGACGGCTGCAGCTCTCCACACAGGTCGTGACCTCATGTTAGCCTGACTGGCAGTCTCCTAGTCTCCAATCTCTCCAGGGTGCCTTCCTGAGAGCACATAGAATTGGAGCATTTCACACCTTCTGGCTCTTTTGAAGATGTCAAAGGCTAGCTATCTATGAGAAAGTCTACATCAGAGGTTCAGAGAGAAAATAATGTATTCATTGGTAGCATGGCATGGTCCACTCACAAACCAGCAATTAGAATATTATAATGAGAGGCTGGTCTAGAAATTGGATTCTCAAGTCATATCTATAAATTAGACTTCCACACAAAAGAACCTTGTCATATACGAGGGCAGCCAAGCTGATGTGATCATCTCATATTTCCCCCCTCCCTCGGGGACAGAGTACCAGAATGCAAAGTTTGATATTTCTGTAAGTTTTTCTCCCTGTTATTTTATACTGTTTTGCATATTTGAATGTCATTTGTTACTTCCTATTTTTATATCCTTTTTATTGTAAGCACTGCACCTTTTTATATTAAAGCTTTAAACTTTAATAAGTCTGAACCTTGTTGCTCTAAAGAATCCATAGCCTTAGAAGTGTGTGCTCCTGGTGATTGGCATATAGTAGTAATATTTCCGGGACTCATCGCCCGTGTGTTCGGTGAATGGTGGCAGCGTGTATGAGCGGGGTGTGTGGTCTGTGTCGGGGTGTGTTTTATGCTCCCATTGCAGCATAGGACAGAGGTTGAATGCTGGACTGAGTGAGAGGAGATAGATTAACCCTTGAAGGCGCAACCCCATACCGTGTGTGTTGGTCTATTCGTGACACGTAGTATGAATCGCAGATCTTCCATTTAGCCTGTGTGTTTAGTGTCACATATTAAATTAATTTTGTTTCCTTTGGTGCTGGTTTGAAACTTTCAGCTCCATCTAACAGCTGCTCCTGACCTGGTCATTTCCTCTCTCTATAAAATCTGACCAGACCTTCTCTTCCTCGCCAGTGAAAGTTTATGTCCTCGTTCGCTGGAGTTGCTGTACTGCAGTTGAAGATCGTTGTTGCTGCGTGCTGATTTTGGGTGTATACTTTCGTCATTGTCCTGTTTCTATTTGGTTTGTACATTTCTACCTCTCCCTATATACATCTCTATCTTTGGTGAGTGTTTTGTATGTTAGTTGCTTTTTGTTATCCCTGTTTGTTTCACGTATTTATACACTAGCATTTCTGTCCCAGGCCTCCTGGGGGTGGTGGAGGGTAAAGCTTAATGTGTAACAGGGGAACAGTAAGGCTTGTGGCCCAAACCTCCTCACCTTCAGAGGTACCTTTGGGAGCAGTGATAGTTAAGGCCCCAGCCCTAGGACAGTGCAGGGTCCCTTTCCATAATCGCATACAGTCACAGCGTGACAGGTATATACAATTACATAAAAATAAAAGGGATAAAAAAAGAAAATTACTAAACCTGTGCCACGGAAATGGCTCATAGCTTAGATGAGGGACGTACTCCTTAGGAAAATGGAAAGGACCAACAACAAGCTGTACCTTCCAGGACTGACAATGATAGAACCCCAAACTTCCATTTTATAAGATCAAGTTTAAACCCACATTTCGCCCCTTGATGAGCTCATGTGGGGGCTGGTTGTGAGAAGTCTTTTAGCCTTTTAGCATTTTAGGAGATCCACAATTGGCAGGATATTTTCACCCCTGGAGGTTCCTGGCGGTAGATATTGTTCTTATGTTTCCTATTTTGAATTTCCATTATAGAAATATGGCCTGTATAGCATCATCCATTGGACCATTTATTAAGTTGGAGGGTTAGAATGGCCTTACGGTGATGTGAGAGAATGTGTTATGATTGTCCCATTGCTATGATGCTGAAAATATATCTCCCATAAATATTGGATCAATGCAAACCCCAATATTCATCACTGAGCACTGGTTCCAAAAAGTCTTAGAAAAATGCTTTGAATAGAGGAAACTCCTGTACTTCGCCTCCTCTGAATAAAGTAATCAGAATTTTGGTATCTGGTTCTCAGAGCAAATCTCCTGTTGTAATTAACTGGTCACTGCAGGGGGTCTCTATTTCAATGGAGGTTGAAGTGTCAGCTCTCTATCACTTCCCCAGTTATAATTAGTTTATCTCTTTCCCAGCTATAATTAATCTCATATGTTCCATGTAAGGTCCTACTTCAGTAAAGGTTGAAGTGTCAGCTCTTTCTCACTTTACCGGTTATAATTAATCCCCTTTGTTCAATGTGAGGGTGATATGTCCCCTCTTTAGAGATGTTTTTATGGAATTTGATTTTTCTCTATGACACCTCCCCTTTTTAGATGTGGCATGGGAGACTGATTTACAGATCGTCTTCCAAGCCCATCTCACGGCACAACCTCCCTGGGTCCCACAACACCCTCTCTTTCTTGGACTCAGAGATGGGCTTCTCCTTTAAGTCATGCAGGATTTCCCCCCAGGAGATAACAACACTTTCCCATCAGCCTTACTGGCTGTGAGTAACCCTTTCCCCTCACCCTGACAGACTGGGGACACTACTTTCTAACCACCAGACAGTCTAGGGATACTACTTTCCACCATCCTATCAGTCTGTGGGACACACTTTCCCACCATTGTGACAGGCTGTGAATAACACTTTACCATCACCCTGGCCAGCTATGGGTACCGCTTTCTCACCACCCTGACAGGCTGTGGTACACACTTTCCCACCATCCTGACAGGCTGGGCATAAAACTTTCTCTGCCTCCCCTGATACCTCAGGAGCAGTGCTACCACCAGCCATGCCAGTCCGTTGTGACACTGGTCAGCTGCATGGGACCACCTGCTTCATGATCTCCTTGTCTGTTCCCATCACCCTTAGCAATGACGCTTGCTTCTTTTAGGGGTTCCTCAGCAACATCACTCCGAAGCGTGACATGGCCGAGTTCTCAGGTACCACAAAACACATTATTACCATGCATGACACTGACACCCAAGTTATCATTTGAATAGTATGAAGGACCAGATATCGGATGGTTGTCAGGAACGTATTGAGCAATCAACTTTCACAGTTCGGTCCCCAGTAAAACATTTGTGGGAAGGTTCTCGGACACTCCCATTTCCCTTAATCCCTTCCTGGCATTTTCCTAGACCATCGGTAAAGGTCGGCAAACACCCTCAATCCCAGTAACAGTCAGGGTCTTCCCAGGGACATGTTCTTCAGAGAACACAAATTCATGGCGGATGAGGGTTTATTCTGCTCCGGTGAGTGCACAGGTGAGCTTGGGAGCTCAAAAAGGTCTGGACATCCACGGAAGACAACAGTGATGTATGATCACAGAATCCTTTCCATGTTGAAGTAAAACCCATCCACCCAAGTGAAGAACACTCTCCAGGAAGAAGGTGCTTCAGTATCTAAGCCGACCATAAAGAGAAGACTTCATGAGAGCAAATACAGAGGGGTCACCACAAGGTAAACACCATTAATAAGCCTTAAAAATAGAAAGGCCAGATTAGATTTGGCCAAAATACATCTAAAGAAGCCGCCCAGTTCTGGAAAAGCAAAATCAAGATCAACCTATGCCAGAATGATGGGAAGAAGAAAGTATGGAGAAGGCTTGGACCGGCACAGGATCCATAGCACAGGTAACACATGGAGGCAGAGTGATGGCGCGGGCATGCATGGCTTCCAATGGCTACGGGTCACTAATGGTTATCGATAAAGAGAGAAGCAGCTGGATGAATCCTGTGTGTACAGGACGATACTTTCTGCTCAGACTCAACCAAATGCAGAAAGGTTGGACGACGCTTCACAGGACAGATGGACAATGACCCAAAACATACTGCGAAAGCAAACAAATGGAGAATTCTGCAATGGCCGAGTCATCACCAGATCTCAGCCCCATCGAGCTTGACCCAGAAACAAGCAACAACTGAAGTCACTGCAGTAAAGGCCGGCAGAGCCTCACAGAGGAGGAAACCCAGCATCTGGTGACGTCCGTGACTTCCAGACTTCAGGCCGTCATTGCTGCAGAGGATTCTCTACAAAGTATTAAAAATGAACATTTTATTTATCATAAAGTCAATCTGTCCAATTACTTTTGAGCCCCTGAAATTAGGACATTTTTGTTCAGCCTCTTTAATTAATCCTGAAATTCTCCTCTTCAATCACATCTCAGCTGTTTCATTTTACATCAAAAAATAGCGTCCTGCAGAGCTGAAATCACGAAGATTCTGTCACTGTGCCAATATTTCTGGACCTTACTGTATATACTGTATACATGCTCACACACCATCCTCTGTACATAAGAGCTATGATAACGGATCACGCAGCAGACGTCGGAGCCGTACTACAAGACAGAATACATTTTTAATAAAATCGATTTAGTGAAACATTTCACAAAAAAAAAAAATCTAAAACGATATAAAGCGCGTGAATACAACAGTGAGCACAACCTCCGCAGCCGCGTTTATGGACGTGTGTCACAGAATAGTGCGGGAAGAATCAGAAGTACCTGAAAAACCATTGACATCTGACAACCACATGTGGCGCTCTTGCTGCAGGAGAGATCAGAGGAGAGTTGGAGGGAGGGTAGGGGGCCAGTAGGAAGGAGATGGGGGGTATACACTGAAACACAGTTTCCGCCGCTGGCCCAGTCTCTGTGGTTTAGCTGTCACGTCAACAATGCTGCAGTCAATCACTGACCTCGCTACGCCAGTGTACATGACATAAGCTGGTGATTGGCTGCAGCGCTGTCGAAGTGATGTTCGAGCTGCAGTCAAACATCAAAGAGGAAAAACAAGGGAAACTTATATTAGAAAACAGCAGGTCATGCTACATATTATTGATGATGAACAAACTCTCCCCACACCAGGATGAAGTGCGTATCTTGTATATATTCACCATGTCAGGTGCTCTCCCCCTGCACTGAGAGTGAGCTAAAGAGTGGAGCGGGGGAAGGGACCTGACAACTGTTCTGAGCACATTTCTGTCTCACAAATGATGTTGTCACTTGGCAAGCCCAGCTAGTTATATTCAATATGTCTAACAGTATTAAATACTGTAATACCGCCTCATATGTACAAGAATATAACTGCTATAATACTGACTCCTATACAAAAGAACTAACTAATAAAATACTATTCCCTTCAGCAAAAAAAAACTATATCTGATGTAATACTACCCCCTATGTACTAGAAAATATAACTACTATGATGCTGCTCCCAGTGGAAAGGAATAAAAATATCATAATACTGCCACTATGTGCTAGAGTATAACCACTGTAATACTGCTTTCTACAAAAAAATTAAATTAAAATATTACTGTCCCTATAGAAAAAAAATTGTAACTACAGTAATATTGGTCCTGCTGTACATCAGTAGAAATACTATAATACTGCCCTTATGTGCATGAATATACAGTGCCTTGAAAAGTATTTATACCCCATAAACTTTTCCACATTTTTTCACGTTGCACCCACAAACATAAATGTATTTTATTGGGATTTTATGTGAAATACCAACACAAAGTAGAAAGTATTTGTGACGTGTAAAGGAAATGATACATGGTTTTCTAAATATTTTCACGACCTATGATGTATAGGTACGTCATAGGTCATCTCCGCTCAGAGCTGGAGCTCACATTTTTCACATCAGCTGCCCATAACAGGCGAGGGTGGAATCGCGATCCACCCAAGGCTGTTAACATGTTAAATGGTGCTGTCAATCTCAGACAGTGGCATTTAACACGATCACTCCGGAAGAGTGTCACTAATTCTGCCCATTGCCGCCCCTGTCACGTGATCGTGCGGCACCGATGGGTTGACCTGACAACCGGGGGTCTGCAGAAGACCTCCGTGCTAGTCATTGCTGATCGGCTATGAGCGCCGGCCTTCATAGAAGATGATGATTTTTTAATTCAAAACTCCAGAACTACTTTTTTTTTTTGGTCACTGCAACATAGCAATAAAATGCAATTACAGGCGATCAAAACATTGTATCTAACCCAAAAAGCTATCAATAAAAACATCGGTGTGCAAAAAATAAGCCCTCACCCAACCCCAGATCCCGAAAATGGAGGATGAAGTGGTCAAAATGATATTGAGAAGGACAAACTTTTAAATTCCTATTTGGAATTTCTGTTCTCTAAGAAAGCAAATGTAACATCAACTGATCTTCACAGTGCCAACGAAGGAAGAAAAGAATCCACACTATCTATAAACAGAGAGATGTCGAGGAACACTTAGCTAATTTACATGAATTTACAACTCCTGGTCCAGATGAATTACATCCTAAGTTACTGAAGGAGATAGCAGAGGAAACTGCAGAACCACTAGCCATAATCTTTTAAAAATCTTGGAGAACAGGAGAAGTCCCAGAAGATTGGAGAAGGGCAAATGTTGCCCCTATGTTCAAAAAAGGAAAGGAGACGGAGCCAGGAAATTACAGGCCAGTGAGCCTTACTTCTATACCAGGAAGAATCTTTGAACAAATTATTAAATAGCCTGTATGTAAGTACTTGGATAAGAATACAGTAATTAACCAGAGCCAGCATGGGTTTGTAGCAAAGAAGTCATGCAAACTAATCTAATTTTCTTCTCTGATGGAATCACTGACTGGGTGGATCAGGGAAATGCGGTATATATAATATATCTCAACTTCAGCAATGTATTTGATAAAGTATCTCATACTATCCTTATTGAAAAATGACCAAGTATGGGATTGACAAGGCTACGGTTAGGTGGATTCATAACTGGTTCAGTGATTGTACTCAAAGAGTGGTGATAAATGGTTGTACATCCAATTGGAAGAGTTTTTCAAGTGGAAAGCTCTCAAATGGCCCCAGTGTTGTTCAACATTTTTATAAATGATCTAGATAAGGGAACTGAAGGTTAATTAATCAAATTTGCAGACAATACAAAGCTAGGAGGGATAGCTAACACTAGAGAAGACAGAGAAAGGATTCAGAAGGATCTAAATAAGCTTGAACAATGGGCAGCAACTAATAGAATGGTATTTAACAAAGAGAAATTACAGATTCTACATCCAAGCAAGAGAAGCAAAATTACATCTCTGGAATTGGAGGAACAGAACTAAGCAACAGCCCGTGTGAAAAAGACTTGAGTATACCAATAGATCACAGACTGCACATGAGTCAACAGTGTGATGAAGCAGCAAAAAGGCAAACACCGTTCTAGAGTGAGTTAGACTCTATGCTTCTCTAGAACAAATCTGGCCTTTATGGAAGAGTGACAAGAAGAAAGACATTTTTAAAAGCAAGCCATAAGAAATCCCATTTGCAGTTTGAAAAAAGCCATGTTGGGGACACAGCGAGCATGTGGAAGAAGGTGCTCTGGTCAGATGAGACCAAAGTAGAACTATTTGGGCTAAATGCAAAACGCTATGTATGTCGGAAAGCTAACACTGCATATCACCCTGAAAACACCATCCCCACCGTCAAACATGATGGTGGCAGCATCATGCTGTGAGGAGGCTTTTCTTCAGCAGGAAAGCTGGTCACATTTGATGGGAAGATGGATGGAGCTAAATACAGGGCACTGAAGGAAAACCTGTTGGAGGCTGCGAAAGACTTGACAGTGGGGCATAGGTTCACATTCCAACAGGACAATGACCCAAAACATTCTGCCACAGCTACATTGGATGGTTTAGATCACAACATGTTCATGTGTGTGAATGGCCCAGTCCTAGTCCAGACCTGAATCCTGTTGAGAATCTGTGACAAGATGTGAAAATTGCTGATCACAGACGCTTCCATCCAATCTCACTGAGTGAGAGCGAGTGTGCAAAGAAGACGGGGCACAAATGTCACCTCTGGATGTGCAAAGCTGGTAGAGACAGACCCCAAAAGACTGCAGCGGTAATTACAGCAAAAGGTGGTCCTACAAAGTGTTGACTTAGGGGGGCTGAATACTAATGCACGTCACAAATTTCAGATTTATATTTTTAAATTACGGTAATTAGAAAACCATGGATCATTCATTTTACATGTCACAAATATTTGCTACTTCATACTGGTATCACATAAAATCCTAATAAAATACATGTAAGTTTGTGGGTGTAACGTGAAAAAATGTGGAGAAGTTCACAGGGTAAGAATACTTTTTCAAGGCACTGAAACTACTATAATACTGCCCCTATGGATATTATTACAACTACTATAATACTGCCCCCTATGTACAAGAATGTAACTGCCATAATACTAACCCAATGGGAAAAAAAAGTTACCGTAGCATGAATATGGAGCTGAATGGGTAAGTGGTGCTTGTGCTGGTAGAGAAGGATCCCTTAGTAGATTTCCTCGTAGATGCTACATATATACAACTAATAGGTCGCCTCAGATTTACAAAACTACAAAAACATCAGTCGTAATATATTACAGGTCAGGAACGAGCAGGCGTCGGTGACGTCTGGGCTTTGGCTGCTGCTCACCATTCGGCTTCCTCCAGCTCTTGATAACAGTGGTGTTTTTGGGGAGAGCTTGTCCCCACATCCTCGCTGTGTAGGCCGCAGGGCTTATACTTGACTGGAAATACAGTTTGAGGGGATCAGAACATCGGGGGTTACAGGAACAAGACACGGAGGAGGGTCGGGCGACATCGGTGGGTGAACTTCCAAGATCCTATTGGGATGAGATTGAGGGATGATGTCACAGTCGCTTGTACTCTAGAAGATATATAAAAATCATACACTTTACCTTAGAGCGAGAACTGTCATGGCGGCTTCTACCATTTAGTAGCGTTAGCCGGCAGATTATATGAACCAATCACAAACTCACAGTAAGGGCAGCCATTTTTGTTGGGTACATATTACTAAAGGCACCTACAGAGAACTGTTAAAAGCCATATTAGCTATGTAGCGAAGATGTCTGATATTACCGCTGTGTCTGGTAAGTATCTGTTGGAATATAGACCAATATGTACAGGCTATAGAACATTCAATATGGTCTCTGGGAAAAGTAATAGATATATAGTGAAATTCCCATGGTAATAATGCTGCCTCAACTGGAGAACCACATCAGACACTTGTTTCGCAACATGCTTTGTCAGGGGAAACTTGTAAGCATATTGTGAAATGTGAGTCAGGAGCAGTTCTCCTAGTGAGCAGCATTATTAACAATGGGTATTTACTTTACATGTATTACTTTTCCCATATACCACATGTATTGCTTTTCTCCTTTAGACTGTGTATATTGCTCTGTACACCTGAGTAACATCCAGGCCAGTACCTATCCCCTCTGTTTCCATTTTGGTTGCTGGACTGTGCTGCACATATTTTTTTGCGTGATGCACTTCTGTTCATTTCTTGGGACTTCTGGTGCTGCTCAGCCCTGGCGGTGTAGACAGCTCCTTTCTATGAGCCTGGGATGGGGCTGTCTTCTATTTAAACTCCTGAAACTCTGACTCCCACTGCCAGTTAAAGGTTTATCTACTCTGGTTCAGTCTTGTGCTTTTTTCTCCTGCTTAGTTCTTTGTATTCCCGTTTCCTGACCATTCTTTTGACTTCTCTCTTGGTTCTGACCCAGCTACCTGACTACTCCTGCCGGCCTGCACCACCAGCCAGCAGCTGATTCTGTGGGGTTAAAGGGTCAAAGCCAAGTCAACCTACGGGATCTGATAAAGGTAGTGTCGTGTGCTGAGCCTGTCCGTAGTAAGCACAGAGCCAGGCAACACTCTCTCTCTTTATTTTCGTTGAAGTATCAATCTCCGTTTTAACTGGCAAAACATATGGTTCTTGCTTCCCGTTATCCTTATTTAATGACGCAGCTACTTTCCGTGTCTGAGATTGTTGATCATTTCATTTAGAACTGAATCCACCAATTACACTGTTATTAGTCCGTCCAGAAGTTTTTGTGTCTGATATTATTTTTGTTTCTATATTGTTTTTTTTTTTAAACTTGTGTATCAATAAAGCTGATTGTTATTGATTTCTGTATTTTGAGTCCTGCACTCCTATCATTATAGGCAGCTTTTTTTTTCTTGTTGTTTTCTGTACTTCTCGTATTACCCCTGTTATTTACACATTATAGACAGTTTTGCCCCTTACCTTTACTACGCTAAACTTTTCACAAGCTTCAGGTAGAGGGTTTTCGGCCTCAAAGACTTCTTCCTGTTCTTTCTGAACCAAGCCAACCTCTTCTGGTGAGGAACTCCCAAAGTTATTCAGTACACAGGTTACCTGAAGTTAGAAAAGCCAAAAGAGAGAGCGATAAAGAGATAATACAATCACATACAGTGTATTTTTGTATTTTTTCCTGTCTTACACCTTTTCTATTAATTCCATCATGATCTCAAACCACTAGGAACATTACATGAGAAGCCCTAAAATACCCAAGTCTACCAAGAACAATAGATATTAACCCAAAACCACCCTAGTCCAAACCAAACATGATGAGAAGGTCCAGCTCCCCCAATAATCCTACAAGTGTTACTGACTCTGTTGTTCTCTTTCACATGAATGTGTAAATTATTTTTGGAGTTTTTAGTAGATTTTATTCCATTATTATACCCAATAAATAAGATACCTACCGATGACATTTGGTACCAGGACAAATCGATAATAATATCTAAACCTTTCAGAATCAATTACCATTTTGGAATTCAGTTAGTTGATCTTTTATCAATCACCGGTAATATTGGCCAAGATGACTTGGGCCAGTCTTGAGGTCTACTTGTGCTGCACCTATGGGGGATGGCTTATGGCTAGGGATGAGCAGACCCATGGATGTTTGGGTTTGCTGGGTTCAAACGAACTCTAGACCAAAGTTTGGTTCGGATACCAGAACTGTATCTGAACATGAACCTGAACCCCAAGGAAATCAATGACAACCCAAACGTTGGAGCTGGATAATCTCTCTTTTTTCTCTCTCTCGCTCCCTCTTTGTCTCTGTCACGCTGTCTAGCAGATGTATAAATATATAATGTCAGTAATCTATCAAGTGGGACAACATTCTATATAACATATAAATAGGTAACATTAACATGTATATATAGCATAGTATTACCTGACATAAAATCCTGTGGGTCAATACTGAATCCTTTTCACGCTGTCTCTGGCTAGAGGTGGACCGGGGTCTATGCTGACCCTAAACTGGGGTCCTGACTAGTCCCTCTACCTGGAGGTACTGTTAATGGTACAGAGGTCCAGGCCACCAGCGTAAACCCTGTCTCCTATAAATCCCTGACCACTGTAATCTAGTCCTTAGAAGGACCCTGATTACCACCATAGGGAATGGACAGGTAAAGGTTAACAAACAGTATAGACAAACGAGACAGACAGGGGATAAAGTAAATACTGTCTTGCATACAACATTAAAACACAGAGGGAACACCAAAGGTCTAGGAGATAAACTATAAGCAAGGTGAGGAGAAACAACAAAAGAGCTCTTAGCTTAAGTCTTCTCAGAACCGATCCTATCTGCAGTCTGTATGAATGCTTTCACCGGCATCTAACCAGCAGACTGGCAGCTATATAAAGGAAGCTAATTAGAACATAATCAAAAGCAGCCGGGCGAGGCTGGACCTAGTCTTAGCAAAGAGCTAGGTAAAATTAACTCCCTCATTACCAAACACAAAGAAACAGCAACTCAGCTGCGAGAAGTCAGAATGTGCAATCGCGACAATCTTCGTGGCGATGCACCCATGACAGTACCCCCCCTTCTACGAGGGGCCTCCGGACCCTCAGGGCCAGGTCTGTCCGGGTAAGTCGTGTGGAAGGTCCGAACCAATCGATCTGCGTTAATCTCAGATGCAGAGACCCACGTCCTCTCCTCAGGACCATATCCCTTCCAATGAACCAAATACTGAAGGGACCGGCGATTCAGACGTGAGTCAATGATCTTCAACACTTGAAATTCTAAGTTACCATTGACCACCACTGGAGGAGGAGGTAGAAGTGACGGTATAACTGGCGCCACGTACCTCTTAAGCAACGATTTGTGGAATACATTATGGATTTTAAACGTAGGAGGGAGGTCCAGACGAAATGCCACAGGATTAATTATAGAACTGATCCTGTATGGACCGATGAACCTGGGACCCAGTTTCCAGGAGGGAACTTTGCGTTTTATATTCTTGGTAGACAACCACACCAGATCGTTCACACCTAGGTCCGGACCAGACACTCTCCTCCTATCAGACCTCCGCTTGAAACAGTTCCCCATAGCACTCAGACCATTCAGCACTCCTCTCCAAACTGAAGCAAGTGACGACGAGAATCGTTCCTCCTCAGGAACCCCAGATGGATGGGTATGTGGGGTCTTAGAGCGAGCACAAACTCCACAGGACGCAACAAAAGTTATTACCTCTTTATTTAAGTTAGGCCACCAAAACCGGCGAGAAAGGAGATCCACAGTTGCTTTACTCCCTGGATGTCCTGCTAAAGCAGAACTATGATGTGCCTCGATAACTTTTTGTCTTAACTGATTAGGAACAAACAGTTTCCCTGGAGGTCCTACAGGGGGTCCCCCTGAGCCTCCAACACCTCCTCCTCAAGCTCAGAGCACACAGCCGACACCACCACTCCTTCCTGAAGGATAGGAACCGGGTCATCCGTCTTTCCGGCCCCTGGTAAACTACGAGATAAGGCATCAGGAAGCAATTTTATTGAGCAGTCATACGTGCGATGAGGAGGTAACTTTTGACACCCCTCCTCTGAGAACATCTCCCCAAAGTCCTCCAGAAAAGGAGGCAAAGTCCTAGGCACGACCGCACCGATGACCGTGTTCATGCAGTTATTCTTGCAAAATTCACCCCACTGGCTTATCTTTCTGGATTGCCAATCAATCACTGGGTTATGTTTAGCCAACCAGGGAAGTCCCAACACAATAGGAGTAGGAAGACCCTCCAACACATAACAAGACAACTGTTCTTTATGTATTGCCCCTACTCGAAGGTCAATGTTATGAACAGCTTGTACAAAGCTACCTTGACCGAGAGGTCTGGCGTCAATAGAAAGTATAGGGATCGGTTTGGCCAATACACTCAGTTGCATACCTTGCACCTGGGCAAACCGAGCGTCCACAATATTAGCCCCAGACCCACTATCAAGAAGAACAGAAATCCTCTCAACTCTCGCACCAACCACCACCTCCGCAGGCACGAGAAATTGAGACGGACCTGGGGACGAAATACCTACTCCCAGGTTGTCGTCCACCACACAACCTGGGATTAACAGTTTTTCGGTGACTTTTTTGCTCAATGAGGCACGGGAGGGACACCCCCCAACAAAATGTCCCTCTCTCCCGCAGAAGAAACACCTTCTTGTCTTGCGGCGCACCGCCGATTCCCTCCTACAAAATGATGTCCCACCCAACTGCATAGGTTCCTCAGAACAGACCAGGGGAACCTCCATATAAGGGACTTTAGTAGTGGGTGGAGTAATAACAGGGGCGGAGTTACCTCGCACCTCCCCCGAAGCCGTCTATCAATACGAATAGCAAGGGCCATAGCAGCCTCCAGTGACGGAGGAGAATCATACTGAGCCAAAACATCTTTTAATTTGTCAGATAACCCTTGACAAAACTGGCTCCTAAGAGCTGGGTCATTCCACTGAGTATCTGTGGCCCATCTACGGAACTCAGAAGAAAATTCCTCCGCCGGACGATCTCCCTGCTGTATCCTACGTAACTTCGTTTCAGCAAGGGAGACCCGATCCGGGTCATCATACACCAGCCCCAGGGCAGCAAAAAATCGATCTACTGACTGGAGGGCCGGGGAGCCCGGAGGAAGAGAGAACGCCCAGGATTGAGGGTCCCCTTGTAAGAGCGAGATGACAATTCCCACCCTCTGCTCCTCACTCCCCGATGACCGAGGCCGTAGCCGAAAGTACAATTTACATGCCTCCCGGAAGGTAAAAAATTTGTCCCGCCCACCAGTGAACCTGTCCGGGAGAGCAACCTTAGGTTCAGATCTGGTTTGCTCCGGGGGGACAAAACCTTGGACTTAATGTTCGTAAACTCCATGGACAATTTCTGCAACTGCAGGGCAAGCTGGGTTACTGGATCCATGGTAGCTGGGGAGAATCTATAGTTTGGCCGGTGAAAATGTCACGCTGTCTAGCAGATGTATAAATATATAATGTCAGTAATCTATCAAGTGGGACAACATTCTATATAACATAAATAGGTAACATTAACATGTATATATAGCATAGTATTACCTGACATAATATCCTGTGGGTTAATACTGAATCCTTTTCACGCTGTCTCTGGCTAGAGGTGGACCGGGGTCTATGCTGACCCTAAACTGGGGTCCTGACTAGTCCCTCTACCTGGAGGTACTGTTAATGGTACAGAGGTCCAGGCCACCAGCGTAAACCCTGTCTCCTATAAATCCCTGACCACTGTAATCTAGTCCTTAGAAGGACCCTGATTACCACCATAGGGAATGGACAGGTAAAGGTTAACAAACAGTATAGACAAACGAGACAGACAGGGATAAAGTAAATACTGTCTTGCATACAACATTAAAACACAGAGGGAACACCAAAGGTCTAGGAGATAAACTATAAGCAAGGTGAGGAGAAACAACAAAAGAGCTCTTAGCTTAAGTCTTCTCAGAACCGATCCTATCTGCAGTCTGTATGAATGCTTTCACCGGCATCTAACCAGCAGACTGGCAGCTATATAAAGGAAGCTAATTAGAACATAATCAAAAGCAGCCGGGCGAGGCTGGACCTAGTCTTAGCAAAGAGCTAGGTAAAATTAACTCCCTCATTACCAAACACAAAGAAACAGCAACTCAGCTGCGAGAAGTCAGAATGTGCAATCGCGACAATCTTCGTGGCGATGCACCCGTGACAGTCTCCTCCCTGTACTCTGATAATGAGATGAAGGCTGACTCTTTGTTCAGTGTACGCAGCACGTTTTCCTGTAAATTTACAGTTTAATAAGTTTGTTCCGTGCAGCTAAGAGGGAAAGTACATCTTGGTTATGTTACCCTGTGTATGTCACAATGCAAGTAAAGTACATATCATGTGTTTGGGAAAGTTGGATGTGTATGTTAAGTAGTTGGTCACCCAGTTAGTCATCTCGCTATCAAAACGGCAAGTGGTGGCTGCAAGAAGTGTGGTGTGGCAGTATAAACTGGCGCTTAGGTCATTGTCAGGTGAGCGGACGAGGGAGTGTGAGAAATGTAGTTCTTCTTTGACGTAGCATCCGAGTCACGTGTGCAGCGAGTGGGCAGTGTTCGTGACGATGTGCAAAATAAGAACTTTATCTAACCCATGCCTAATGCTATTGACCATCTCCAAATTCTTACCAAGAAAACAGCGATAGCCGCTCCGGTTATGGTCCCGGCAAGAACGTCTCTCCAGTGGTTACGGTATTCAGCCACTCGCAGCAAACAGAGCAGCCAAGAAGGAGACAGCAGTGCCAGGCACAGGGAGGGCTTTACCAGCCGGGAACCCTTCACTTTCAGCACGAGGGTGACGTACATCTGTGGGCATCAATCAATGACTAATGAGATTCCTGTATGACGCTTTACTCTTTATATTCTGTATACGGTTATGGGAGACTTCTCTTGTGCTGCACCTTTCTTTTCAATTGACTTCCTCCCATGACACGTAAATTTCCAAGCTATCTGTGCTCTTACAAGGCAAAGCCCCTTGGTAAGTACATAACGTAACACTACTAGTCCATGTCTATAGGTTTAGATTATCATTACTGGCACTTGGCACCTGATTTTTACTTCTTCAGTAGCACCAGGCTCTTTTCAATACCCTTATATCTGGACTTTTCACAATACCACTAGATGAAGGATGAATTAATGGACATCTAAGATCTCAAGAGAATATATAACAAAGGAAGAAATTGGGAAAAGTTAAGTAACTAAAGCCAAACTGGACTTACCGTCGTGTAAACTGCAGCATACGCGCCAAGTGCGGCAGGTTTGGAGGGGAAGGCTTTCCGAGCCTCGATGATAAGATCAGGGTCCCCGTCACAAGCATAGGGTGTGGAGATATACTGCATATGGGACTTGCATCCCAGGGCAGTGTAGTTGGGACGGCAGACAGACAAGAAGTGAGGGGCCTGGTTACCGGTGACTGTCTGAACAGCTCCAGCAAAGATCACGGTGCAAAACAGACCAAATGAGAAAAGTCCTAAGTCGTGAACATAAAAGACAATTAACCAAACTAATTATCATGTATTTTTTTTACCAAGTTTGGCATCATTATAGTCACAAAAGTGCCCACATGGTGACCTTGGGACACTGTGCCCCAGCGGCAACCATGGTGGCTCCATTACACCTGCTTTTAATGCAATAATGCAAAGACTGAGCATCAATGAGGCTAAGAGGTCACTTTGCTTCTCAGCAGTGCCTCAGTGTATGGGTGCAGAGGTAACAGTAGGCCCCGGTTTATAAGCCCTAATACCACATACTAATATTGGTTTTATAAATGCCACATGGTCGGCCGGGCCCGGTTACAGATTTCGCACTGGAGCCCAACAGCTACAAGTTGGACGACAGATAGTTTGGAAGATCGTTTATCCGACAGCTAACTTGACACACAGGATCACTCCTGAGGTCGATATGAAGGAGACGCTACCAAACTCCTCTTCTAACCGCGGCTCACAGAGAACGAAAGGATATGCCATATGAAACCGGACCTGCAGGATCCTTATCTCCCCCGACATCACATGTTGGAGGAGAATCTGAAGGCCCACATAAATATTGGGCTGTTGATCGATCCCAATAGTTACGCCAAAGTCAACCTATGGGGACTTTACACCTTTCCCTCAAGGAGAGATAAACTTCAGCTGAGAGTTAATACGCTCAAACACATTGGATGAAAGTTGTCTGAACCCAATGATTTCGGTGGGACCATCCACTGACCATCTGCTATGTATGGGGGCCTCACGACTGTCACCAAGCAGATGATGTTGGAAGAGAGAAGGATTGGGCAGTTGGAATCAACTGAGGAGATAAGCCAATGACAGAGATGTCTGGCAGTGGCTTTCTCCTGTCTACCCATTGAGCACAAATGAAATCTTGACTGCGCCAAGAATTAGTTTGAATGGATGAATAGGGAGACAAGTTTGTCTGCTATCTCATGTGTATGGCCAGCTTTACTTGTCCGGTAATGTCAGACTATACGGAAGCATTGCCTCTTCATTCATTGTGGACTGTCTCCCATTATTTCCAGTGTGGTAGACCTATAGGTTCACCTACATCATAACTGGATAGTTGCTGAGATAATGATGAACCCACTTGTACTATACAGCTTCACTGTTATAAAGTTAGACTTAGTGATAGTTGTTTTACTAGACCTAGGAGCTTCGAGCCATGTCAGGTCATCGAGCTGGAAAACTCACCCAAGATCCTGACAATGCGTCGCAGAAGAGGATTGAAGAAGCAACAATCTCCGCATGAAATGATCTTCTCCCTGCTACTCCAGCGTGGATTGATAAGGACAGTGGACACTTCTCCCAGGAGGATCTGTAATCGGAAGACGACTCGCCATTAGTACCACATATCATGGTCCGAAAACTGGACGCCATATCCATATGAGCTTGTGGAACATCACATGCCAAACAAAGATCATAAATGTGTAGCTTGTCAATTCCTTTTGCTGCTACAAGAATCTTCACACTTCTAAGGATTTCTATTAAAGCTTTGGAATATGGCTGAGCAGAAGATGATGGCTGCCGTCAGTAATGAAGTTGGCCTGCTCACAGTCGGAGTACCAGTTCTCTGAATGCTGGAGAGTTTGGTGGAGTTGAGGTCAGATAATAAGAAAACCTAATTTAATAAGAAGATATTTTTCTGGATCTCCCATCATCATTGTGAAAGAAGATACTTGGAAGCTCAAAGTTCTCTAAAAAGTTCATATTGGTTGATTGTGTTGTTTATTACGTGCCAACTAGACTATTAAGTTATTTGGTTGAGATGTGAGAAGCTTCAAGGTGGGGACTTTTTCTAAGAGCTTTTCTTAAGAAAAAGATACAAAATAAAAAAGTTGGACTAAAAAAGTATTGACACCTTTAAACATTAGAATATATTGTGGAAAACAATGAAAACAAAGTGGATCCTTGACCGAATCTATCCGAGCATCTGTAAGGGTTGTACAGGCAGAGGTGTTATTCTGAGACACCGAACACTAGTGAAAGGAGTTCTGCTGGTTCTGTGATGTTAAACTCTTTAGATGTTTCTCACTAGTGCCGTATATCCCCCAGGTTACTCAGATTTAAGATACTAGCAAGGAAGGTCTCAGTCCAGATAATAAACATAAAGTAAACATTACTGGTGGAACATATATGAAGGAGGTAACAGGTACAAAGCTTGTGTTCCCATCTTGGTGGTCAGAACAAAGTGTTTATTCACCTCACATGACCAGGTCTGGCTTACAAGTTGCCTTGTTCAGCCCTACTTGGCCTGTGCTGTCTCAGGGTCTCCACAAACCAGCATCTTTACCTTCTGGTCTCCTGGCCGTACCCAGTGCAGATGAGCTCTCCTTTCTGTCTGCACCACATTCTAAAGTATCCAAGAGATTTTGGCTGTCTTAGGATCCAAGCTGCCACTTTTCAATCCAATTGCAAACATGCTATCTCTGAAAATCTCCTTCCTTTCACATACACATGGCCAACTCCCTGGAAGTAATTCTCTAATAACTTCCAAAATTTCCTCCCACTTTCTGAGCTCGCCAGCAGTAACTCTTCCTTTCCCAGTTATCTACTTTTCGCGTTTCTGATTCCTTTCTATCTGCTCCCTGTTCTTCTTTTTGCCAGCATCCTCCAGTACCTCTGCTTACTGGTCTCCTGCCTGCCTGCAGCCTCCAGTCCCACAGCTATCTGGTTCCTTGTCTCCTGTCTGCTTGCGGGCTTCAGTTCCACTGCTTCCTGGTCTCCTGTCTGCCCGCAACCTCCAGCACCTCTGCCATCTGTTTTCTAGTCTCCTGTGTGCCTGCAGCCTTCATTCTTTTACTACCTGCTTCCTGGTCTCCTGTCTGCCTGCAGCCTCTAGTGCTTCTACTACCTGTTTTACGTGTCCCTTACCTGCCTGCTGAACCAACTTCCGTGGTCCGTGTACCCACACTGACCTTGACCTTGGAGGATCCACCTCACCAGGGGAGCCAAAACAATGTCCTATAGATATTATGACCCACACTTTTAGAAAATGCTCAGAAAAGTGGAGAGGAAGATTAAAAACAACAACAAGATAACTAGAGACAACCAAGAAAGACCAAAATAATGCTAATACTATTTATATTACGACACGGATTCCAAAAAAGCTGATATTCTTTCGGAAACAGTCGTCATATTGAGACCAGATTTCTAGGATACAGAGAAACATTTTTATATTGCATCCAGAATTCCAGAACAAAGGGTATTCTGGAGAAACACTTTAACCAGAATTACAAAAAATAGATAATTCTTGAGATACAGCATTCTTATTAAAGAATAAAAAAAAATGGAATCCAGAAAACAGGTAATTCTTGTGAAACATGAGACAGATTCTGAGGAAATGTTTCATCTCGAAACCAAGTTTCTAGAAGAAAGGACATCCTGGATAAAAAAAAATATCATTAACAGCATGAAGTATGGCGTTTTTGACTATTTATACCATGACCAGGACACTAGAAGACAAGACATTGTGGTGCTTTCCATTCCCAAGCAATAAAATTGACTTTCAGTCTATTCTTATTATGACCAGGAATTGTAAATACGTGATATTCGGAAGAAATGATCATATCCCAACTATATTTCTAGAAGTCAAAAACGCTATCATCATCATGACCAACATTGGATTTTTCTTACCTGGTGACCTACTAGAAATGCGATGTTCTTCAATTTACGATGACCTTCTTGTGGTCATTACATAATTTTTGTGAATTGCTGTTCTTCACTTTATTCAGTGGAAATGTTCGGTTTCTTCATGTGTAAGGAATGTGCAGGAAAAAAAAAGATCTTCAGATGCCTACGGCACCCAAGCGCAAGCACAATAACCATATCAGAGCTCAGCCATTCTGAGTCACTGCTGTCACCCTGTCTTACACCGTCACGTCAGATTGTGACAACCACCGACAGACAGACAATCTGTAAGATCTACAACCAGCCCGTAAGATCTACAGTCTCATGGTATACACCTAAGGAAAATCTACCTACCGTGAGGACTGGCAGCACGGTGATCAGCGGGTACAGGATACGTGGAGGGACCCGGCTGGCACTTTCAGGACCCGGATAAGGTTTGGACAAGGTGCTGTCATAGCAAAAAAATCCCTGGGAATGGACAGGGAAGGTGTCCGTGTACTCAAAGTGGTAGGAAAGGATAACCGTACCGGCCATCAGGACGAGCTGGAAATAGAGCATCTTGTCAGACGAGCAAGGATTGAGGGCAAAGAAGAAGAAAGACGTGAAGAGAGGGAGGAATGATAGAAGCGTTAGAGAAAGAATGATGGAGACAGTGAATGAAGACTAGTGAACGCAAGGACGAGAAGAAGACATGGAAGACAGAAAAAGGAAGGTGGGATCTGGAGAATAAGGTTTAGGAAGAATAACTCATACGAAAATCTGAAGAAGAGCACTGAGGGCTACAAATATGTAGAAAAGAGGAAGAACAGAAAGTACGAAGGGTTAGAAGAAAAAAAAAGGACAAAGCAAGAGATGTGAGGAACTGTGTGCGGAATCTGGTGAAGCCGTCAACAATCTCCCCACATTTTGTCACGTCTTCCGCTCCCATCAGCGTGTCTAATCCTACCACATCATGTCACACGTGTCCCACTTTCACGTCTCACTCTCTCGTCGCACCTTCTCTTGTCACAAATCTCCGACTTCTACAACTTCATGTAGAAGGCTGCATTGGATCTCGTCATGGTGCCCAAATTCTAACGAATGATCTAATATGCCCAAGTCTAATATAATGTCACTAAGGCGTCCGGGATGTGGAAACTAAAATAATAATATCTCATTTATGTAGGGATATGATTAGAAGGATCAGACGGAGATGGTTTATATGTGAGGCATGCGGCTTGCATGGCTTCTGGTGGCATATTGCAGACGCAGTAAATGGGAGGGCATGAGGTTGGCATATGTTGGTTGGCATGTGGCACCTTCCGCACACTCCGACTGAATGGTATAAAACATGTTCCCCCAGATTTCCATGGGACCCCAGTCCCAGTAGGTCCTGGCGTCTGCCCATGTTTGATGGTGCTGACGAGCGCACTACGGCTTACAATATGTCTCCGACCACATGAATCATGTCACCTAGGCTTAACGTCATGCCACAAAACCAAACTTTCACCACAAAGACAGAAGGGAAACAACAGGAGTATGGCACCTTCCCCAGACAACAAACTATACAGCCATGCACAGGTCCTGACCGTGGAGGAATTACCTCTACAAACAAGAAGCATGGTATGAAGGAGACGCTGCTTTTAATCTCTGGCTCACTGGCCGCCATGTGTGCAGCTCCAGAACAACCTGCAAACAAACAGAAATAATAAGCGCCAGGTTATTGTGATAAAAAGATTGAGGCCGTACTGTTCTTATAGGGAATCTGTCAGCAGGATTTCACCCCTAAACTATTTAGAAGTTCATATAGCTCATAGACGAGTCCAGTCATACCTTTACATGGCCGGTTAGTTCCTCCGTCACTGAGAAATCAGTGTTTAAATTGAAAGAGGCTTAAGATCTATTTGTAGTCCGAATCCTCTGTCACTCCAGCTCTATTCCCCGCCTCCTGCTTGACTGACATCCTCTATGCTATGTGATGCCAGGCAAATGAGTCAACAGCAGAAGGAGGCATGGAATGGAGCTGGAGTGACCGAGGTTTCAAAACTACAAACAACTATTAAGCCTCATTTGTATATTAATTTACACCCTGATTTCTCAGTAATGGAGGTACAGACTGGCCATGTAAAGGTTTAGATGGACTTGTCTTTGAAAAAGCTACATGCGCATATAAGTAGTATGAGGTGGGGGGTGAAATCTTGCTGACAGATTCCCTTTAAGACTGAAAAAGCTAAGCTTAGGGACCCCCACAGGAACAAAAGACCATATATTAGAATATATATTTTTTCTTGTTGAGACAGTTATGTGCAGCCTAAGGCTCCAATAGTTAAAGGCACTTTGATATCTGCCTCGTAGCAATACATGTACTAGACATATACAGTGGGTACGGAAAGTATTCAGACCCCTTTAAATTTTTCATTCTTTGTTTCATTGCAGCCATTTGGTAAATTCAAAAAAGTTCATTTTTTTCTCATTAATGTACACTCTGCACCCCATCTTAGCTAAAAAAAAAATAGAAATGTAGAAATTTTTGCAAATGTATTAAAAAAGAAAAACTGAAATCTCCCATGGTCATAAGTATTCAGACCCTTTGCTCAGTATTGAGTAGAAGCACCTTTTGCGCTAGTACAGCCATGAGTCTTCTTGGGAATGATGCAACAAGTTTTTCACACCTGGATTTGGGGATCCTCTGCCATTCTTCCTTGCAGATCCTCTCCAGTTCCGTCAGGTTGGATGGTGAACGTTGGTGGGCAGCCATTTTCAGGTCTCCAGAGATGCTCAATTGGGTTTAGACCTGGGCTCTGGCTGAGCCAGTCAAGAATGGTCACAGAGTTGTTCTGAAGCCACTCCTTTGTTATTTTAGCTGTGTGCTTAGGGTCATTGTCTTGTTGGAAGGTGAACCTTCAGCCCAGTCTGAGGTACAGAGCACTCTGGAAGAGGTTTTCATCCAGGATATCTCTGTACTTGGCCGCGTTCATATTTCCTTCAATTGCAACCAGTCGTCCTGTCCCTGCAGCTGAAAAACACCCCCATAGCATGATGCTGCCACCACCATGTTTCACTGTTGGGATTGTATTGGGCAGGTGATGAGCAGTGCCTGGTTTTCTCCACACATACTGCTTAGAATTATCACCAAAAAGTTCTATCTTCATCTCATCAGACCAGAGAATCTTATTTCTCATAGTTTGGGAGTCCTTCATTTGTTTTTTTTTAGCAAACTCTATGCGGGGTTTCATATGTCTGGCACTGAGGAGAGGCTTCCGTCGGGTCAGTTTGCCATAAAGGCCAGACTGGTGGAGGGCTGCAGTGATAGTTGACTTTGTGGAACTTTCTCCCATCTCCCTACTGCATCTGTGGAGCTCAGCCACAGTGATCTTGGGGTTCTTCTTTACCTCTCTCATGATTGCTCAGTTTGGCTGGAGGGCCAGGTCTAGGAAGACTTCTGGTGGTCCCAAACTTCTTCCATTTAAGGATTATGGAGGCCTCTGTGCTCTTAGGAACCTTGAGCACTGCAGAAATTCTTCTGTAACCTTGGCCAGATCTGTGCCTTGCCACAATTCTGTCTCTGAGCTTCTTGGCCAGTTCCTTTGACCTCATGATTCTCATTTGGTCTGACATGCACTGTGAGCTGTGAGGTCTTATATAGACAGGTGTGCGCCTTTACAAATCAAGTCCTATCAGTTTAATTAAACACAGCTGGACTCTAATGAAGGAATAGAACCATCTCAAGGAGGATCACAAGGAAATGGACAGCATGTGACGTAAATATCTGAGCAACGGGTCTGAATACTTATGACCATGTGATATTTCAGTTTTTCTTTTTTAATAAATTTGCAAAAATTTCTACATTTCTGAGTTTTTTTTCTGTCAAGATGGGGTGCAGAGTGTACATTAATGAGAAAAAAATGAACTTTTTTGCATTTGCCAAATGGCTGCAATGAAACAAGAGTGAAAAATTTAAAGGGGTCTGAATACTTTCCATACCTTCTGTATATTTGTAAAATTGAAACAATAGTATTAGGGTTGTAAGAACAATTACTGTAATGCAGTGGCGTAACTAGAAATGGCGGGGCCCCACAGCAAAATTTTGAACGGGGCCCCCTCTCCCAAACGGGCGGCGGGGGGGGGGGTTCTGGTAGTGGGCGGAGCCAATAGCAGTGGGCGGAGCAAATCACAGCAATTCTCTAGGCCCAAAAAATACTCTTCAGTCTCATAACGGCCAGCTTTTTGCCCAAATCAGAGCTGTATTTAAAGCAGACATTATGGAAACACAATATAATATAATGGACTGGTAGCAATGCAGCCCCCTTATGCTACCATTACTAGTAACCATGTCCCGCATAACTATTAATGCAGGCACATTATGCCCCCATAACTAGTAATAAGCCCTCTTATTCTCCCATCAGTAGTAATGTGCCCCTCAAGTAGTAATGCAGCCAAGAATGCAGAGTTATCACTCACACAGTATGTGCCCCCGTTAATCTTCGGTGGTATCTTCAGCTCCACAGTGGAGCACACTCACCACCAGTCTTCACCCTTCTGGGCGCCGCCGACGAGTGACGTCAGCAGCGTGATCACATGACATGATCACGCTGCAGACGTCGCTCTGACCCGGCGGTCAGAGCTTCAATTGTACTGGCGTCTGTATAGACACCAGTGCAATTGATTCCTGGGAGACGGCACGCAGCAGCTTCTCTGCGCCGGCTGTCAGCATGACAGCCAGCACAGGGAACCGCCGACTCTCAGGCCATGGGCGGCGGAACACAGCCGCAGGGGAGACAGCTGCAGCAGGGACGGGCCCCCTGCTAGCCCGGGCCCTATGGCAGCTGCTTCCCCTGCTTCCACGATAGTTCCGCCCCTGCTGTAATGATGTGTAGCCCTGGTGTTAGGCACACGCAGTACCCTGGAGAGTGTGTGGCGAGACAGCAGTTTAATGCTAAATATTCATTCACTCGACATATACTAGACACACCCTTAGGGTAGTGGAGTTTACTCTTGAGGGGTGGTCAAGGTGGTATGTGTTGGAGTGATTTAAGTCAGTCTAGTTCCTGTCTTCGGACAGAGAGGACGTCTGGAGGGAGGAAGCAGTCCAGATTGTTCTATCACCAGCTTTGGAAAGTGGAGTCTAGTATAGGTGTTGTAATTCACCTTAGCCTAGTCAGAGCTGTACCTCATCAGCATACACTGGAAGGAAAGAAGAAGTTTAGTGCAGAAAGTCTTCAGCATCCTGTCTAGAGGACGGTATCAGGTTCAGAGACGTGTTCCTGCCTATTGATAACTGAGCATCTGTAACTAACTTTGAAGTGAAGGAAAAGAAAGAAGTGACTGCTCGACCCTTGGCTAGTTTGAGTGCTTATGTTACCAGCGTGGACAAGGCGAAAGGCACAGTGGTTTTATTGGAATAGTGCTTACGGATTGAAGAAGTCCTGCACATTGCAACCGGTCACTGGGGACCGAAGGATCACTACTGTTTCAAGCATAGTGATAAGAAAACCAGGAATTTACCGGACCTTAGGTCGCGGCAAACAAGCCCCTTATAGTCAGTACGTAACTGGGGTCAGGGGAAGTGAAGACTTTGAGTCTCTGCAGGACAAAATAAGAATTCAGCTTCTTCGCAGGAAGGCTCCTAACACAAAGCTGACTGGGCGGTACAGCTATAGATTAGCTGGAGATATTGAGGGAACTACGCTTCAGGCTGGTTGTACTCATTGTATTGGAAGTAAAGGAGGCCCCTAACTTGTCCAGCTGCTGTCTCAAGATACACTCTCCTTGGATCAGCCTCCCTGGGACCTGCCTGAACATCTTACAAGTAAAGGTATGGAAAGACGCTGATCGTGTGAGACTGAGTTATTATTGCATGCCTGCACAATCCCTACCTAACTACCGACCTGAGGGAAGAGTCCCACCTGTAGGGGACCCGACATCTAGCTGCCTCACCATCCCCTCAGAGATCTACAGCAGCGCTGGTATAAATTACCAGAAGACTACAGGTGGCGTCACGAACTGTACATAAATCAATCCCCTGTAAATATATCCCCAACATACGCCAGACCGCCAGGGCCACAGACCGAGCCACAGCTACCTGTGACAAATCCCATAGACTTCCATGGGCTTGGCTCTGAGTACCCCATTGCCCTGGTAACCCACAATTGTGGTGGCGGGTCGACACAACTTGGCGTCACGAACAGGATGCGAAACTCGCAGAATTGCGAGCCCTGTGTGCCTAAGGAATTGCTTTTGTGAAAAAAGGACTGTTTGCACTTTTGGCGCCAAAATCGCCATTTTTGTCGCCATATTCGCGCCCTCAGGCGCTGGAGAAGAAGGTGGGCGTACCTTCGTGGGCGTGTATCCCCCTGTGGCGCGAAGAAAATGCCTGCCCTCTCAAAGTGCTATTACAACATGCGATCCTGCCCTACAGCAAAGGAGGTCCGCCTCCTCTTCACCTTCCCTGCGAGGAGGAGACGCAAACCCCACCTCCACGGAAGAGACCGGATGTCTCCGCAGAAAGAAGAAAGAATCTTCTGGAACATCATGGAGGCAGGACGTGTGCAGCCGAGCAGGGAAGCGGAGGAAGGCAGGCCCCGTGCCCCAGCCAAGCTGCCACCAACACCGGAGTTATCCGTGATCCTGCACCTGCAACAGGCGTTGCTAGAGACAAGAGAAGAAAATGCACGCCTGAAGAAGATGGTCCAGCACCAACCTGGATTTGAAGAGATCGAGAGACGCCGGCGTACCCTGGAACAGCGGAGGCTGTGGGACACGGTGATCTCTCCCCTCAACGACCCCCCACGATTCCAGATACCGAAGAGTCTGCTGCCCAAGGCGAAGGAGCAACCGGAGGCTGCCCCCGAAAGTACCGATCCCGATCCCACCGGTGAAGCGGTGGAAGCGAAGGAGGTTGAGGAGGTACAGCCAATCCCGGAACGCCCGCCCGGCCAAGAGGCCGCAGCAGATGATCGGTCCCCGGCAGGGACACCGGAGGGGTCCTGTCCGTCACTACCAGATGTGGACTGGGACGAAATGGCGCGCCTGGATGATGTCGCCTATACCGCCCAGTGGGAACAGGAATGGCAGAGTCGTGAGGAGAAGAAGAAACGCCAGCAGGAGGAAGAGCGGGAAACTCAGCGGAACCGTCAGCGACAATATGCCGAGCTGATCGCGGACAAAGAGAGTGTCCGGAGAGATAAAGGTACCCTGAGGGAACCGGGCGGCGGGGGGTGTGTGACTGATTCCAGCTCCGAAGGGCTGGGGCTTTTCCGTGAACCGGGCCTCAAACCCGGGGTCTTTGTCACAGGCGTGACGTAAACCCCACCTGCCGCAAGGCCATCCCGGGGGGGGACTTAGCAAATGGATATCGCCCAATCCGGCACGGGGGAATGAAGGGATGGTTGCCCTTAACGTCCCACGCCTGCCCCCCTCCCAACCAGGTACCGCACCATTACCGCAGAATCCCCTCCCACTAAGCAAACCCGGGCCGGCCCCCCAGCATCGCCCCCTCCCAAATTCACGAAACAACGACCCAAATTTTCCCCTCGAAAATTAAACCCACCTCAAACACGCAACATGCGACCATCCCAATCGCAACCCCTGACCGGTCCCTATCGCAACGTGATTGAAACGCAATGGGTGTCACGTGAAGAAATGTACCCTGCGCCCCTAAGGTTCGCCCAAGAACTGTGGCGACTCAACCCTAATCCAGCAATGATTTGCTAGTCCGGGGTCTAGGGCCCATTGCATTGTTCCGGCCCCCCCGGGGGGAAAATGTATTGCAGAGAAGAATAATAGTAGGAAAAAAAAAATGGTGAGATCCCTATCGGGGCTACCAAAAAAAAAAAATAAAGTTTGAAATTTTTATAAAAATTTTTTCACAAATATATAGGAATTAAAATTTAACGTAGAAGCCCGGCTGGGGAAATGATAAAAAGTAAACCCAAAAAATTCACTTTTGTATTATGTGAATTATATAATATGTCTTTTTTTTTACATTGACTTTGGGGGTTGAGGGCTGTGCCAACCCAGAACTTACTTGTAAATAGTTGCCTTCGGTGCCTTTTTTTGGTTTTAAAAATAAACCGCAAACTAACCCCCTGAAAACAAAAACCCCCTGTGGTGTGGCACTGGTAGGTCCCGCAATCGATGCCTGCAGCCCACCCAGGACCTACGTTGAAGGTTTTGGGGCGGGTCCTTCACAAGTTATTGATATTTATTTAATGCTATTTAAAACTTTTTTTTATTTCTAAAAAAGTTATTTCGCAAAGTTCAAGAAAATTCCCCCCTCCCGGATGGGACAACCAAAGTTTTAATTTTTTAAAAGTTTTCATGCATAAACAAAAAGTCTCTTTTGTATTTTACAGCCCCGGGGGTGCTGTCTTTTACCATGGGGGGAATTGTTTCCCTGGTTAGGGAACGCTCCCTGGGAAAAAA